>CM038215.1:187863663-188428170 GCA_021442155.1 Cymbidium sinense
GGTTTAGGTTTCAAGGTTTAGTCTTATTTTAGGTTTTATCTTTTAGTTTAGGTTTAGGTTTATTTTTTATTTTAATTTATTTTATTTAGTTTAGGTTAGGTTTAGGTTTAGTTTATTTTAGGTTTAGGTTTAGGTTTTATTTATTTTGTTTCTTATTTTAGTTTAGGTTTAGGTTTATTTTTTTTATTTTTCGTTTAGGTTTTATTTTAGCTTAGGGTTTAGATTTTATTTTTTATTTATTTTTAGCTTTTATTTTTAGGTTTATTATCTAGATTTTTAAGTTTTTATTTAGTTCTTATTTTATTTTATTTTTGATTTAATTTATTTTTATTTTAGGTTTATTTTTTTATTTTATTTAGGTTTTTTATTTTTTAGTTTATTTAGGTTTTTATTTATTTTATTTTAGTTAACTATTTATTTTTTATTTTCTTTTAAGTTTAGGTTTAAGTTTAGGTTTAGGTTTAAGTTTATGTTTTTATTTTATTTTATTTTTATTTATTTTGGTTTAGGTTTTATTTAGTTGAGGTTTAGGTTTTAGCTTTTTAGGGTTTAGGGTTAGTTTAGAATTTTTGGTTATTTTTATAGAGAACAAATTCAGATTTAACATTTATTCTTTTCGATTTCATCAACCAAGTAACACAAGTTCTCTAAGACACAATGACGTAGATAAAAAATGAGCATGGATAGAAACTAATAAGAAAACTAGATAACTAGAACCATCTAAGGCATAGTTCCATAAGTAGTAGATCGATCGACCATTTTGTGGTTTCTTGGTTCCCATTAGAACCAACACGGCCTCTCAGTAGTGGGATCCACCATTATATCCCCTATCCCTCCACCACCACCACCACCATTTGTGCCTCCATAACCACCTGCTCAGGCCACCTCCATATCCACCGGCACCTCTAGATCCCACCACCACTGCGATAATCATCGCTTAGCCTCCATCAGATCTAGGCGGCGGTTGATGGTGATTTTCTTGCCATGAAGGTTCGCCCATTCTTTGGGTTTAGGTTTTGTTTAGCTTTATTAAGTTTTAGGGTTTAGGTTTATTTTTTAAATTTATTTTTGTAACTTTAGGTTTAGGGTTTGGGGTTTATGTTGGCTTAATGAGCCTCATGTTCAATCAATCAATTTTGATGATAACAAATGAATGCTTGGATGTTCTAATGTATGTTTTATGTGTTTCACATATATTAATTAATTACATATCAATACATCTCATAATATGTTTGAGAAGTTGCAAGAATAGAAGAATGAAAGATCAAAATGGATAATGTGAAGCTAAAGATACAATATTTTAGGTTATATGCATTTATAACTATCTTAGAAATTCATATGAGTTCATTGGCATGAATCAATTTGCTCACAACTTAACTTATTATTTATTTATTTTGAAATAATGATAATTAGGTTAATTTATATAAATCTCTATCTAATTAACATTCAATTATATGTTTCATATATAGCATTTGAATTATCAAAATAAGAAATGATAATAAATTATGATTATTAACTATAATTAGTTTATATACTTAATATAATTAAATATTTTAATTTAATTTTAAGGTTATATGATAACTAACATATGTATGATTATATATAAATTATATCATAATATTTAAATGTCATATTTCAAAATTAACAAAAATATGTTGAATGTAGTATTTTAGCCAAAGTCATTTTATAATCAAGGAATTTATATCTCTATTTCATCTCCAGATTCCTTTTTTTTCCTTTAATTGGATAGGTTACATGACCCACGTTTGACTAAAATTGAATTTATTATGACTTTTCAAACATTATTTTAATAATGAATGCATGCTACATGCTTTGAATATATTAAGAGCCATATTTTATTATTTTTGACTTGCCCATGTGAATAGCTGGCTATTTTGAGTTTAACATTTATTTAATATATATTCTATTAAATATTAAATTATTATATGATAAAATGATGTTAGAATAATATATTTTTTGAAATAATTCAATGAATGACCTTCTTATATAAATAGCCCTCATTCTCTTCATGAAAGCATTCCTCATTCAAATTCAAAATCCCTCCATCAAATCTAAGAGAAAATTTCCTAGATTTTCCTCAAGGGTTCTCCAAATATTGCAAGATCAAATCCTTGGTTTGGAAGCTTCAACATATTCAACTAAGTGAGCTTTCTCAAATTACTTGAGTTTGTTTTCTTGATCTTAATTTGTTTTTAGTTGTTCATACTATTTTCACCATCTATTTATTCTTTCAAATTTATATTTTTTGGTGGATTAGTCTTTCGACATCAAAGTCAAAGTTTTTCACCTCAAAGTTTCTTCAATCATTTTTTGTGAAAAACTCTTGTGATAGTTTGTAGGATTTTTTTCAACTTGTTGAAATTTTTATCTTCCTACAAATTTCTTTTGGTTTCTTGAAATATTTCTTCATTAGTCTTATTTGAAAGATCATTTATTCTTAGATCTATTTAAGAAGTATATTTTAAGCATTTTAAATTAAATTATTGTCTGAAATTATTTTCATATTTGCTAGATCTCTCTTTTTTAATTAAAAGCTTACTACTTAGATATATCATATACTAATTTTATTTAAGTATTTTATGATCATTTGCATTTATTGAAAGCATCTTTTTGGTTAAAATAAAATAAATTATTTCTTGCTAAAATTTATTTTATTGTGCAAAGAATATTGTGAATTTATTTTGAAATCATTTTTATATTAGTCTACAAATTGTAATAACATAAACATCTTAGTAAGATCACTTTAAGATATTTATTTTATTATTTCTTATCAATATTAAGTGAGCATTTTATCTTGCCAAAATTTTAAATTGTAAAGTGATCATTTATAAGTAGTGAGATCACTTTTGAATTGGATAGCTTGGTATATTTGTGAGATTTATTTTATCAAAATTTATTATTTTGTATTTTTCTTTTCTGTTGTAAAATTTATATTGAGTTGTACCCCTTTTTGAGTACATATTATTGTAGGGGTTGACTCCGTTATAGGAGTACTATTTTGTAAGCTATTTTTCATTTAGTGGATTCGTAGTCAGGGGTGGCTAGGCTTGGACGTTGGTCGATTTTGGGGTTTGGCTAAACCACATAAAAATGTGTGGTTATTGTCTCTCTTTACTTCATTGTACTTTTATTTTTACTGCATTAAGAATTGTATCTTGTCATTATAAAATCTAAAATTAATTTTCTACTAAAACTTAAAATTTAAGATTTAACTTTTAAAATTTTTAATATCACCCAATTTCACCCACCCCCACTTGGGTGTTATAGCTTGTATTGGTTTAACATCCAAAAATAGATCTTTTCACTATGGCACAAGGTTTCCCAAAGGGTTCACTACCAGAGGGACAATCCACTCATAGACTTCCACTTTTAGATAGTGTACCATTTGATTATTGGAAAAATAGAATTAGTACATTTTTAAGAGGTCAAGATGCACACATGTGGTACATGTTGACACATCAATATCATACACCACAGTAGAAGTAAATGGCATTAAAGTAGAAAAACCTTTTGAGGAATGGACTATAGCTGAAAGAGAACTCGATGAATTAATTGCTAGGGCTTGTAATACTTTACATTGTGCTTTATTACGTGATTATTAAATGAAAATTTCTATGTTTAGTACAACAAAAGAAATATGGGATAAACTCATTATAACTTATGAAGGAACTAGTGAAGTTAGAGATGCTCACATAAATAGACTTGTTCATGAATATGAGTTATTTCATATGTCTCCTTCGAATCTATTTGATATGTATACTAGATTCATGAAAATAATTAACACATTGCATTCTCTTGGAAAAACATATAGGAATCAAGGTCTATAAGATTCTTAGATGTCTTCCAAAGAATGGGAAGCTAAAGTAACTATTAGTGAAGCTAAGGATTTATCTACTTATCCACTTGATCGACTTTTGGGTTCTTTGATAGCACATGAGGTTATTGCTCAAAGGGATAAGATGGATAACTTCGGGGAGAAGGAGAAAGGAAAAGCCATTGTTAAAAGTTGATGATAGTGAGCATAACACCTCAAGCTTATGGTGATAGTGATGAAGTGGTCATGCTATCCAAAAGGCTTGGGAACTTGTAAGGAAGAAGAATCAAAGGTATAAAATCTAAAAACTATAAATTTCAAACTAAGAAATTTCTTATAGGTGAAGGGAACATTTTCTACCAATGTAACAAGCACGGACACAAAAGAGGTGATTGTCCAGAACTTGTTGAATCAAAGAAGAAAAAAGATTGATGTGGAAAGAAGAAAAATATGAAGGAGAAAAAGTACCATAAGAAGAAGAAGAAGGCTTTATGGGCCAACCAAGATTCAAATGAATCAAGTACTTGCTCATCAAGATTAAAATAATGTTTGAAATCATAAGTTCATTATAATGATTCATCAAAGTAAAACATTTATAAAATTATTTAATATAAATATAATTAAAATTATCATAAAAAATGACATAATGTTTGTAATATTATGATAGAAAGGGCATATTTCATTTTGATTGCTATACGCGTTAATTACAAAACACTAATAAATCATCTTATAATTTCATTTGGGTACCAAATAAAACACTACACAAACCACACATAGATATCTTGCTTCAAATTTAAAATGTGGACCCAAACATGTTTGGGTTCCAAAATTCATATGATTTTCTTTTGTAGGAATGCCTTCAAGCAAAATCAAAAGAAGGCATGTGGTACCCAAACATGTGGATGTTCAAGACATATGGGGAGATATAAATTCACATAATCAAGTGATGGAGGATTTGTTACATATGGAGATAATGCAAAGGGAAAGATCATTGGCATTGGTTCTATTAGTAAGAATTCTATCACTTTAGATAATATTTTTCTAGTAGAAGGACTAAAACATAATTTAATTTCTATTAGTCAATTTATGTGATAAAGGTTTGAATGTAGTATTTCATACATCATATTATTTCAAAAAAATAATGAAAATGTTTTCTTAGTAGGACAAAGACATAAAACTATTTATGTCATTGATTTAGATAGCTTTCAAGATGTTAATTTGAATTTACTTTATTTTAAAAGCATTCATGATGATATATGGTTATGGCATAGGAGACTATGTAATATTAACATGCACACACTCAATAAAATTGCTAAACTTGATTTAGTAGTTCGATTGCCTAAATCAAAATTTTCCTACAAACTATGTTAGTGATGCATGTATTCATGGTAGTTAAAAGTAACAATATTGTTTCTACTTCTAGTCCTCTAGAATTGTTGCACATGGATTTGTTTGGTCCAATTAGCACCACTAGCTTAGGTGGTAAAAATTATGATTTTATGATTGTTGATGATTTCTCTAGATATACTTGGGTTTTGTTTGTAACTTACAAGGATGATGTTTTTGGTTAGTTTAGAAAGTTTTCTAAATATATTCAAAGAGAACAAGGCCTTTTGATTAATAGGGTTCAAAGTGATCATGGTGGGAATTTGAAAATAAATTATTTGAGGATTATTGTGATGAACATGGGATTAGACTTAATTTTTTTGCACCTAGAACTCCCCAATAAAATGGAGTAGTAGAAAGAAAAAATAGAATATTAATTGAATTAAGTAGATTTATGATTAAAGAGTATAAATTGCCAAAATATTTTTGGGCAAAAGCAATAAATACTGCATGTTATATGATGAATAGGATCTATGTTAGACCAATTTTGAAGAAGACACCCTATGAATTATTTTTTTGGAAAGAAGCCTAAGATTGAACACTTTCATGTATTTGGATGTAAATGCTTTATTTTGAATAATGGAAAAAATCTAGGTAAGTTTGATTGCAAATCAAATGATGGTATTTTCTTAGGATACTCTTTCTAGTAGAGCTTATAGAGTTTTCAATAAGAGAAAAATGATTGTAGAAGAATCAATACATATTATTTTGATGAAAATTTAATTGATCCCATTAGAAATGAAGTGATTGATGAAGAGATTGATAATCTTAAGAAAATATCTTTAGAAGATAATGTGGATGATTCATTGCCTAAAGAATGGAAATATAATAAAATCATCCAAAGGAACTAATTATAGGAGATCCTTCAAAAGGAGTTATGACTAGAGACATAGTAGAAAGGTTGTAGATCATTCAACATTTTATCGAGGTTGAACCTAAAAAGAAGAAGCATTAAAATATATTTTTTGGATTATTGCTATGGAAGAAGGAGTTGAATCAATTTGTAAGAAATGATGTTTGAGAATTAGTCCCAAGAATGCAAGATCAAAATATCATTGGAACAAAATGGGTCTTTAGGAATAAGCTAGATGATTAAGGTTGTATTATTAGAAATAAAGCTAGGTTAGTTGCACAAGGGTACACAAGTTGAAGGTATAGATTTTGAAGAATCTTTTGCACCAGCAAGACTAGAAGCTATTAGGTTACTCCTTGCTTATGCTTATTTTAGGGATTTTAAACTTTTCAAATGGATGTCAAGAGTGCATTTTTGAATGGATTTATTGACCAAGATGTATTTGTAGAGCAACCACTATTTGAGAGCCTTGATTGTCCAAATCATGTGTATAAATTAAAGAAAAGCCTTATATGGTTTAAAATAGGCTCCTCACTTGGTATGATAGGTTAAGTAACTTTTGATAGATCATGGATTTAGAAAGGGTAGAGTAGATCGACCTTATTAATAGCATAGATGATGATTTGATTATGGTAGAAGTGTATGTAGATGATATATTATTTGGAAGTACAAATGAATCTTTATGCCATGAGTTCTCATCTTTGATGTCTAAAGAGTTTGAAATGAATCTATGATGGGAGAACTTTTTTTTTCTTAGGTATTCAAGTGAAGCAACAATAAAATGACACATTCATCTGTCAAACCAAGTACACAAATGAATTTCTTTAGAGGTTTGACATGAAAAGATTTAAATCTATTAAAACTTTTTTGAGCCCATCTACAAAATTGGATTTAGATGAATTAGGAATATCTGTTGATCAGAAACTTTATAGGAGTATTGATAGGTTCACTTTTATACCTTGTTGCTAGTAGGCATGATATTATGTTTGTTATTTGTTTGTGTGCTCATTTTCAGACCAACCCGAAAGAATTTCATTTAATAGCAGTCAACCCGAAAGAATCTCACTTTTATACCTTTCGGTATTTGATAGGCACTAAGTTAGTTTTATGGTATCTTAAAAATTCTTTATCATTTGATTTGGTTGCTTATTAATACTAATTTTACTAGATGAAAAGTAGATAGAAAAAGCACATCACGCACATGTCAATTTTAGGATCATCGCTGTCTTGGTCATCTAGGAAACAAAATTTATAGCTTTCCACTATTGAGGATGAGTACATAGCTAGGTAGTTGTTGCTCAGTCCTTTGGTTAAAGAAATAATTAAAAGATTTTGGTATTAAGTAAGATCACATTCTAGTTGGTGTGACAATACTAAAATCTTATTAGTTTAACCAAAGCATATAGAAATTAGACATCATTTTATTAGGGATCATGTTTTGAAAGGTAATGTTAATATTAATTTCATTAGTACCAATTTACAAATTACATATTTTTACAAAACCATTACCAAGAACATTTATGATGCATGCTTTGTTAGATCCTAATATTTAAAATTATATGTAGTTTATTCTCACTTTTATATTGTCAAAGGGGAGAAAGAGTAAAATGTTGCTTAGTATTAAGTTTATTTCATGCATACATTTAGGGGAGCAACATTATTCATCTGTGCATAAATCTTTTTAAGAAGAGAAATTTTTTTCAAAACTATGATGAAAGGTCAACCTTCATCAAAATCAATACCAACATTAGTTTGTCATCATCAAAAGGGGAGATTGTTGGCTTAATGAGCCTCATGTTCAATCCAATCAATTTAGATGATAACAAATGAATGCTTGATGTTCTAATATATGTTTTATGCATTTTAGATAAATTAATTACTAATTACATATCCAATACATCTCATATGTTTGAAGAAATTGCAAGAATAGAAGAATAAAAGATTGATCAAAATGGATAATGTGAAGCTCAATATACAATATTTTAGCTTACATGCAATTATAACAATCTTAGAAATTCATATGAGTTCATTGGCATGAATCAACTTGCTTACAACTTAACATATTATTTTTCTTTAATTGAAATAATGATAATGAGGTTAATTTTGATAAATCTATATCTAATTAACATTCAATTATATGTTTCATACATAGCATTTGAATTATCAAAAAAAAATAAATGATAATAAATTTTGACTATTAAGTGTAATTAGTTTATATACTTAATTAAATATTTAATTTAATTTTAAGGTTGTATGAAAATTAACATATGTATGATTACATATAAATTATATCATAATATTTAAATATCATATTTCAAAATTAACAAAAATATGTATAATTTTGTATTTTAAAGTCATTTTATAATCAAGGAATTTATATCGATTTTATCTCCAATAGATTCTTGGATTTTTTTTCCTTTAATTGGATAGGTTACAGACGTTTGATTAAAATTGAATTTGTTATGACTTTTCAAACATTAGTTAATTTTAATAATGAATGCTACATGCTTTGAATATATTAAGAGCCATATTTTATTATTTTTGACTTGCCCATGTGAATAGCCAAATTTTGGCAGTTTGAATTTAATATTTATTTAATATAAATTATATTTTTATTAAATATAAAATTATTATATGATAAAATGATGTTAGAATAATATATTTTTTGAAATAATTCAAAATGACCTTCTTGCTTATAAATAGCCCTCATTCTCTTCATGAAAGCATTCCTCATTCAAATTCAAAATCCCTTGAAATCTAAGAAATTTCCTAGATTTTCCTTCCAAGTGTTCTCCAAATATTGCAAGATCAAATCCTTGGTTTGGAAGCTTCAACATCTTCAACTTCAACTAGCTTTCTCAAATTACTTGAGTTTATTTTCTTGATCTTAATCCATTTTAGTTGTTCATACTATTTTCACATCTATTTATTCTTTCCAATTTATATTTTTTGGTGGATTTGTCTTTGGACATCAAAGTCTAAGTTTTTCACATCAAAGTTCTTCAATCATTTTTTTGTGAAAACTCTTGATGTTATATTTATTTCAACTTGTTGAAATTTTTATCTTACAAATTTCTTTTGGTTTCTTGAAATATTTCTTCATTAGTCTTATTTGAAAGATCATTTATTCTTAGATCTATTTTAGAAGTATATTTTAAGCATTTTAAATTAAATTATTATGAAATTATTTTCATATTTCTAGATCTCTTTTTAATTAAAAGCTTACTAACTTAGATCTATCATATTAATTTTATTTAAGATCATTTGCATTAATTGAAAGCATCCTTTTGGTTAAAATAAAATAAATTATTCCTTTGTAAAATGTATTTTATTGTGCAAAAGAATATTGTGAATTTATTTTGAAATCATTTTTATATTAATCTAGAAATTGTAATAACATAAACATCTTAGTAAGATCACTTTAAGATATTTATTTTATTATTTCTTATCAATATTAAGTGAGCATTTTATCTTGCCAAAAATTTTAAGTTATAAGTGATCATTTATAAGTTGTGAGATCACTTTTTTGAATTGGATAGCTTGGTATATTTGGAGATTTATTTTATCAAAATTTATTATTTTGTATTTTTCTTTTAGTGCTATAAAATTTATATTGGGTTGTACTACTTTTCTAGGAGAGTACATATTATATTGTAATTGCCGTTAGAGGAGAACTATTTATAAGCTATTTTTTAGTGGATTCCTAGCCAAGGGTGGCTAGGCATGGGTGATTTGTGGTTTGGTGAACCACATAAAATTTGTGCTATTGTCTCTCTTTACTTTCTTGTACTTTTATTTTTTTGCATTAAGAATTATATTTTATTATAAAATCTAAAATTAATTTTCTACTAAAACATAAAATTTAAGATTTAACTTTTAAAATTAAAATCACCTAATTCACCCTCCCTCTTGGTGCTATAGTGACTCCTGATTTAGGGTTTATGGTTAGGGTTAGTGTTTAGGGTTTAGGTTTTAGGGTTTATGCTTTTAGGGTTTAGGGTTTATGGTTTTAGGTTGAGGGTTTAAGGTTTTTTTTTTAAATTAAATAAACCGGTATGTTTTATTTATTTAGTTTATTTTCTTATATGTTTTAGTTTATATTTATTTTATTTATTTTAGGTTTATTTTATTTTAGATTTTATTTACTTTTTTTATTTATTTTATTTTAGGTTTATTTATTTTATTTTATTTAGTTTTATTTTATTTAGTTTTTATTTTAGGATTTTATTTTAGTTTAGTTTAGTTTATTTATTTATTTTAATTTAATTTATTTTCATTTATTTTATTTTTTTTATTTTTAGGTTTAGGTTTATGTTTTAGTTTAGTTTTTATTTTTTTTTTTTTTATTTAGGTTTATGTTTATTTATTTATTTTACTTTTAAGTTTATTTTATTAGGTTTAGGTTTATTTTAGGTTTAGGGTTTAAGTTTAGGTTTAGGTTTTATTTATTTTTTTATTTATTTTAGTTTAGGTTTAGGTTTATTTATTTTTTATTTTAGTTTTAAGTTTTTTTTATTTTAGGTTTAGGTTTTATTTTTATTTATTTTTTATTTTATTTTTAGTTTATTTTAGGTTTATTTTATTTATTTATTTTATTTTATTTTAATTTAGGTTTATTTTATTTTATTTAGGTTTTATTTTTTAATTTAGTTTTATTTATTTTATTTTAGTTTAGTTTTATTTTTTATTTTATTTTTAGGTTAGGTTTAGGTTTAGGTTTTATTTTATTTATTTTATTATTTTATTTTAGTTTAAGTTTTTTAATTTATTTTACTTTTAAGTTTTATTTAGGTTGGGTTTAGGTTTTAGCATTTTAGATGTTAGGTTTAGGGTTTAGGGTTTTAGGTTTAAGTTTAGGTTTTGGGGTTTAGGGTTTAGTTAGGTTTTTTTAGTGTTTAGGTTTAGGGTTTAAGGTTTTTTAGGGTTTATGGTTTAGGTTTAGTTTTTTTAGGTTTAGGTTTAGGTTTTAGTTTTAGTTTAGGGTTTTGGTTTCTTTTAGAGGTTTAGATTATTTTTTTATTTTAGTTAAGTTTTTTATTTATTTAGTAGAGTTTAGATTATTTATTTTTTTTATTTAGTAGTTTTTATTTTATTTAATTTATTATTTTTTAGAATAAGTTTATTTTTTTTTATTAATTTTATTTATAATTACTTATTTTATTTATCTAGTTTACCACTTTATTATTTTATTTTTAGGTAGGTAGTTTATGGTTTGTTTTTAGTTTTATTTTAGGGGGTTTAGGTTTAGGTTTATTTGGATTTAGGTTTAGGTTTATTTTTATTTATTTTGTTACTTTAGGTTTAGATTTAGGGTTTTAGGATTTTGGGTTTTGGGTTTTAGTTTTTAGGTTTTAGTTTTAGTTTAGTTTTAGTGTAAGGTTTAATTTATTTGAGTTTTAGGTTTTAGGTTTTTTATATTTGTTTATGGTTTAGATTATTTTTTTTAAATTTTAGGGTTTTTTAGTTTAGTTTAGGTTTAGATTAATTTATTATTTTAGTTTAGGATTAGGTTTAGGTTTTAATTTATTTAGTTAAGTAAACAGGTTAGTTTATTTATTTAGTTTATTTTTTAGGTTATTTTATTTTTATTTTATTTAGGTTTATTTTATATTTTATTTATTTTGTTTTATTTATATTAGGTTTATTTATTTTAGTTTAGGTTTTATTTTAGTTTATTTTTATTTTAGTTTAGGTTTAAGTTATTTTAGATAGTTTATTTTATTTTAAGTTTAGGTTTTGTTTTTTATTTTAGGTTTTAGATTTAGGTTTTATTTTATTTTTTAGGTTTAGGTTTGGATTTTAATTTGGTTTATTTTACATTTTATTTTTTAGTTTAGGTTTATTATTTTTAGTTTATTTTTTATTTTATTTATTTTAGGTTTAGGTTTAGGTTTAGTTTATTTTAGGTTTAGGTTTAGTTTAGGTTTTATTTATTTTAGTTTAGGTTTAGATATATTTCATTTTGTTTATCTTATTTTTATTTTTAGGTTTATTTTTTTTTTAGATTTAGGATTTTGTTTTTATTTTTTATTTATTTTTTAGGTTTTATTTTTAGATTTATTTTTTAGGTTTAGGTTTTTATTTAATTTTATTTTTTATTTTAAGTTTATTTTATTTTATTTTTTTATGTTTAGTTTTATTTTTAGGTTTTTTTATTTAGGTTTTATTATTTTATTTTTTGGTTTAGGTTTTTCTTTATTTTAATTTAGTTTAGTTTAATTTTTTATTTTATTTTTAGGTTTAGGTTTTACTTTATTTTATTTATTTAAGTTTAGGTTTTTTTATTTTTTTATTTTTTAGGTTTTATTTAGTAGGTTTATGTTTTAGGTTTTAGTTTATTTTAGAGTTTAGGTTTTATTTTGGGTTTATATTAGTATTTAGGTTTTAGGTTTAGATTTTAAGATTTAGGTTTAGGGTTTAGTTTACTTAATTTTATTTTGGGTTTAGGTTTAGGTTTAGGTTTTATTTTGTTTAGTTTTAGGTTTAATTTATAGGGTTTTAGTTTAGGTTTAGGGTTTAGGTTTAGATTTTAGGGTTTTAGTTTAGGTTTAGGGTTTTAGGTTTAGGTTTAGTTTAAGTTTAGGTTTTATTTTAGGTTTATTTAGGTTTAGGGTTTATTTTATTTAGGTTTAGGATTTATTTAGTGTTAGTTTTTTATGGTTTTAGGTTTAGAATTTAGGGTTTAGGGTTTAGGTTTTAAAAGTTTTATTTTTAAGTTTATTTTTTAATTTTATATTTAGTTTTATTTTATTTATTTTGGTTTATTTTATTTATTTAGTTTGTTTATTTATTTTAGTTTATTTATTTTAGTTTAGGTTTTATTATATTTTTTAGGTTTACTTAGGTTTATTTATTTTAGTTTAGTTTTATTTTTTTGGTTTAGGCTTATATTTTATTTTTTTAGTTTAGGTTTTAAGTTTATTTTTAGGTATTATTTTTTAGTTTAGGTTTTGGGTTTATTTTTAGTCTAATTGATTTTATTTAGTTTAGTGTTTAGGTTTTATTTATTTTAATTTAGTTTATTTTAGTTTAGGTTTAGATTTATTTTATTTTGTTTATTTTATTTTTATTTTAGGTTCATTTTTTAAATCATAGTTTAGAATTTGGTTTTTTTTATTTATTTTAAAATTTTAGTTTTTATTTAGTTATTATTTTATTTTATTTTAGGTTTGTTTTATTTTTATTTTATATTTAGTTTTTATTTTATTTTGGTTTTTTATTTAGGTTTATTTTATCTTATAGTTTAGTTTAGGTTTTATTTATTTTATTTTAGTTTAGTTTTATATTTTGTTTATTTTATCAGGTTTATATTTTGGTTTAGGTATTTTATTTTTATTTTAGGTTTTATTTAGTTTATGTATAGGTTTTTTTTTTTTGATTTTTTATTTTTTTTAGGTTTAGGTTTAGGGTTTTATTTTTTTATTTAGGTTTAGGTTTAGGTTTACATTTTAGTTTAGTGTTTATTTTTTAGGTTTAGGTTTTAGGGTTTAGGGTTTTAATTTTTTAATTTTTTAAATTATTTTTAGGTTTAGTTTATTTAGTTTATTTTTTATTTACTATAATTTATTTTAATTTTAATTTTTATTTAAGTTTATTTTTATTTTTATTTAGTTTAGCTCATTTATTTTATGTTTATTTATTTTAAATAATTTTTTAAATTTAGGTTTAGGTTTAGGTTTATTTTTTAGTTTTTTTATTTTTATTTTATTTTAGGTTTAGGTTTAGGTTTTTTTTAGGATTAGGTTTTAGATTTTTTATATGTTTATTTTTAGGGTATTATTTTTTTAGTTTAGGTTTAGGTTTATTTTTGATTAATCTTATTTTAATTATTTTAGGTTTAGGTTTAGGTTTAGTTTACTTTAGGTTTAGGTTTAGGTTTTATTTATTTTACTTCAGTTTATCTTAATTTAGGTTTAGGTTTATATGATTTTTATTTTAGGTTTAGGTTTATATGATTTTTATTTTAGGTTTAGGTTTTTAACATTTTAGGGTTTAGGGTTTATGTTTAGTTTAGGTTTTTATTTTAGGTTTATTTTATTTTTTTAGTTTAGGTTTAGGTTTACTTTTAGTTTATTTAATTTTTTTTAGTATAGGATTTGGTTTTCATTATTTTAGGTTTTATTTTATTTATTTAAATTTAGTTTATTTTAGTTTATGTTTAAGTTTATTTTATTTTTATTTATTTTATTTTTATTTTAGGTTTAGTTTTTATTTTTAGTTAAGGGTTTAGGTTTTATTTTTTATTTATTTCTAGGTTTATTTTTAGTTTTATTTTTTTGGTTTAGGTTTTTAATTAGTTTTTATTTTATTTTATTTTAAGTTTTTTTTTTATTTTACATTTAGTTTTTTTTTTTTATTTAGGTTTTTTTTATTCTGTTTATTTTATTTTTTATTTAGTTTATGTTTTTATTTATTTTATTTTATTTTATTTTTATTTTTTATTTTATTTTATTTTTATGGTTAGGTTTAAGTTTTAGTTTAGGATTTTAGTTTATTTTATTTTATTTATGCTTAGGTTTTTTGATTTATTTTATTTTTAGGTTTTATTTACTTCAGCTTTATATTTTTAGGTTTTTAGGGTTTAGTGTTTAATGTTTATTGTTTATGGTTTAGGATTTAGGGTTTTAGGGTTTAGGTTTTTTGGGTTTAGGGTTTAGGGTTAAGGTTTAGGGTTCAGTGTTTAAGCTTTAAGGTTTTGGGTTTAGGGTTTAGGGTTTAGGGTTTTATGATTTTGGGTTTTGTGTTATGGTTATAGTTTAGGGTTTAGGGTTTAGGATTTTATTAAGGTTTAGGGTTGTAGGCTTAGGGTTTAGGGTTTTGGGTTATTTATGGTTTGGGGTTAGGGTTTTAGATTTAGGATTTAGTGTTTAAGGTTTAGGTTTATATTTTGGGTTTTTTTTTAAAATTAAATAACCTAGTAGGTTTAGTTTTTTTTAGTTTATTTAATTTGTTTTTGATTCATTTTAGTTTATTTTATTCTATATTTTTAATTAGGTTTATTTATTTATTTTATTTAGTTTATTTATATTTAGTTTTATTTATTTAGTTTTATTTATTTTAGTTTATTTTTTAGGTTTGGGTTTATTTTTACTTGAGTTTTATTTTATTTTATTTTTTAGTTTTAGGTTTAGGTTCTTTAGGTTTATGTTTAGGGTTTTAGGGTTTAGGGTTCTAGGGTTTACGGTTTAATGTTAGGGTTTAGGGTTTTAGATTTAGGGTTTAGCATTTAGGCTTTAAGGTTTAGGGTTTTTATGGTTTAGGGTTTATGTTTTTTGGCTTGGGGTTTAGGGTTTTAAGGTTTAGTGTTTAGGGTTTTAGTTTTAGGCTTAGGTAGTGTTAGAGTTTAATTTATTTTAATTTATTATAATTTTTTTATTTTAGGGTTTTAGGTTTAGGTTTAGGGTTTAGGGTTTGGGTTTAGTTTAGTTTAGGTTTAGGTTTTAGGTTTTAGGGTTTAGGTTTAGGGTTTAAGGTTTAGGGTTTAGGTTTAAGTTTTAGGGTTTAGGTTTATTTAGGTTTTAAGTTTTTAATTTAAGGTTTAGTTTTAGTTTTTTAATAGATAATAAATTTAGGTTAAACATTTCTTCTTTTGATTTCATCAACAAGTAACACACCAAGTTTTCTAAGAATGATATAGATAAAAATGAGCATGCATATCCACTACTCTAGATCCATTTAGCCTCCATAACCACCTTTTTACTCCTATCCATTTATCCCCACCACCACTTTGATTTTTTTTTTTTATATCTAGCACGGTAGGCGGTGATGTTCTTGCCTTAGTTTATTCTTAGAGTTTAGGTTTAGGTTTAATAGGTTTAAGGGTTTAAGTATATTTTTTAATTTATTTAGTTACTTTAAATTTAGGTTTAGGTTTAGGGTTTGGGGTTTAGGGTTTAAGGTTCAGGGTTAGGGTTTAGGGTTTAGGGTTTAGAGTTTAAGGTTTAGGGTTTTAGGGTTTATGCTTTTAGGGTTTAGGGTTTAGGCTTTAGGTTTTTGAAGGTGTAAGGTTTACGATTTAAGGTTTAGGGTTGTAGGTTTAGGGTTTAGGGTTTAGGATTTTGGGTTTAAGTTCTTTTTTTTTAAATTAATTAAATTGGTAGGTTTAGGTTTATTTATATTTAGTTTATTTTTATTTATTTTAGTTTAATTTATTTTTTTTATATATTTTGTTTATTTTTTTAATTTTATTTAGTTTATTTTATTTATTTTTTGATTTATTTATTTTAGTTTAGGTTTTTTATTTTAGATTATTTTATATGTTTAGGTTTATAGGTTTAGGTTTATTTTTTAGTTGAGTTTTATTTTAATTTTATTTTTTAGGTTTATATTTTATATTTTATTTTTTGGTTTAGGTTAATGTTTTATTTTACTTTTTTTTGTTTTTACTTTTAGGTTTTATTTTAGGTTTATTTTATTATTTTTTGTTTAGGTTTATATTTTTTAGTTTATTTTTTTTGTTTGTTTAGGTTTAGGTGTAGATTTTATTTATTTTAGTATAATTTATTTTAGTTTAGGGTTTAGGTTTATTCTATTTTGTTTATTTTAATTTTCTTTTAGGTTTTGGTTTTTTTATTTTAGGGTTTAGGTTTTATTTTATTTTATATTTTATTTAGGTTTATTTTTTTAGGTTTATATTTTATTTAGTTTTATTTTTTATTTTAGGTTTATTTATTTTTATTTTAGTTTAGTTTTATTTTGTTTAGATTTTTATCTTAGGTTTATTTTATTTTTTAGTTTATTTAGGTTTTATTTATTTTATTTTAGTTTATTTTTATTTATATTTTATTTTATTTAGGTTTATATTTAGTTTAGGTATTTATTTTATTTTATTTATTTAGGTTTATATTTTTTTTTTAGGTTTGTTTTCTTTAGGTTTAGGTTTTAGGTTTTAGTTTAGGGTTTAGGGTTTAGGGTTTAGGTTATTTTAGGTTTAGGGTTTAGTGTTTAGGGTTTTCTTATTTGTTTTTTAGGTTTAGGTTTAGGGTTTAGGTTTATTCTTTTTTAGGGTTTAGGTTTAGGGTTTAGGGTTGGTTTTGGTTTTGGGTTTATTTTTATGGGTTTAGGGTTTAGGTTTAGGTTTAGAGTTTTGGGTTTAGGATTTAGGGCTTAATTCTTTTTTTAAAATTTTTAAAGTAGTTTATTTATTTAGTATATTTAGTTTATTTTTATTTTTTTTAGTTTATTTTATTTTTATTTAATTTAGTTTATTTATTTTAGTATAGGTTTTATTTTGTTTATTTTTTGGGTTTAGTTTAGGTTTATGTTTTTTTTTTTAGTTTATTTTTTATTTTTTTTTTTTAGGTTTAGGTTTTATTTTTTTTTTGGTTTAGGTTTTTTTACTTCTTTACATTTAGGTTTTAGGTTTATTTATTTTAGTTTATTTTATTTTATTTTTTAATTATTTAGGTTTAGGTTTAGGTTTATTTTTAGGTTTAGGTTTAGGTTTTATTTTTTTTTAGTTTAGTTTATTTTGTTTAGGTTTAGATTATTTTATTTTTTTATTTTATTTTTTATTTTAGGTTTAGTTTTTTTTAGTTTAGGGTTTAGGTTTATTGTTTATTTATATTTTTATTTTAGTTTATTTTAGGTTTAGGTTTTATTTTATTTTATTTAGGTTTATTTAATTTTATTTTAAGTTTTATTTTATTAAATTTTTTATTCTTAGGTTTATTTTATTTTAGTTTGTTTAGGTTTTATTTATTTTAGTTTATTTTATTTTATTTTATTTTTTAGGTTTATTTTAGGTTTAGTGTAGGTTTATTTTATTTAATTTTTATATTATTGATTTAGGTTTTTTATTTTATTTTTAGTTTTATTTAGTTTAAGTTTAGGTTTTAGGTTTTTTTAGGATTTAGGGTTATGGTTTAGGGTTTAGTGTTTAGGTTTAGGTTGTAAGTTTAGGGCTTAGTCTTTAGGGTTTTTTAGGTTTTTAGGTTTAGGATTGAGTTTAGGTTTAGGGTTTAGGTTTTAGGGTTTTGTTTTAGGTTAAGGTTTAAATTTAGTTTAGGGTTTAAGGTTTAGGGTTTTAGGTTTTTTTGGGTTTAGGGTTTAAGTTTAAGTTTTAGGGTTTGGGTTTAGGGTTTAGGTTTGATTTAGATTTAGGTTTAGGGTTTAGGGTTTAGGTTTAATTTTTTTTAGGGTTTAGGTTTAGGTGTTAGGTTTAGGGTTTTAGATTTAATTAGTTTTAGGGTTTTAAAGTGAAATAGAAAGAAATTTTACAAGGTCCATAGGGGGTAAATCTAGCTAATGCTCAAACTACAAAGAGTCCTAAGGAGATAACTAACTAATACAATGTTAAGGAAAGCAAGCTAAGAAAAAAAGAAACAGATCCACAAAAAATCCCATGAAAACAAACTTCTCCTCCTTTTACCAATCCACACATTAGTGTCAACCTATACCAAATCTCAACATGATTAAAGGGATGAGTACAAAAATGAAATACTTAATCAAGCATAAAGAGTAAGAAGATAGAAAAATAAGATAAAGAAAAGGCTTCTCGGTTATAATCGTCTCAGGAGCGGCACCATATGTAAGCATCCAAACATCAAGTTTTTTGGTATATTTTTTGGAGGATGGATGAAAATTTTTTAGGTTTAGGTAAATTTGCTTTGTGTCATCCTACTTTGGAGAATATTAGATCATTTTTCCATAGGTTGAAACTCTCATCTTTTTAAATTGATTGATTCCCTTCATGTCTTGATTCACTTTCAAATGACTTAGATTATTCTCGAGTTTTCTCTCGATGCTATTTATTTTCAATTGTATATTGTTAAAATGGAGGCCCCATTTTAATATTAAGGAGGAATATCTTATTGTTACGGTTTGGATCTCTCTTCCCAATTTGCATGTCCATTTCATTAAATGAGTTTCTTTTTATTGTGTGTATTGGTCGTCCTCCTCAAGTTGATATGGCGTGAATACCGACCATCATTGGTGATTCTAATCAAGTTGATATAACTAAAATATAGGAAATTTGGAAAGGATATTTGCAAAAGTGGATTTTGAGAATTTTCTTTTTTTGTTTTGCAAAATTCATGGTCATGGAGTTTGAATTGCTTTGTGGTTCACCCTCACCTTAACCCAAACCCATTCATAATAACTCATCCAAATCTTAAGCTCTTGGTTAAACCACAGAAAGTTGTTCCAATGGATAACTCTTTACCTGAAGCCGAGGGTCATTGCCTTGATCCTCCCACTGCTCCTTTGGGAAATGCTGCAGTTCTTATGCCTGATCAGCTTTTGGATGTCAGTCATGGTAATAAGGATGCATTATTTTATAATGGCCCTATACATTTGAATCCCACTGATATCGGTATTAATATGGACAATAATATGTTTTGAAACTTATGGATGATGATTTTATCTCAAATGATTCCATTCTGCTTTGCCACCTTTAATTGAAGAAAATGTGATCCTTGATGAGGGCTTGAATGGTGAGCAAACTAAGGATAAAGTTTCTAATCGATTGGGCACTGTGTTTAAATGGTTCTAATCCTTCTCTTGCTTCTTCATCTAATTTTGAATTGATTTCTAATCTGATACTTCAACATAATAATGATTTGGAAGAAGGTGAAGTGGCATGCAATGATGGTTTAAATGTGCAACCTTATTCCAAACATACCCCTGAACAATCTCTATCGGAAGGTGATGTTGTGGATATGACTAATAAATTACAAATGGTTTTTAGAAAGAAAAATAAAACTAAAAATTAAATTTCCTAACTTTACTTTGGGTTAGATCGGCTCTTACAAAAATAACTGGTTTCTTTCTTAATTTGGAATGTGAGAGGGATTAGTACCCTCTATGTTAGAAATATAATTAGAAATTTAGTTCATTCTCATAACGTTTCCTTTTTGGCTATTTTGGAACCTTTTATTCTTCCTTATAACTTTTCTTTTGTTGTGAGAATGATTGGTTTTTCTAATTTTTTTGCTAACTCGAGCAATAAAATTTGGATTTTTGGAATAGTCCCTATGTTCGTAGGTTTTGGATGATTTATCCCAAGTTGTGAATGTTAAGATTACTTATGATAATTGGTGTTGTTTTGGCTCATTTGTTTTACTTTTTTTGTAATAGAAATGGTACCTTCTTTGGAAGGATCTTATTAGTTTTTCTTCTTCTATCGATGCTCCTTGGTTTGTGGGTGGGTACTTTAATACTATCTCTTCTTCCTCTAAGCGGGTTGGTGGTAAGGCTTTGAACTTAATTTCTATGGAAGATTTTAATAACATTATCCTTGATTGTCATATTATTCATATTGGCTTTAGTGGGTCTCAATTAACTTGGAATAATTATAGACTCTAGCAAAAGCTAGATTGGGTTCTTTTTAATCATTTATGGATTAATACTCTCCCTAGTACTTCTATGGAGCACTTAAGAACCCTTTTATCCTTGCTTATCACTATGAATTTTATTGCTAGTAAATCCTCCTCCCCCATCCCTTTTAGCTTCCTAAATATGTGGCTCATGGATGATAAATTTTTGGATGTTATTGCTACTAATTGGGGTGAACCTCTTCATCCTGATGATTCTATTTTTGGGATGAGGAGATTGTGGTTCAAATTAAAAAGGCTTAAACAATGCCTTACTTGGTGGAATTAACATTATTTCAAGAACCTTTTTTGTCAATATCAAAGATATGGAGAATGAGGTTATAGTTTTGGAAGATGTTGTTGTTAATGATCCTTCTAAAATTCATTTGCTCAAGCTAAAGATAGGTTAACATGTTTTCAAGACATGGAGGAGACCTATTGGCAAAAAGCTTCTATAAAATGGATCTCGATGGTGATCATAATACTAAATATTTTCATGCCATTGTTAAAAGAAAAGGCTATAAATCACATTCAAAATGAAAATTAATGATGGAGTTTGGTGTTGATAAAAGGAGCTTATTGATTCTCTGTTTCTTTTATAAAGAGCTTCTAAATAAAAATGTTGCTTATGATGATATTTCTTGACCGTTATTCTAATCTTATTTATGATGATAACATTATGCTTTCTTCCTTACCTTTTTGAGTGAAATTGATACTTTTGTGAGTATGAATAAAGACTGTGGCCAATCGATTATACTACCCTCTTTTTCCAAAATGTTGGATTATCATTAAAGAGGACTTAGCTAAAGTTGTCCTTGATTTCATTAAGGGTAGTACCTTCTAAATATTTTGCTAGAACCTCCTTATTTTATATTCTAAAAGACAATCTTGAAGTTTGGAGTGATTTTAGATTAGCCTCTTTTTTTTTAAACTTATTTCTAAGATTTTGGCTAAAAGCTTGACTATCTTGCTTTCTATAATTATCTCCCCAATCAAACTAGTTTTGTTAAAGGAGATCATTTATGATAATGTTTTTAGACCAAGAGATGATCCATGACTTAAATGCCAATGTTCAGATGGAAACCTATTTTTTAAGCTTGACATTTCCAAAGCTTATGATAATATTGGTTGGGTTTTCCTATATAAAATTTTGGCTTTATTTGGATTCTCTAACCAATTTATTGCTTTAATTAAGAATGGGATTGAGAATTCTTGGTTTTCTTTTATCAATGGTGAAGTGCATGGTTTCTTCTCTTCTTCTCATGGGCTAAGGCAAGGGGACCCTCTCTCTCCAACCCTTTTCATTATGATCGAGGAATATATTTCTAGATGTATTCAGTAGATGTTTAGTAGAATGCCTAACATGTACTATAGAACTATTGGTGGGTTTCCCATTTTTCACCTTAGTTTTGTTGAAGATTTCATTATATTTTGCAATGCCTCTACTCTTTATATTAAAAATTGTGTAGTTCTTAACTATTTTTGGTGGGAGAGTGGCTTGAATATTAATCTTGATAAAGTTGTATTATTACTAGCTCTTCTTTTATTTCCTTATCTAAGATCAATGCTATAAAAAATATTACAAGTTTTTCATCAAATTCTCCCTATCAAGTATCGACTCCCTTATATGGGGAACAAAAGATCTTCTTTATTTGATGAAGTTATTCAAAAAATAAATAAGAAAACCTCCTCTTGGGAGTTCCATTTACTTTTCTTTAAATAGACTTATCACGATCAAAAGTACCCTTTGCTCTCCTGTATCTATTGTCTACTATTGTTCCTACACATTCTATTATTAAAAAGATCAGTAGATTCTTTAATAAATGTTTTTAGGGATCTAACTTTTCTATCAAAAGATTACATTAGGCTAGTTGGAACAACTATTGTGGTCCTATTAATGAAGGTGGTTTGGGTTGCAAAACTTTAAAGGTTTCTATTAACTATTTTTCCTATAAAATTTGGTGGAATATTAGAAATAAACATAGTTATTGGTCAAAGTTTATGCATGCTAAATATTGTTAGGGCAAACATCCCCTCATTTGTGCTTTCAAATCTAGGGATTCTTCTATGTGGAGAAGACTTTGTAGTATCAAATGGAATGCTGAGAACTTAATTTCTTGGGGTGTCAATTCTAGTTCCTCTTTCTTTTGGCAAGACAATTGGCTAGGCAGGCTCTATTGATTCCCTGCTCAATACTCATTCCATTGTGATGCTTAAGATTAATTAGTTAATTACTCATAACAAGTGGGATGTGGCTCAATTGAATATCCTTTTCCCTAATGTGATCGTTGACAAAATCCTTAAAATTTATCCTTTCCCTAATGAACCCAACCAAGTTCTCTTCAATAATTCTTCTTCTAGAGATTTTTTTAAAGGATGTTTGGCATTTCAACATATTTAAATATCAATAGACCTTAATTTTTACTAAAATCTAGAATATTAGTGTCTCTACTTCGTACTCAGTTTTAACTTGGTGCATTCTGAAGCATTATATCCCATACTCTTGAAAAAGGTTTCCATCTCCCTCTAAATGTCAATGTTTCTATCACATTGAAAGTGTGGATCATGTTTTTGTGAATGGCCCTATTGCTTTCTAAAATGTGAATTGGTATGATAATATTTTTAACTTTCCATTTTAATGGTTCATTTCTATTATGCAACTTCTTGAAGCATGTTTCTCCCATACTTCTAAGGCCCATGTTAAAATTATTTTTTATATTACTATTCTTTGGTATATTTGGATGGATAGAAATGATGCTAAGCATTGTAATATTTCTATGAATTATCATCATATTATTGCTAGAGCCAAATATAAAATTTTATCTCTTTTTTCTAATCTTCTTACTCACTCTAGTTTTAAAGGGTGCAAGTCTTGGCCTTGAATTTTGGGATTATCCTTCCCCAGGTAATGTCTCTCCTACCCAAAATTATATACTAGATTAAACCTAATTATCACTACATTAAGGTTAACATGGCTTTAATTTCTAATGGTTATTATGTGTGGTGGGATTTTGAGAGATCATAGTGTCAAGGTTATCTCTACTTTTACTGCCCCTTTAGAGCCTTGTTATGTGTTATTTGTTGAGCTCAAAGGCTTTCATCATGGCATTTCCATTTGTTTACAACAAGATTTTCATAAGATCTAGTTTGAAGTTGAAGCTCTGCTTCTTTTAGATTTACTCAAATCTTATGCTCATGGTAATACTGAAGTGTATTGTTTACTTAATCATACTAGGTGGCTTCTTGTGCTGACTTTCTTGCCAATTTGGGGGCCAAGTCTTCTTCTTTGCAAATATTTTCTAATCATGACATCCCTTTCCTTTTAAAAGGTATTGTGAACCTTGATAAAACTGGTTTGCCTTATGTTAGAAGCTTTTAGCCTTTTTTCCTCCTATGGGGCTTTGGCTTTCCCCCTTGTTATTATTTTTGAAGATTTTTGGTTTTCTTTTTTGCTGGTTTGGTCTTGATTTTTTTCTTCTCAAACCTACTTTTATTTTCCGGTTTGGTTTCTTCCCATTCTTTGGATGGGTTGGGGTTGTCTTTCCATTTATTGGATTTTCTTATATTTATTGGTTTGTTTTTCCCCAATAGAGGTGTGTTTAGGTGGAGGCTGTTGGGTTTTGCTTGTCTTCTAGTTGATGTGATTCTTTATAATGGTTGGATCTCTCTACAACCTTTTTTATTTACTCTGGATTTTATGGTTGGTTGTTTATTGGTGTTTCCTGGCTTGGGCTTTTTCTCTTTTTGGGTGTTGCTTATGCTAATGACCTTCTCGTGGTGATCTGCTTGTTGTTTCTCGATGGTTTTCGTTGCTTTTGGTTATCCTTTCTCTATTAATTTTGCTCCTATTGCTAAGAGGAGTTGTGTGACTATGAGGGCTCTTTGTATTTTGGTTATAGCTTGGAGAACTATTTTCTTATGGCTATCTATCCTTTATTTAGTGTTGTTCTAGATGAGTGTAAGGTTGGATGCTTCTAGATTGTTATACCTTCTAAATATTGGGTGTGCCTTCTATAATTCTGAGGTTCTATTTTTAATTTGTGTTATGAACTGGAATGTTGCAAACTACTGGTTGGATGTTTTTGGACTTAGCTGATGATGACTCTGTTGGGGTTCTTGTTTGCGACTGTCTCTAGTTGTTGGGTTATTTGTGATCCTAAAGGGCTCTTACTTTTTCTATTTTTGGCTTCTATATCTAGTTGTTTAAACTAGATTCTCTTGTCCTTGGATTTGCATTGGTGGCTGCTGTCTATGGCTTTCCATTGGGAATTTTTCAATGTTTGTGACTGGATGACTCTTTCTATCTTTCATCCTGATGGTTCTAAGTCTATTGATTTAAATCCTTGGCAGTCTTGGTGGCTTATAGGGTGGACTACCTCATTGGCTACTTAGATTGGGTGCTCTAGCTAGCTGGTTTTGTTAAAAGAGTATTTACTTTGTTATAATTTTCCATATCTTTTCGAGTCTATGTTTGGAACCGGCTACTTTCTTTCCCATTCCTCTCTTCTAGTTTCTACCTACTGAGATTTTCATTTTTGGTTTGTGGCTGAACCTCTTCCCTTTCCTTTTTTGATGGTTGCCTTGGTTCCTATCATTCTTGATGTTAGTCTTACTATTCCTCTGGATAGTATTGTTTATGGTTCTTTGCATGTTCATTTAATGAATGACCTTATCAACTATGGTTCTCATTTTGCCTTTATTTGGTCTTTGTTTAGTCCTTTTTACCATATTGTGATGTTTGCTCCTACAATGTTAGCAATTCTTGGTGGTTTGGTGGTGCTCCCTCTGGTCTAATGCTTTCCTGATAGGTTACCTCCTTTTCTACTTTGTTGATTTAATATATATGATTGATGGGTGTTTTGTGGTTATATTTGTTGTTTATATTTTTATTCAAGTTTGAGCAATGATCTTCATTGGGTAAGGTGCTACAAGAGGTATGTTGGCAATGATGGCCTTGATGTTTCCCACTTCTTATTTTGGTTGGTAGAACTATAGGTAATTGTAACCCTTCACTTGACATTTGGATGCTTACATATGGTGCTGCTCCTTAAGACGATTATAACTTTGAGCCATTTTTCATCTTTTCAATTCTTTTTCCTCTTATATTTTATGCTTAATTAACTATTTCATTATGTGTACTCATCCTTTTACAAGCTTGTTGCAGATCTCTAGTACAGGTTGGGAGACTTTTGTTCTTTGGACTATCTTTGGTTTCAAAAGGAGAGGAAGTTCTTTAGATTATTTTGGTGGATCTCTGTTTCTTTTTTTTTACTTCATTATCTGTATTCTAGGGGCTTATCTCCTTAGACTTTTGTAGCTCTTTGAGTATTAGCTTAGAGATTTTCCCCTCTGGGACTTGTACCCTTTCTTTGTGGCAAAATTTCCCTAATTTTCAAAAAATTTAAAAAAAAGTAAAACCTAAACCTCCACTAAACCTTAAACAAAACCTACCCTAAACCTAAACCTAAACCTAAACCCTAAACCCTAAACCTAAACCTAAACCTAAAAACATGGCCTTAAACCCTAAATAAATAAACCAAAATAAAATAAATTAACTAAATAAAACCTAAACCTAAAAAATAAAACCAAAATAAATAAAATAAAACCCTTAAAACTAAAACTAAACCTAAAATAAAATAAAATAAACTAAACTAAAATAAAATAAAACTTAAACTAAACCTAAAATAAAATAAAATAAATAAATTTAACCTCTAAAATAAAACCTAAAATGATTAAAATAAATAAACCTAAACCTCAAATAAAAATAAAAACTAAACTAAAATAAAATTAAACCTAAATCTTAACCCTAAAAATAAACTAATAAATAAATAAATAAAAAATAAACTAAAATAAATAAAATTAATAAAATAAAAAAATAAAATAAATAAAATAAATAAAAAATAAACTAAATAAAATAAACCTTGGGTTTAATTTAATAAAAAAACTATATCCTAAAAAACAAAATAAGACTAAACTATCAACCTAAAACCACAAACCTAAATAAACCCTAAAACTTAAACCTGACAACTCTAAAATAACCAAGCTTCAAAAATAAAAAATCCCAAAACCTAAACTAAACACAACCTGGACTAAAACAAACCCTCACCTGATCCAAACCTAAAACCTATGCCTAAAACCCTAAACCTCTACCACAGACCCTAACTGAGCTTAAAACTCTGAGCCACAAACTACACCAAACCCCAAACCCTAAACCTGAGCCAGATCCTAAACTACCCTGACCCTAAACCCAAAAATAAACTAAAATAAAAAATAAAAACTAAATAAAACCAAAACTTAACAATAAATAAAAATAAATAATAAAACATAAAGTGACTAAAAGAAAATAAACCTAAAATAAAATAAAATAAACTAAATCTAAATAAATAAACTAAACTAAAATAAATAAAACTAAACCTAACCAAAATTATAAAACTAAAATAAAATAAACTTAAAATATAAACCTAAACTAAATAAAACATAAAATATCAAAATAAATATAAAACTTAACTAAAAAAATAAAAATCTAAACCTAAACTTAAAATAAAAATAAAACTTAAACTTAAAAAAAAATAAACAAAAAATAAACATAAACTAAACTAAAAAAATAAAAAAAATAAAAACCTAAACTAAAATAAATAAACTAAATAAAATATACCTAAATCAAAATAAAAATAAAATAAATAAAATAAATAAAATAAATAAATACTAGTTTGCTTAATTTTTAAAATAATAAAAAAAATAAAAATAAAGGGATAAAACCTACTAAAATAAACCATAAAATAACTAAACTGAGCTCTACAACAGACCACAAACTAAAACCATGAGCAAAACCCAAAACCCTAAACCTGGAAACCCTAAAAACTAAACTGAAAACCTAATCCAGGCCAACCCTAACCACACCTCCTAAACCACAGGCCACAGGCCCACAGGAACTGAGCCCTAACTAACACAAACAAACCACCATCTTACCCTACCCTAACACAAATACCCAAGGCCCTAACACTGACCTTAAAGACTACACTACCACACTAAACTACCCTACTGACCTAAATCCTAAACCTACCCTTAACCCTAAACCTAAAACCCACCTAAACCACAAAACTAAACTAAAATAAAATAAATAAAAAAAACCTAAATAAAATAAAAAAAACTAAAACAAATAAACCTAAACCTAAAACCTAAAAAAAATAAAATAAAATAAAATATAAATATAAATAAAATATATAAAACCTAAACTAAATTAAAAATAAAATAAACTAAGAATAAAACCTAAATAAAATAAAAGCAAAATATAAAATAAATAAAATAAACCTAAAATAAAATTAAATAAAACCAATAAAACCTAAACATAAAAATAAACCTAAAATAAAACCTATAAAAATAAAATAAATATACCTAAACTTAAACTAAACCTAAGAATGTAGAACCTTGGGAACATCATGTCAAACTCACTCTAAAGGCGGTGGAGGTGAAGCGTGGTTAGCGTAGTGGTGATGGGGGGGGCTGGAAGTCTTGGTGAATATGGAGGTGGTGGGCGGTGGTGGTTATGGAAGAGGGAGGAGCGATGAGGTTACAAGGTGGTGGCGAGAGGAGAGATGGGGAGATGATGGTGGATCCATAATGAGAGGAGGGTTGATGGGAACTAGAAATTGAAGAATACGATCCGATCTTACTTATGGGCTATGTCTTTATAGTAGAGACAATTCTAGTTATCTAGAGTTTTGATTTCTTTCTATCTCATTTTTTATCTATGTTGTCATAGAAAAACTGTGTTACTTGGTTGATGAAATCGAAAGAAAAAATGTTGAATCTAAATTTGCTAAACCTAAACCACGATCCACACTAAACCAAAATCCTTAACCTAAACTAAACACAAACCTAAACCTAAACCAAAACCAAACCAAAACCTAAAAAAACATAAACCTAAACTCCTAAACCACAAACCATAAACCCCAAAATAAACCTAAAACCTAAACATTAAATCTAACATGGAAATCTAAAAATTAAAACCTAAACTAAATAAAACCTAAAAATAAAATAAATAAATAAACTAAAACCCAAAAAAAAAAATTGAAAAAACTAAACCTAAACCTAAAAAAAAGAAAATTAAATAAAAATAAAACTAAACTAAAATTAAATAAATAAAAACATAAACTAAACTAAAAATAAAAACCTAAATGATAAAAACAATTAAAACAAAAAGAAAATAAAATAAAATAAAACTAAAATAAAACAAAATTATAATTTAATAATAACATAAACCTAATAAATAAACCTAAATACAACCTAAAATAAATAAAATAAAATCTATAAACTAAAAAACCTAAAAAAATAAAATAACCTTAAACTAAATAAACTAAACTAAGATAAATAAACCTAAACCTAAAAATAAACTATATATAACCTAAAATAAATAAAAACCTAAATAAATACCTAAAACCTAATAAACCTAAAATAAAATAAACCTACAAAATAAAATAAAACTAAAACTAAAGTAAAATAAACATACCTTAAAATAAAAGATAAAACTAAATTAAAATAAACATAAACCTAAAACTAAATAAAACTACTAAAAAAATAAACTAAACTAAATAAAATAAAAATAAATAAATAATATTAAAAAATAATAAAATAAAATAAATAAAAAACTAAATAAACTAAATAAACCTAAACCAATTTACTTAATTAAAACTCTACTAAACCATAAAATAAACCTTAAACTCTACCTACCAAAATAATAAACCACTACACTACCCAAAATCCTAAATTAAAAATAGAAAACCACCCACTAACCTAAAACCACAAACCCTAAACCCTACCCTAAAACTGAGCCTACCAACATACAACCACCCTCTTTAAACCAATCTAAACTATGATACTAAATAAACCTAAATTAATAAATTATAAAAAATAAAACCTACAAATAATTAAATGTAAAGCCTAAACTAAAAAACCTAAAATAAAATAAATAACCAATAAAATAAATAAACTAAACTACCTTAAATAAATATAATAATAAACTAATAATAAACCTAAACTATAAAACTTAAAATATAAACCTAAAACCTTAAAATAATAAATAAACATAAAAATAAATAAACCTAAAATAATAAAATCTCATGAAAATAAACTAAACCTAAACCTAAAATTAAACTAAAATAAAGCTAAAAAATAAACCTAAATTAATAAACTAAACTAAAATAAAAATAAAATAAACAAAAAACTAAACCTCTGGGTTTGTAATTTTAAAAAAGAAAATCTTAAACCTACCACAAATCCTAAACCCCACAACCTAAACCTAACTCTGAGAAATCCCACTACCTAAACCCTAAACCTTAAAACCCCACAAAAACAAACCCTCAATACTAAATCACCTTAAAACCCTAAACCTCAAACCCACCACAAACTAAACCAATCAGGACCTAAATCCTAAAAACGCTCTAAGCTAACAAATCCAAAACCTGACCCTAAAAAAAAATAAAATAAACTACTAAAAAATAAACATAACTAAACCTAAAATAAACTAGATAAAACCTAAACTAAAATAAATAAATTAAACAAATAAACAAAATATGGACATAAATAAAAAAATAAATATAAATAAAATAAATAAAATAAATAAATAAATCTAAACCTATTGGTTTATTCTAAAATAAAATAAACCCTAAACCCTAAAACTAACTAGACCCTAAACCCTAAATCCTAAATAAATAAATTTAAAAAAAATAAACCTACCACCACTAAAAACCCTAAATACCATAAACCTAAAATTAAACCCTAAACCCTAAACTAAACCCTAAAACTAACCCAAACCAAACTAAACCTAATCCACTAAACCCTAAACCACAAAAAAAACTAAAAACAAAAAAAAACTAAAATTAAAATAAAATAACATAAACCTAAAATAAAATAAAATAATAAATATAAAACATAAAACCTAAAATAAACAAACCTAAAAAGATAAAATAAAAAATTAAACTAAAATAAAACAAATAAAAAATAAACCAAACTAATAAATAAACTTATAAATTTAAAAATAAACATAAAATGGAACATAAATAAAATAAAACTAAATGTAAAATAAAATAAAATAAACCTAAAAATAAAATAAAATAAAACTAAATAAAACATAAACCTAAAAATAAACCTAAAACTAATAGAAAATAAACTATAAACTAAAAACTAAACCTAAAATAAATAAAATAAAATAAACTTAAACTAAAATAAAATAAAACTAAAATAAAAGAAAACCTAAACATAAACCTAAAATAAAACCTAAACTTGAACCTAAACTAAATAAAATATATAAAAAAATAAATCTAAACCTTAAAAATAAAAATAAAAAAAACCTAAAATAAAACTAAAAATAAAACCTAAATAAATAAAATAAAACCAAAGCCTAAACCTAAAATAAATAATAAACCTACATAAAATAAAATTGAAATAAAACTAAACTAAAAAATAAACATAAACCTAAACCTAAAAAAATAAAATGTAAAACATAAATAAAATAAATAAACCTAAAATAATTAAACTAAACTAAATAAAATAAAAAAAATAAAATAAAAATGATAATAAACAAATAAATAAACCTAAACCTAGTTTACTTTAAAACCCTAAACCTAAATCTTAAACCCTAAACCAAAATCTGCCTAAAACCACTCACCACCCTAAACTCTTACCAACCCTGACTACCAGACCCTACCCTAAACCCTAAACCCTCCCCACCACAACTCCTGACTGCCCTCCCAAACCACACTAAACCACTCACTAAATCCAGACCATAAACCAACTACTAAACCCTCCACTGACCCTGGTTCACCTAAACCAAACAACCTGACCAAAAACACCTCTAAAACAAAATCTAAACCCTACTCTTGAACCCTCCACTAACAAAACCTTCACTACCTACCCTAAACCCTCTAAATCTAAATAAAATCCATAAACTATAAATCTAGCATAAACCCTAAACCCCAAATAACAAACCTAAAGTAACTAAAAATCAAAAAATAACCTAAACCTAAACCCAATTAACTTAAACCATAAGAATGGGAAGAACAGATGAACATCATCACAGTCGTCTAAATCTAGGCTAAAAAGGCTGGCATTAGTGGTGGGGGGGTTAAGGTCGGTGGATATGGAGGTGGAGTAGTGGTGGTTTAGGAGGAGTGAAGGTATACCATGGTGGTGGCAGAGGAGAGATGGGGATATGATGGTGGATCCTGCTACTGAGGTGGGTGGTTGATGGGAACTAGAGAAATTGAGAAAATCGATATCTGATTATGGAACTATGTCTTCATAGTAGAATTCTAGTATCTAGGGTTTTGATTTTCTCTATGCTCATTTTTATCTATGTCATTGCTTATGTCTTTGAAAACTTAGGTGTACTTGGTTGATGAAATCGAAAGAAGAAATGTTGAATTTGATATTATTTTATTAAAAAACCAAAACCCTAAACCCTAAACCTAAACCTTATACCCTAAAATCTACAACCCTAAACTCTAAACCCCAAACCCTAAAAAACCTAAATTCTAAGCCTAAACTAAAATAAATAAAATAAATAAAAGAAACCCAAACCTAAATAAAATAAAATAAGTAAAATAAAATAAAACCTAAATTAAAATAAACCTAAACCTAAACTAAACCCAAAAAAAAATAAAATAAAAAATAAAAAACTAAACTAAAATAAATTAAATAAAACCTAAACTAAATAAAAAATAAAATAAACATAAAATAAAATAAAAGTAAACGTAAAATGAAAATAAAATAAAGCTAAAATAAAACTAAATAAAACTAAATAAAACCTAAGCTAAAAATAAATTTATAAATTAATAAAAAAACTAAAATAAATCTAAAAAATAAAAAACCTAAAGAAAAAAAAATAAACCTATACCTAAACTAAAATAAATAAAACCTAAACTAAACTTAAAAAACTAAAATAAACCTAATCCTAAACTAAATAAAAAACTAAACAAAATTAAAATAAAACTAAATTTAAAATAAAACTTAAAAAAATCCTAAAATAATCCAAACCTAAACCTAAAAAATAAAATAAAACCTTGACTAAACCTAAAAATAAAAAAATAAAATATAAACCTAAAAATAAAATTAAAAAACAAAAAATAAAATAAACTAAAAAAATAAATACAAAACTAAATAAATATAAAATAACCTAAATAAAATATAAAATAAATAAAATAAATAAAAAAAAATAAACTAAATAAACCTAAATCTGGGTTTGCATAATTTAAAAAAAATCCTAAACCAATTGCTAAATCATACTAAACCTACCATGAATCAACCTAACCCTAAACCCTAAAAGCATATAACCCTAAACAAACCATAAACCCTAAACCCAAAATCCTGACCTTCTATAAACCCCAAACTCTAACCTTAAATAAAATCCCAACCCTAAACCACTGACCTTGACCACAACCTACCCTGACTTACACTAGGCAAAACACTGACCATGACCCTAAAACCTAAAACCCAGCCCCAAAACCACTGACCTAACATCTTAAACCTCCCCAAACTTAAATCCAACCCTAAAACTTAAAGTGAGCCTAAACTAAATAAAACCTAAAAAATAAATAAATAATGTAAATGATAAAATAAAATAAAACCTAACTAACTACATAATAATAAACCTAAACTAAACCTAAAATAAATAAAATAAATATAAAACTAAATAAAATAAAATAAAACTAAAATAAAAAAACTTAAATATAATAAAAATAAACATAAAATATAAAATAAAATAAAACTAAATAAAACATAAACTTAAAATAAACCTAAAAGTAAACTAAATAAACTTACCATGGTTTACTTAATTTAAAGAATCAAACTAAACCATAAAATCCTAAACCCTAAACCCTAAACCATAAACTAACTCTAAACCTTAAACCTTAAAATAAAACCATAAAACCCTAAAACCAAAGTAAATAAACCAAAAATAAAATTAACTAAAATCCTAAACTAAATGAAAAAATAAAAATAAAATAAAGAAATAAACTAAACCTAAATCTAAACTAAAATAAAAAATAAAATAAAAGTAAATAAGAAATAAAATATAAAACCTAAACTAAATTAAAAAAATAAAATAAAGCTAAGAATAAAAAACATAAATAAAATAAAAACTAAATGTAAAATAAAAATAAAATAATTCTAAAATAAAATAAAAACTAAACTTAAAAAAGAACCTAAAATAAAACTTAAATAAATGAAAATAAACCCAAAACTAAACTAAAAACTTAAATAAAATAAAATAAACTAAACCTAAACTAAAATAAATAAACTAAAATAAATAAAACCTAAAATAACTAAAACTAAAACAATAAAATAAAAAATAAAACCTAAACCTAAACCAAAGATAAAACCTAAAACCTAAAATAAAACCTAAAACCTAAAATTAAAAATAAAAAAAAAAAAAATAAATAAACCTAAAGTAAAAAAATAAAACCTAAACTTAAAAATAATAAAAAAAATAAAACTAAACTAAAAAAAATAAATATAAACTTAAACCTAAACCTAAAATGAACTAATAAAATAAACTAAAATAAAATAAACTAAAAATAATAAAAATAAAAAAGTAAAAAATAAAATAAACTAAAAAAAACTAAACTTACCAGGTTTGCAATTTTTTTTTTTTTAAAACCCTAAACCCTAAACCACAAACCCTAAAATAAATAAACCTACCTAAACCTACAATCCAAACCCAAAACTCTAAAAAACCACAAATGAAAGTATAAATAAACCTAAGCATAAATAAAAAATATAATAAAATAAAACCTAAACCTAAACCTAAACCTAAAATAAATCAAAATAAAAAAAATAAATATGAAATAAATAAAACATAATCTAAACTAAAAATAAAATCAGCTAAATAAAAAACCTAAAAAAAATAAAAAACTAAATGAAGAATAAAATAAAATAAACCTAAAATAAAATAAAATAAAATAAATAAAACCTAAACCAAAATGAACCTAAAAATAAAACCTAAAACAAATAAAAATAAAATAAAAAACTATATACTAAAAAATAAAAACTTAACCTAAAATAAGAATAAAATAAACAAAATTACATAAACCTAAACCTAAACTAAAGTAAATTAAACTAAAATAATTAAAACCTAAACCTAAACTTAAAAGTAAACTAAACCTAAACCATGAACTAATTAAAATAAAATAAACTAAAAATAAACCTAAGCCTAAACTAAAAAATAAAACCTAAAAATAAACCTAAAACCTAAATCTTAAACCCTAAACCCTAATATGCTATAAACCTAAACCTAAACTAAATGAAACATAAAAATAAAATAAATAAAAAACCTATACTAAAATAAAATAATAAAATAAAAAGAATAAAAACAAGAACTAAAACCTAATCCTAAACATAAACTTAAAAAGGAAAAAAAACTAAACTAAAATAAAATAAATAAAAGCTAAACTAAAAAAAAAACCAAAAAAAAACCTAAACTCTAATTTAAAAAAAATGTAAACCTAAAATAAAGATAAAATAAACCTAAACCTAAACCTAAACAAAAACTAAATAATATTAAATTAAATAAAATTCTAAACCTAAATAAAATAATAAATATAATATGAAACCTAAACCTAAAACTAAAAATACAATAAAAAACTAAACCTAAACCTAAAAATAAAAATAAAATCTACACATAAAAAAAAAAAAACTAAATGAAAATAATAAACTTAAACCTAAAAAATAAACTAAAATAAATAAACCTAAAATAAATAAACTAAGATAAATAAAAATAAAAATAAACCTAAATAAAAATATAAAATACAATAAACTAAAATAAATAAAAAATAAATGAAATATGCCTAAACCTAATAGTTTGCTTAATTTAAAAATAAAAAAATAAAAAATAAAAACAAATAAAAAAACCTAAACTCTAAACTCAACCACTAAACAACCCACCTAAATAACCTCTTAAATCTTGGGTCCTAAACCTAAACCAAACCAACCTAAACCCTAAACCTACCCTACTCTCACCTACCAACAAATAAAACCATAATAAAAAATTAAAGATAAACTATAATAAAAATAAATTAAGTAAAACCTAAAATAAAATAAAATAAAACATAAATTAAAACCAAATCCTAAACCTAAAATAACCAAAAGAAAATAAAATAAAATAAAACTAAATTAAAATAAATAAAAGATACCTAAACTAAACTAAAAAATAGAAAACCTAAATAAAAATAAACCTAAAATAAAAATAAAATATAAAATAAAATAAAACTAAATAAAAAAAAAAAAAAAAAATAGAAATTCAAAATAAATCAAAAAAAAAAGCCTAAAGCCTAAACTAAGAAAACTTATACCCAAAATAAAATAAAAGAAACATAAACCTATCTAAAATAAACTAAACAAAATAAATAAAAAAGCCAAACCTAAAATAAACTAAACTAAACCTAAACCTAAGACCAAACCTATATAATAAAATAAACTAAAAAAATAAATTAAAAAAATAAAACCTAAAAACTTAAAATAAAACCTAAAACCTAAACTTAAAAATAAAATAAAACCTAAACAACCCAATAATAAAAAAATAACCTAAACCTAAAAAATAAACTAAAATAAAAAACTTGAAGTAAAATAAATAAACCTAAAATAAATAAAAGAAACTAAATAAAACTAAAAATAAAACTAAATAAAAATAAAAAATAAAGTAATCTAAAATAAATATAAAATAATATATATAAACTAAATTAACCTAAACCTACAGTTTAATTAATTTTAAAAAGAATTAAAAAATAAAATAAAATTAAAATAAAATAACCCCGAACCCTAAAAGACTAAACCCTAAACCCTAAACCCTAAAACCTAAACCCTAAATGCTAAGTCCTAAACTAACCCTAAACTAACCCTAAACCCCAAGCTAAAATCTAAACTAGCCTAAACCCAACCTAAACCCTAAGAATAAAACCTTGGCATAACATCAAGGTCTAGATCTAGTGGTGGAGGCGGCGAGCACTTATCATAGTGGTGGTGGGGATCTGGAGGGTGGATATGGAGGTGGTGGTGAGCATGGTGGTTATGGAGGAAAAGTGATGGAGGTGGGTGGAGGTGGTGATATCATGGCGGATCACTCAGAGGCGGGGTAGTTCATGGGAACTAGAAACGAAGACAGATCCAATGATACTTATGGAACTATGTCTTTTATAGATGGTTCTACTTATGTAAGGATTTTGATTTGCTCTATGGGTGTTCATTTTTTATCTATGTCATTGCTTGTGTCTTAGAAACTTGGGGTGGTACTTGCTTGATGAAATCAAAAAGTAAAAATGTTGAATTTGAATTTATTCTTTGTTAAAAAAAACCTTAAACCTAAACTAAAACTTAAACAAACAAACCTAAAACCCAAACCTAAACCCTAAACCTACTAAGCCTAAGCTAAAACCTAAACCTAAACTAAATAAAATCTAAAATAAAATTAAAAAGTCAAAAAAAAAAATAAATAAAATAAAATAAAACATAAACTAAACTTAAACCTAAAAAAAGAAAATACAAAAATAAATAAAACTAAATTAAAATAAAATATAAAAAACCTAAACTATACAAAAAAAAATTAAAAAAAAAAAATAAATAAATCTAAACTAATATAAAAAAAATAAACCTAAAATAAAATAAGATAATAACTAAATAAACACTAAGCCTAAAAAAATAAATAAACCACAAAAATAAAATAAAAAAATAAAAAACCTAAATCCTAAACTAAAAAAAAAAACCTAAACCTAAAATAAAAATAAAATAAACAAAACAAAATAAAAAGCCTAAAACTAAAATAAACTAATAAAATAAATAAAATAAACCTAAAATAAAATAAACTAAACCTAAACCTTAAATTAAACTAAATAAAATAAAATAAACTAAAATAAACCTAAACCTAAACTAAAAATAAAACCAAAAATAAAATTAAAATAAAACATAAACCTAAAACCTAAAAAAATAAAATATAAACCTAAACCTAAACCTAAAATAAAAAATAAAAGGCTAAAATATAAAATACAAATAAAACTTAACTAAAAAATTAAAATAAAAAATTAAACTAAAATATAAGACCTAAAAAAAATAAACTAAATAAAAATAAAATAAAATAAATAATAAATAAAAATATACTAAATAAACTAAACCTATGGTTTACTTAATTAAAAAAAACAAAACCTAAAATCCTAAACCCAACCCTAAACCCTAAACCACTAAAACTCTAAAACTCTAAACCCTAAACTCTAAATAAACCTAAACCCTACTAAATAAACCTAAAATACTAAACCCTAAACCCTAAACCCACAAAACCTAAACAGAAAACTTTAAACCCCTAAACCCTAAACTAAAACCCCAAAACCTAAAACCTAAACTCTAAACCAAGTAACCCTAAAGTAACCCTAAACCTAAAATGGGAACCTTGATGATGGGGCATCGATCAAGTGGCAGTGGCGTGATGGTGGGGGATCGGAGGTAGTGGTGGATATGGAGGTGGTTGAATATTAGGTGGTGGTCAAGCGGTGGTGGTTATGGAGATGGGAGGGAGCGTAGGTTACAGCTGGTGGTGGCAGAGAGAGATCAAGGATATGATGGTGAATCCCATGAGAGGTGAGGGTGGTTGGAACTAAAGAACGGCTAATCAATCTTAAAATGGAACAGTGTCTTTATAGTAAAGATGGTTCTACTTATCTAGGGTTTTTAATTTGATCTGAAGGTTCTAATTTTTTATTTATGTAATCGCTTGTGATCTAGAAAACTAGGTGTGCTACTTAGTTGATGAAATAAAAAAAGAAATTTGAGTATGAATTTGTTCTCTATTAAAAAAACCTTAAACCACCCTACACCTTAGATTAAAAATTAAACCATAAACCCTAAACCCTAAACCCTAAAAACCTTAAACCTTAAACTAAACCCTAAACCATGAACCCTAAACCCTAAACCCTAAAACTCAAAATTCTAAACCCTAAACCCAAAACCCTAAAACCATAAACCCTAAACTCTAAAACATACAACCCTAAACCCTAAACCATAATCCCAAAACCCAAAACCCTAAACCTAAAGCTTAAAATAAACCTTAACCCTAACCCTAAACCCTAAACCTTGTATAAAGATGTCATTAGGAGTAGACCTAAAGAATGACCTAATCCTAACATAGTTATGGTAGATAAAGAAGATGTCTTCAAGAGACTTTCCCTTGAATATTAGAGATTTGAATACCCTAAACCCTCATTAAATCATATTATATTACCATATTTTATAGTACAATGTAGCATCATATATTTGAGCATGTATTGATGTGTTTTTAGATGTTATAAGATGTTTTGAAATGTTTGTGGTATTGTGCCTTATAGTCTATATTAATATAAATCATAAAAAAATTGATTTAATAAGTGAGATGATGAAATTTGTTAAATTTGAAGTGGGAATTAGGTTGTTGTTTCAAAGCTATGATATGCAACTTGTAGTGTAAAAAGTAAGATTTTATGTTCAAAATAAATATTATATGTTGTAGCATAGTATAGCATCATATATCATAATATATTGTTCGACGTATTTTAAATTCTTGTAGTATTTTATAATCATGCAGTCAAGCCTACACTATCATTATTTATAAAAATGTTGATTTAGACTTTTAAATGGTGGAATTTGGCCAAATTCATAATAGGTACAACATGGAATCATAATATATTATTTCAATTTAAAATTTGTAAGTGATATGACTAAAATATATAGTTTTTTATTATTTAGACAAATTTTATGATTTTTTTATCTTAAGCAATCCCTTGTGATGTGATATGCAATATAATATAGCATAATATGTTATAGTGATTATAATATAGGATGTCATAACATAGTGCAACATCATGTATTATATTATACTATTGTGTATTACTACATGTGTTTAGAATATTTTAGTTTTTTATAGAATGATGTAGTACAGTTTGTTTTGGTATAATTTATAAAAATACTAATTTATAGGCTGAGATGATAGGATTTGGCCAAATTTAGGGTAAGCTTTAGGGAACATCATTGGGGTGTGCTATGGTGTCATTTAATCAAAAGAATGGAATTTTGCATCCAAAATAAATGTTCAATTTTCAACGATTTTATAATTTTTTTGCTTAAAGTGATTCGTTTTAAGGTGTAATGTAAGATAATATATTATATGAAAGCATATTAATATATAATGTACATAATAATATAACTTCACATATATATGAATATGGTGGTGCATTACTAAATGTTATTGTACATTTTAGTATGTTTTACTTTTGTTATAATACATTGGGTCAAAGCTCACAAAAAAGTTAATTTGAATGTGGAGATGAAAGAATTTGGCCAAATTCATGGAACAAACTAAGAAGCAACACCAAAATTGTGCTATTATGTACTATTTCTAATAGAAAAATAACAATTTTACACTAAAATGAACATTAATCATATTTTTAAAAAGATTTATTATTTGTTAATTTTAAGTGATTCTAATGAGGTGTAATGTTAGACAATATATTATATTATAGCAAATTATAATATAACATCATATAATATAATATAATATAATATAGTGTGTTAATATATAATATCTATAGCATGATACTGTATTGTTAGTTTGAGCTTGCACCATCACAAATAATAAAATGTTGATTACAATGTTAAAATGATGTAATTTGAGCAAATACATTGTTAGGCTTTTGGTTGAAGTATTAAAGGTGTGCATAAGAGAAGAAAAAAGATTTGATGAGAATTTCATGTCAAGAACATGGTGGGTGATCCACTAAGGGATCACACATGCATTGGACACGACATGTGAGGGGTCGAGGGCATAGATGAAGAAAATTTGCTGGGGATAATGTTTGAATTTGATTTGATTATATGATTTATGGAATGAAGATCTGCTGGGGATAATAATCTATAATCCTCCATGGATTAAGATCAAATTGACTTTAATTTGATTTATTTTAATTGATGTGGATGCATATCTGCTAGAAATATGTGCTCGAGTCTATTGGGGATCGGGTATATGAACCTTCCACTAGGGAAGCAAGTTGGGCAATATGTTAGGGATTGGGATTTGAGTTTGATTTCATAGATTTGTTTGGGGATGTATCCACTGGGTATAAGAGTTTGGTTAGATTTCTTTGATTTAGACTCTACTAGGGGAGTTAGTTTAATTTTGCTCCACTAGGGAGGTTAATTTTGAATTTTATTTATTTGCTTGACTTATTTATATATGATTTGGGGATCCACTTAGGAGAAGGGTGTTATTTAACTCCAATAAGGAAAGTCAAATTGGGTTTAATTTAATCTGAGTTAATGTATGGATCTTATCGGTGTATGATGGACCCACTAAGAAGGGCTATATCCACCTTGACCTACCTCAAGTTTACAAATCCAAAGGGATAGTCTACAGATTGTGGGGCCGATCTAGCCAACTAAAGGGGTTGCCTTCCGGTGTGCAATGACCGTGCTAAAAAGAAGGAATAGCAGACTTACATATTCTAATGTGAGGAACAACCACTAGGGTCACCTGGATGCACAACAAATCAATCCTGACCTAGGGTGACTACTGAGTGAATGTCGTTGGGGACTTATGTCAACTCAAAAGTACTCAAAATTAATTTTATCTTAATTTCATGTGATTTGATGTGGTTTATTTGGTTTAGTTTGATTTCAATTGTTGGCATATCCACTGGAGATGTGAGCTCAGTCAAATTTGATAGATTTAATTTATGGACCATGTCGGTGTGCGATGGACCCACTGAGAAGGGGCTATATCAGACTTATCTTATCTAAGATTTACAAATCCAAAGGAATAGTCTATTGGCTGTGGGGTAGAGCTAGCCAACCTAAGGGGTTTCCTTTCGGTGTGCAATGGTTGTCCTAGGAAAAAGGTATAGTAGACTTACATCTTCTAAAGCTGAGAATAGCCGTTGGAGTGACCTGTTGGTAGCACAATAAATTGAACCCGACATAGGGGCGACTACTAAGTGAATGTCGCTGGGGACTTATATCAACTCAAGAGTAGTCAGGTGATTCCTATAGGGAGTTTTGCTGACACTGCCCAAAAGATAGGATACTTGCTTGGGAAAAGGTACCACTAAGGGTGTCCTCCTAATCCCCAAGTGAATATATATTTTGTTTATATGTTTGTGTAGATCCTGTTGATGTGCGAGGGACAACACTAAGAAGGGGCTATGTCAGCCTTGACCTGTCTCAGATTTACTAGACCAAGGGAGAATTTGCATATCCACAGGATGAATTCTCTAACCACAGGGGTGGTTACTAGGAAAGGGGAACTATTCAATCCATTAGTAACTCAGGTTGTGTCTAAATGAGATCGCAAAGGACATGATCCAAATATAGTGCTTATAGGGGAGGTGTTGCTAGGGGTGTTATTTTGAGCCCTGGAAAAGAAATCTTGTAGGTGTACATTGGCCAACTCAAGGAGAAAGCATAGCAGACTTACATCTGCCATGAGTGGTGTATCATAAGGTGTGAGAACCAACCAACCTAAGGTGTATCCGTCAACATGGTTGGTGTATCCATCAGCATAGTGAGAACCAACCAACCTAAGGTGCTCGTCGGTGTGCAATGATCAATTTGGGAAGAAGAGTGTAGGCTTACAACTTTCTAAGAAGATCTGGTATTCTCGATAGTCTATCATTGTCGAGATAGATGCTATTTGACCTAGAGCAACTATTTAGCGATGAGACCTAAGGAAGGACTAGACCCAGACTTGAAGTAGTCATGAGGGAAGGAGCCACTAGGGAACTTATCCTAAACCTCAAATCTGCTCGACCCAGTCAATGCATGAAGGCTAATTCAAGAAGAAAGCATAGTAGACTCAAATACTCTTAAATGAAGCCAACATGAGGTAGCTTATCAACCACGTAATAAGGCCTACCAAACTAACAAGGCACTCATTGGTGTGCAGTGAATAACCAAGGAATGAAAGCGTAGTAGACTTACATCCTCCCAAGCAAGAAGACCACTGGGGTGACACACTACTAGGGTAGCACATCAGCCTGACCTAAAGAATCTAATGAGTGAATGCCATTAGGGGTATTATCTTAACTAAGAGTAGCTCGATACAAAATATATGTGTTTATTTTATATGTTTGTATATAGTTTATGTTTGTGTTGTGTTGATGAAGGGTAGGACACCACTCGGGATCCTTACAACTACCCTAAACTCATCATGGCAGATTCACAAACAAGAATACTTTCAACATTAAAGAGATTGAATTCAAAATGGAATTTTCATTGATGATAACTATTTTGAAACAAGATTTATACTATTTCTTTAAGTAGAGCCCATTGATTGGTATAATTGGGTGCTCTCCCTTAAAATTAATAAGCTGATAAGATCCTCCTCGGTATGCTTCTCTATGGCAAAAGGGTCTTCCCAAGTAGGTTCAAACTTGCCTCCCATCCTACGACGGGCAACAATCGATCTCTTTAGAACTAAAATAAGCTATCCTACTTGAAAAACTCTAGGTTGAGCCAACTTGTTGTGAGGTTGAATCATTTTAGCTTTCTACAACTCAATGTTTTGGCATGCGCATTATCTCCTTCAATCCTTGAGCTCTTCTAACTTGGCGAATTCTACTTTGATCAGCTACCCAACTAGTAGTGTTGGGAGTTGGACTTCTAATGGTAGAATGGCTCTAGACTCATACACTAAGGAGAAAGGAGTAGAGTGAGTTGGAGTTCTATATGTGGTTGGATAGGCCCACAAGGCTTCAACTAACTACTCATGCCACTATCGCTTGTTGATGTCGAGTGTCTTCTTTAGTATTTGTATGAGAGTTTTGTTGAAGGCTTCTGCTAAGCCATTTACCCTCAAGTAGTTGATGGTAGAATATCTCCAAAATATGATGTGTCTCTATGCAAAGTTATTGATCTCAGTGCTCTTAAATGTAATACCAATATCAGTTATAATTCTTCGAGGCACTTCAAACCTATATATGATATGGTTCCTAAAAAATTTAAGCAAATGCTAAACTGTGACCTATCTGAGCGAAATTTCTACTGCCCATTTGGAAAAGTAGTCAGTAGTAGCTAAGATGAACTGATGACCCTTGGAAGAATGAGGATCAGTCAGACCCACTATGTTGGTACCTCAACATTCAAATGGCCAGGAGGCCAATGTAGGATGTAGAATGTTGGGTGGTTGGTGTAGGACTACACCGTGTATTTGACATTAGTTGCATCACCTAGCTGTACCCACATAGTCTTTAATCATCGATGACCAGTAGTATCCTAGTCTCTTGATCTTGGCTTCCATCTTTGGATTAGATTGGTTGGCTCCATAATATTGAGTGTACCTTGGTCATGATCTTATGGGCTTCATGCATGTCTAAACAAACCTATAATCAAAAGACTGCTGGTACAAGACACCATCCACATGAGCATAAGAAAATGCTCTCTACTTCATCTCATGGGCTTGGGACTTCTCTTGAGGTAGTTTTCCTTTATTTAGGTAATCCATGAATGGTTGCCTCAAATCTAACTTCTCATCCTTCTTAGAAATGGCAACCTCCCTTTCAAGAGAGTACTTTTGATGAGTTCAATATCAATAAGGGATAAGATTTATCTATTTTGTACCTTTATTGATATGGTCTCATCCTCTAGACATGCCAACTCTTTGGCAAGCTTGGCTAAAGCATATGCTATGATGTTCTATCCTCGAAGAATCTTATAAATGGTAACCTTAGGGATTTGGGCCAATAAATCCATGGTGTACTTGGTAGTGATGGAGATTGGGCTTTGTAGCCTTATAGGATCCAGGGATTTGGTTGATAACTAGCTAAGAATCCAGGAAGATGTTGATGTTTTGGATGCTTAGAGTAATGACTAACTCTATACCAGAAATCAGAGCCTCATATTCAACTTCATCATTGGTGCAAGGATTGGACAGATGACATGAGAATCTCATCACATCATGGTCTTGAGTTAAGAGAACTATTCCCTACCTTTCCTGGAGTAGTAGATTATGGTTCTTCTCCTCTTTAAGAGGAAGCCGCACCATCAAAGTACATCTCCCAGTGGGGAATGCTAGTATCCCCTAAGTTAATGATTTATTCATTAGGGAGACCATCATTAAGAAGAAAGTCAGCAAGAAGTGAGTGTGTTGCTAATAAATCTACTAGTGCTTGTCCTTTCACTGCACGAAGGGGTACGAAGGTAATGTCAAACTATGAGAGGATTATGGACCATCATGCCAACCATCCAGATAGTGTCGGTCGTGTCTTCAGATACTATAGTGGATTCAACCTAGAGATTAAGTTCACCTTATGAGAAAGCATGTAGTACTATAGCTTTTGTGATGCAATGATTAAAGCTAGGCAATGCCTCTCAATGAGTGGATAATTAGCCTTAGTAAGGATTTGATGATATGTGAGGTAGTAGAGTGTGTTTTCCTTCCCTTCGTCATTGGCTTGGGCCAACAAAACACCAAGGGAGTCATCTAACATAGCAGTGTAAAGTATGGGTTGCTTGCCCAGGATAGGGCTGGTAGAACTGGCGGCATCATCAGGTAATGCTTCATTTCTTCGAAGGCATGCTCACAATTATCATCCCACTTGAACTTTGCATCTCTTTTTACAAGTGCTGAGAATGGCTGACATCTTCCCTATAGGTTGGATATAAAGCATTTTAGATGTGCCAACCGCCCTTGGAATGATTTGAGTTGAGTTAAAATTTTAGGGGCATTTCTAATATCGCCTTGATCTTCTCCAAATCAATTTCGATTCCCTGGTGTCGGACAAAAAACATAAGTAATTTCCCTAAAGCTACTCCGAATGCACATTTCAGGGGGTTTATTTTGAGGTTAAATTCTCTTAACTATTCAAAAACTACTCTCAAATTAAAGAGATGGTCTTTCTTTTCTCTACTTTTGACAACAAGATCATCACCATAGCACTTGACTTGATGATAAATGAGTTCATTGAAGATTTGAGTCATTGCCTGCTAGTATGTAACACCAGCATTTTTAAGGCTGAAAGGCATGACCTTATTGCAATAGATTTTGATCGAGGTTCTAAAAATAGTATTTCTTTCATCTTTAGGGGTCATCTTTATTTGGTTATATATAGATGATCCATCCATGAAATAGAAGATTGCATGAGCTGAAGCAATGTCCACCATCAGCTCTGAGATTGGTAGTGAAAATTCATCTTTTGGACATGCCTTATTTAAATCCCTAAAATCAATGCATATGTGAATTTTTCCATTCTTTTTCTTAACTGGGATGACACTAACTAACCAGGTAGGATATTTGTCTTCTTGGATGAAGCAATCATTGATCAATTATTTTACTTCATAAATGACATGTTGTTCTATGTCTACTCACATGCGTCTAGGAGCTTTCTTGATAGGGTTAGCAGGAGGCTCTATTGCTAGTTTATGGACCGCTACATTAGGAGCCAATCTAGGCATCTCTTCATAACTCCATGCAAAGCAGTCCTTAAACTTAGTCAATAGCCTAACTAATACATTGGTTTCAATTTCATTCAATAAAGAACTGATGTATGTTAGGCATGGATATTCTTCAATTCTTAAGTTAATTTCCTTGAGCACGTCGATGGTTTACTTGATCTCTTCTTCAAGCTCTAGTGGTGCATCTTCGACTTCAAAATTATTTGAATCATCTGAAGTTTTTAAGAATAGCTCCTCATATAAGTTAATGTAATTTGAGAAGATCCTATCAAATTCCAAATGATTAGTGAGAACTAAGAAGTAATTGTCATCATCGACTTGATGCACTATACTGAATCCTAGACCTGGTCTTGATCGAGGGCTTTTACATTTGTTTTTCCATATTCTTTTGAAGTAGTCTAACATATGCTTTAACCAAGTATGTGGGATTAATCCTTTCTTTACTAAATTATGAACACAGGGAAAGTACTAATCGAAAGGTAATTCTATTAAATTTATATATGAATCATCCTCAAGTTCTACATCAACTTCTTGACTTGAGGATGATGCTAAAACCTCAGGTCTTCACTATGGATGACTTAGGGGCTTCCTTAACTACCAAACCATCAGCTTTTTGAGAGGAAAGTTAAAGCTAAGGTTCCCAACAGATGCCTAATTATTTCACATATATACTTGGATAAACTTATGCTTTGCTTTAGAGCCCGATCATTATCATTATCTTGCTCAAGTGTCACCTTATAAGACTCATCCTATGAACTAGATTCAAAGTTTATATGGATAGTAGGTGTACTCTTTGTAGCTAGGACATATCTTTTATTAGGTGGCCAATAATGAGGTTTTCCACCCCTGGGACAACCTCTAAACTGGCCTCTTCCTCTTCCTTGTGGAGGTTAGGTCATCCTACCCATATGTATTTAAAATCTGTCCAAATAAAATTTAATGCTAAATAATCATTCTACCCTTAGGTCAAGGGCTTCACATTGACAAATCACCCATGTAAGTAGTTATTTCTATTCCTTGGTTTCTCTCCCAATGGTCCCTAGGCACCTAGGACCGCCTAACCTAAGGAGTGGTTGGGTTGGTATGATGGGAGGTAAAATAACCTCACCCTCCCCATTGGAGCATTTAAAACCCATAGAACACCCATGATTCCTCCTTGAAGCCACCTCCACACCTTCAACAAGCCAACTCACTACTCGCCACCCACGACGAGATGGTTGGTGACTAGAAGACAAATTTGATCCAGCCGCCCGATCAAGATGAAAGGGGGTATACACCCCCTCATTTCCACTCAAACACACCCAAAAAATCATCCCACAGAGCCCTAGCTACCCAAGATGACCAGCTAGAACCATTCCCTAAGCTCCCAAGCTTGTTCCTCGATTGAAAAGAGGCATTCCCGTCTATCACAAAATATGAAACTCCCATTTCTGACCTAACTTCCCTATTTCTCCATCAAACTCAAATTACCTTTGCCATAGGCCTCGTTGAGCAAGAATGAATCATCTCTCAAGCTTCTCGAGCACCATAGGTGGGACTTCAATCAAAGTCGAGCTCTAAATCATCGATTCTTGGCCATCTTAGTGAACGTCAAGGAATTGATGCAATTGTTGCTCAACAGGGCTTCATCTCCACTAGATGAAGCTTTCTCAATAGTTCGCGCTAATCTTGAGCTCCGATGAGGTATGCTTTCAAAACCAATCCTTAAGCAAAAATCTGTAGGATCTTTTTGAAGAAAACTTGCATCTCGTGTGATCTTGATGGTTGGATCCCCTCTGATCGATGTCATAAAGGTGTGAGATCCTTTTAGAGTTAATCGGAGCTCAGGTAAGCTCAAATCAAGTGAGCAATGGCGGGAATCCATTCTCCTCACTCACGTGGCGTTAGATCCACTAAAGGAGTTTAATGAAATTATGGTTAGTCCACATGTATAAAAACCATAAGAGTAATTAATTAAGTCCTTTAATCTAATTAAGTATTAATCATGAGTCAATTGCATTGCACCCCTTTTATTTTCTAGGATCATTGCAAGTTTATTTTCCATGCATATCAAGATAGCACATAATAATTTAGTTAATTACTTTAAGGTGACATAGGTAAGGTTAATTAATTTATCTAGTTAAGAGTTCAACTTAATTAACTGATAAAATCAACTTAATTACATTTCTTTAAATTAAATCAAATCACTAATGTCGGAATGGGTTTAAAACAACAAATGATTATTTCTCTTCTCTTTCTTAGATCAAATCACATCTAAAACTTAATTAATAAAAAAGGCTTTAAATAATCTTATTTGATTTGATTGTCCTTAAGAACTAGTTTGCTTGAATGAGTCACATGCTTATATTTGATTGTTCTCTTTTCAATCATGTTAAATTTGGTATGTCATTTGAATTCATGCATCCATGTTTTCAAAATCAAGTAAAATAAAATGTATTTCCTTTATCTAAGCTTGCATGTGTTGATTTAATTTAATATATGTGTGGTTATTATCACTATTAAATCTAAATGTATTTTTCAAAATCTTATAAATGAATAATAATATGTGTTATGATGCTAGCTATAAATACATAAGAAATGCATGTGCTTATAGCTTAAGTGTATGAATGTTGAGTTCTCTTTCCTCTATTCATGTGTTGATTTATATAAGATTGAATAGTAATGGGTATATAGTCGTCACATGAAGGAGCTAGCCTCATGGAGGTCATTCAATTACCTCCCTGCTTTGTGACTTGGTTGATAAAATTGAAAAGCAGAAATGTTCAATCTGAATTTGTTCTCTATTAAAAAACAAAAACCCTAAACCCTAAACCATAAAATAAAATTTGAACCCTAAACCTAAACCCTAAACCCTAAACCCTAAACCTAAAAACAAACTTACAAAAAACCTACCCAAACCCTAAGCCCTAAAAACCCTAAACCATAAAGCCTAAACACTAAACACTAAACCCTAAACCCTAAAATAATAAAAACCTAAAGCTAAACTAAATAAAACCTAAAAATAAAATAAATATAAGAACATAAACCTAAATAAAATAGGAAAATAAAATAAAATAAAAACCTAAACTAAAACTGAATCCTAAACCTAAAAATAAAGATAAAATAAAATAAAAACAAAAAACTAAACTAAAATAAAATAAATAAACACCTAAACTAAACTAAAAAATGAAATAAACCAAAAAAATAAAAAACCTAAATAAAATAAAACCCAAATGAAAAATAAAAATAAAAAAAATAAATAAATAAAAACCTAAACCCAAAATATATCTAAAATAAAATAAAAAATAAATAAAAAATAAAAACCTAACTAAAACCTAAACTTAAAATAAAAAATAAAATAAACCTAAAAAAATAAACTAAAATAAAAAAATAAATAAAACCTAAACCTAAACCTAAAATAAACTAAACCTGGCTAAACTAAATAAAATAAAATAAACTAAAATATACCTAAACCTAAACTAAAATAAAACCTAAAAATAAACCTCAAATAAAAAAACCTAAACCAAAAAAATTAAAATGAAACCTAAACCTAAAAAAAAATAAAATAACCTAAAACCTAAAACTAAAAAAAAAACCTAAACTTAAAATAAAATAAAAAAAAAATAAACTAAAATAAAACCTAAACTAAACCAAAAATAAACTAAAATAAAAAACCTAAACTAAATTAAACAAACCTAAAATAAATAAACTAAACTAAATAAAAATTAAAAAATAACTAAAATAAAAAAACTAAATAAACCTAAACCTACAAGTTAACTTAATTTTAAAAAAACTTCTGAAACCATAAACCCAATATCTTAACCCTAAACCCTAAACCCTAAAACTAACCCTAAACCTCAACTAAACTAACCTAAACCTAAACCTAAACCTTCCCAAAACCCGGACCTTAAACCATAAACTAGGCTAAACCTAAACCCATAAACCATAATAACCTTAAACCCAAAGGCTAAAAATCTAAACTTAAACTAAATAAAACCTAAAAATAAAATAAATGAAAAACCTAAAAAATAAAATAAAAAAAATAAAATAAAATAAAACACAAACTAAAACCTAAAAACTTAAACATAAATTTAAACCTAAAGAAAATAAAATAAAAAACTAAACTAAAATAAAATTAATGAAAACCTAAATTAAACTAAAAAATAAAAAACTTAAATAAAATAAAAACTAAACCTAAAATAAAAATAAAATAAACCTAAAATAAAATAAAATAAAAACTAAATAAAAACCTAAATCTAAAAAGTAAACTTGTAAATAAAACCAAAAAATAAATAAATAATAAAACCTAAACCCGAAACTAAAAAAAAATTTATAGCTAAAATAATAATAAAATATACCTAAACCTAAAGTAAAATAAACTAAACTAAAATAAATAAAACCAAAACCTAAACCCAATGTAAACTAAACCTAAACCTAAACTTAAATTAAATAAAATATAATAAACTAAAAGTAAACCTAACCAAAACTAAAAAATAAAACATAAAAATAAACCTAAAATAGAAACCTAAAACCTAAACCTAAAAAATAAAATAAACAATAAACCTAAACCTAAAATAAAATAAATCTAAACCTAAAAATAAAAAAATAAAAAACTAAACTTAAAAATAAATTAAATTAAAATCTAAACTAAAATAAATAAACTAAACTAAATAAAAATAAAAGTAAACATAAATAAATAAAAAAAATAAAAATAAAATAAATAAAATAAAAAATAAATACTAAATAAACCTAAACTCTTACATAATTTTTTAAAACCCTAAACCTAAAAATAAAAACCTAAACCTAAACTAAAAAATCAAACCTAAACCTAAAATAAAATAAAATAAAACTAAACAAAAAATAAACATAAACCTAAACCTAAAACAAAATAAACTAAAATAAAACATAAACTAAATTAAATAAACCTAAAATAAATAAAATTAAACTAAATAAAATTAAAAATAAACCTAAATTATAATAAAATAAATAAATAAAATAAATAAAATAAAGTAATAAATAAAATAAACTAAAACCTGGTTGTTTGTAATTAAACCACACTTAAACCTTATCTTAAACCTTCTAAACCCTAAACCTAAAATTAATAAAAACTAACCCTAACCCTAAACCCAACCCTAAACCTTAAACCCTAAAACCTTACCCTAAACCCCTAAACCCTACTAAACCTAAACCCCAACTTAAAACCTAAACCCTAAACCCACTTAAACCAGAGCCACTGGACCTCCAACCCTAAACCCTAAAAGGCTAAAAATCTAAACCTAAACAAAATAAAACTTAAAAAAATTAAATGAAAAAACCTAATTCGAATAAAATAAATAAAATAAATTAAAATAAAAACATAAGATAAAATATAAACCTAAACCTAAACCAAATAAAGAAAATAAAATAAAATAAAATAAATAAAAACATAGACTAAACTAAAAAATAAAAAACTTAAATAAAATACAAACTAAACCTAAAATAAAAATAAAATAAACCTAAAATAAAATAAAATAAAATAGAAACTAAATAAAACCTATATCTAAAAAATAAACCTAAAAATAAAACTTAAACCCTAAACTAAAAAAAATCTAAACCTAAAATAAAATTAAAATAAACCTAAACCTAAACTAAAATAAAAAAACCTAATCATAAACCAATTAAACTAAACCTAAAAACATAAACTAAATAAAATATAAAATAAATAAATAACCTAACTAAACAAAAATAAAACCTAAAGTTAAACCTAAAATAAAAACCTAAAACTATCCTAAAAAAATAAAATAAAACCTAAACCTAAACCTAAAAATAAAAATAAAACCTAAAACCTAAAAAAAAATAAAACCTAAAACCTAAATCATAAATAAACTAAAATACTAAACTAAAATAAATAAACCTAAAATGAATAAACTAAGATAATTAAAATAAAATAAATAAATAAATAAAAAATAAAAAAACTAAAATAAATAAATAAATAAACCTAAACCTAATGGTTTACTTAATTTAAAAAAAATCTAAACCCTAAACCTCAATCTACCAAAATCCTAAATCTTAAAACCAACCCTAAATTAAAACCTAAAAATAAAATTAAAATAAACCTAAACTCAAATAAACTAAACTAATTTAAATAAAACCTAAACCTAAACCTAAACATAAAATAAACTAAACTTAAACCCTAAACTAAATAGAATAAAATAAACTAAAAATAAACATAAATCTAAACTTAAAAATTAAATCTAAAAATAAACCCCAAATAAAAAGCTAAAACCTAAACCTAAAAAAATAAAATAAAACCTTAACCTAAAATAAATTAGAATAAAACCTGAACTTAAAAAATAAAATAATAATAAAACTAAACTAAAAAATAAAGATAAACCTAAACCTAAACTAAAAAAAAATAAACCAAATTAAATAAACCTAAAATAAATTAACTAAACTAAATAAAGATAAAAATAAACCAAAATAAAATAAACTAAAATAAATAAAAAAATAAACTAAAATAAATAAAAAATAAACTAAATAAACCTAAACCTACTTAAATTAAAAAAAATTTCTAAACCTAAACCATAAATCTTAAACCCTAAACCCTAAACCCTAAACTTACAACCCTAAACTTACAACCCTAAACCCAAACCACAAATAAAACCTAAAAACCCTGAGCTAAATAAACCCTAAATAAAAAAAACCCTAAACCTATGGCTAAAACCTGTTAAACTAAATAAAACCTAAAAGATAAAATAAATGAAACAACCTAAACCAAATAATATAGAAAATAAAATAAAATAAAACATAAACTAAGAATGCTAAAATCAAACCTAAAAAAAATAATAAAATAAAGTAATAAAAAAAACTAAAATAAAAGAAATAAAACCTAAACTAAACTAAAGAAAACCTAAAAAAAATAAAAACTAAACCTAAAATAAAAAGAATATAAACTTAAAATAAAATAAACTAAGAAAAACCTAAACTTAAAAAATAAACCTAAAATTAAACCTAAAAATAAATAATAAATAAAATTGAAACTCTAAACTAAAAATATTCTAAACCTAAAATAAAAATAAAATAAACTTAAACCTAAATTAAAATAAATTAAAATAAATAAAACATAAACCTAAACCTAAAGAAAACTAAACCTAAACTAAACTTAAAGTAAATAAAATAAAATAAACTAAAAGTAAACCTAAACCTAAACTAAAAAATAAAACCTAAAAATTTAACTTAAAAACCTAAAACCTAAACTTAAAAAAATAAAATAAATCCTAAACATAAACCTAAAAATAAAAAAATAAAACCTAAACCAAACAAATAAATTAAAAATAAAACTCAACTAAAAAATAAACCTAAAGCTAAAGGTAAACCTAAAAAATAAAATAAAATAAATAAACTGAAAATAAATAAACTAAACTAAATAAAAATAAAAAGTAAACATAAATAAAAATAAAAGGTAAAATAAACTATAATAAATAAAAATTAATTAAATTAACTAAATAGAAGCAAACTACTAGTTTACTTTATTTTAAAAAAAAATAATAATAACCCACCTAAACCACTAAACCTACACCTAAACCTAATCCTAAACCCTAAAACCCTAAACCGTAAACCCTAAACCCTAAACCCTAAAAATCTAAAAACTTATACCTAAACTAAATAAAACCTAAAAGTAAATTATTAAAAAAAGCCTAAACTTAAATAAAATAAAAGAAATAACATATTATAAAAATCTAAACTAAAACCTTAACCTAACCTAAAAATAAAATAAAATAACCTAATAAAAATAAACTAAAATTAAATAAATAAAAACCTAAACTAAACTAATAAAATAAAATAATCCTAAGAATAAAAAAACTAAACAAAATAAAAATTAAAGTAATAACCAGATCTACTTGTATGTGTTTTTTCTGTAGAGATGGTTCTAGTATCTAGGGTTTTGATGTGCTCTATACATGCATTCTCATTTTTATTTATGTATTAAACTGTGTCTCACAAAACATGGTGTGTTACTTGGTTGACGAAATCGAAAAGAAGAAATATTGAATCTGAATTTGTTCTATATTAAAAAAAAACCCTAAACCCTAAACTAAAACCTGAACCCTAAACATAAAACCTAAACCCTAAACACTAAACTAACCCTAAACCCTAAACCGTAAAAAGCTAAAAACCTAAACCTAAATTAAATAAAACTTAAAAATAAAATAAATGAAAAACTTAAAACAAAAATAAAATAAATAAATAAAAATAAAATAAAATCATAAACTAAAACCTAAACCTAATCCTAAAAAAGAAAATAAAATAAAAACATAAAACTTAACTAAAATTAAATTAATAAAAACCTAAACTAAACTAAAAAATAATACCCTAAAAAAATAAAAACTAAACCTAAAATTAAAATAAAATAAACCAAAAACTAAAATAAAATAAAAAACATATAAACCTAAAAATAAATTTAAAAAAATCCTAAACCCTAAATTAAAAGAAAAATCTAATATTAAAAATAAAATAAAAAACTAAACTAAACTAAAAATAAAAAAAACTAAACTAAATTCTAAATTTAAACTAAATAAAACAAATTAAACTAAAAATAAATCTAAACCTAAACTAAAAAATAAAACTTAAAATAAGAATCTAAAACTTAAACCTAAAAAAATAAAATAAAAACATAAACCTAATAATTTAAAATAAAATCAAAAAATCAAATAAAATTAAAACAAAACTAAAAAATAAACTAAACCTAAACTTCAAAAAAACAAACTAAAAAAAGCCTAAACTAAAATAAATAAACTAAATTAGATAAAAAATAATAATAAAATAAAATAATAAAATAAATAAATAAATAAATAAACTAAATAAACATAAACCTATTAGTTTACTTCATTTAATAAAATTGAAAATTAAAATAATTTAAAAAAATTATCAGTAGCCAACCCTAAACTAGCGTGACCTTAAACCTTAAACTCACAAACCATAAACTCTAAATCTTAAAAAACCACCCTAGGCCACCAAACCCTAACCCTAAACCTTAACCCACCCTAAATCCTACACCTTACTAACCACCCTAAACCCCCTAAACCATATGCTAACCCTTAACCCTAAACCCTAATGCATAAACCCTAAACCCAAAACCCAAAAACTATAAACCTGAAATCATAAAAACTTAAAAATCTAAACAAAATTAAATAAATGGAACAATAAAATAATTAAATAAGCTTAAACCTAAATAAAAAAATATTAAATAAAATGAAAACCTAAAGTAAAACCTAAACCTAATCCTAAAAAAAAAAAAAAATTAATAAAAATAAACTAAAATAAAATAAATAAAACCTAAAATAAATAAATAAAATAAACTAGAATAAGATACCTAAAATAAAAAACTAAATATAAAATAAAAATAAAATAAACCTAAAGTAAAATAAAATATAAACTAAATAAAAACCTAATCCTAATAATTAAACCTAAAAATAAAGAAAAACAAAACCTATGCCGTAAATTAAAAAAAAGAAAACCTAAACCTAAAATAAAAATAAAAAAATAAAATAAAATAAAACTAAACATAAAAGAAACTAAACTAAAATAAATAAAACCTAAACCTAAACATAAAATAAACTAAACCTAAACCCTAAATGAAATAAAATATAATAAACTAAAAATAAACATAAACCTAAACTAAAAATAAAACCTAAAATGAACCTAAAATAAAAAAAACCTAAACCTAAAAAAAATAAAATAAAACCTATACCTAAACCTTCAAAATAAAATACCCAAACCGAAAAGAAAATGTAAATAAAACTCAACTAAAAATAAACCTAAGCTAAACCTAAACTCTAAACTAAAATAAAAAATCTAAACTTAAATAAATAAAACTAAAATAAATAAACAAAACTAAATCAAGATAAAAAGTAAACATAAATAAATAAAATAAAATAAATAAACTAAATAAACAAAGAAGAAATGTTGAATTTGGTTTGTTTATTTGTTAAAAACCAAAACTCTAAACCCTAAACTAAACGGACACTAAACCTGACTACTCACTAAACCCTAAACCCTAAACCTAAACCCTAAACCCACAAAATTCCTTAATTCCTTAACCCAAAACCTAAACCTACCCCAAACCCTACCACCACCAAAATGATAAACTTTAAAACTGACCCAAATCCCACCCTAAACCCTAAAAAGCTAAAAACCTTAAACTAATCTAAATAAAACCTAAAAATAAAATAAATCAATAAAATCTAAACCAAAATAAAATAAATAAATTAAATTAAAAAAAACATAAACTAAAACTTAAACTTAAACCTAAAACTAAACATAAACTTAAAAAGAAAATAACATAAAAAATTAAAAACTAAACTAAAAATAAAATAAATAAAAACCTAAACTAAACTAAAAATATGAGAAACTTAAATGAAATAAAAACTAAACCTAAAAAATAAAATAAACTTAAAATATAATAAAATAAAACTAAATAAAACTTAAACCAAAATAATAATAATAATAAAACCTAAAATTAAATAAAAATAAAACATGAACCCTAAACTAAAAGAAAAACCTAAACCCAAAATAAAAATAAAATAAACCTAAACCTAAACTAAAATAAACTAAACTAAAATAAATAAAACCTAAACCTAAACCTAAACATAAACCTAAACTAAATAAAATAAAATAAACTAAAATTAAACCTAAATCTAGACTAAAAAATTAAAATATACCTTAAATAAAAACCTAAAACCTAAACTTTAAAAAAATATAATAACAACCTAAACCTAAACTTAAAAATAAAAAATAAAACCTAGACCAAAAAAATAAAAATAAAAATAAAACTAAACTAAAAAAATAAACCTAAAATAAATGAACTAAACCTAATAAAAATAAAAAATAAAATAAACTAAAATATATAAATGATATACTAAATAAACTAAAAAACTTTTGTTGGTTTGCTTAAATTTTAAAAAAACCCTAAAACTAACCCTAACCTATAACCTTTCTACAACCCTAAAACAACCCTAAACTCTAAAAAAAGCTAAACTTAAACCTAAACCATAAATGTTGGACCTTTAACCTAACCCTGGCAATGATGCCTAACACTAAATACTACCCACCTAAACTGAAACCACCCACACTGACCACTGAGCCTACAATTAAGGCTGGACCCTGGTGACCTGACTGGCTAAAGAGATCCACAAGTACTAGGACCCTTGACATGAACTGGGCCCTGAGCCCACAGGCCACCACCACTGCCCTACTGACCATGAGCCTCACCACTATAACCATCTCCACTCCATGAAACTGGCTGACCCACAACCCCAGGCTGGGCTAAACCCAGGCTAAAGGCTTGGCCTCTTCTCTACCAGACTGGGCCATACCACCAGGCCACTGAGCCCACCCAGGCCCCAGGCCCAACCCAGATCATGACTGACCACTACTCCCCAAACTAAACCCTAACTGCCACTAAACAAACACTAAACCCTAAACTGACATGGACCTGCATAACTAAATAAATCCTAAATAAAATAAATAAAACATACTAACTAAAATAATGATAAAATAAAGACTAAACAAAACTAATCCTAAACTTAAAATAAATAAAATAAAAAAGTAAAAGTAAACTAAAATAAAATAAATAAAGATCAAAACTAAACTAAAAATAATATAAACATAAGAAAAAAACCTATATTAAAGAAAAAACTAAACGTAAAATAAAAATAAAATAAACTTGAAATAAAATTAAATAGAAACTTAATAGAAACATAAACCTAAAACATAAGACCTAAACCCTAAACTAAAAAAACCTAAACCAAAAACAAAAATAAAATAAATAAAATAAAATAAACACCTAAACTAAAATAAACTAAACTAAACTAAAATAAATAAAACCTAAACCTAAAGATAAAATAAATTAAACATGAACATTAACCTAAACTAAATAAAATAAAATAAACTAAAAATAAAGCTAAACCTAAACTAAAAAGTAAAACCTATAATAACCTAAAATAAAAACCAAAGTCCTAAACCTAAAAAAATTTAAAAATGAAACCTAAACCTAAACCTAAAAATTAAAAATAAAACTTAAACATAAAAATTAAAATAAAAATAAAACTCAACTTAAAAATGAACTTAAACCTAAACCTAAACCTAAAAAAATAAACTAAAATAAAAACCCTAAATTAAAAATAAATAAACTAAACTAAATAAAATAATAAAATAAACCTAAATAAAAATAAAAAAGAAAATAAACTAAAATAGAAAAAATAAACTAAATATACTAAATAAAGCTAAACCTACCAGTTTACTTAAAATTTTTTTAAAAAAAACCATAAACCCTAAGTCATAAAACCTAAACCCTAAACTCTAAACCCTAAACCTACAACCCTAAACCCTAAACCCTAAATCCCAAAAAAATCCTAATCCTTAAACCCTAAACCCTAACCCTAAACCCTAAACCCTAAAATCCTAAACCTTAAACCTTAAACCATAAAGCATAACCCCTAAACCCTAAATCCTAAACTCTAAACCCTAAACCTAAACTGAAAGTAACTAAATAAATTGATAAATAAACCTCAAACCTAAAACCTAATAAACCTAAACCCTTAAAATGGGTAGACCTTGACGAAAATGACATCACTGTCAACTAGGCTTAGTCTTGATCTGGTGATGGAGGTGAAGGTGGAGGTGGTGGTTATCGTTGTGGTGGTGGGAGATCTGTAGGTGCTGGTGGATATGGAGTTGGTCATTGGAGTAGTGGTGGTTATGGAAGCTAGAGGAGAGATGGAGGTTACAGCTGTGGTGGTGGCGGAGGGAGAGATTGGGGATGTGATGGTTTATCCAGCTACTCGAGAGGCCAGGGTGGTTCTGATGTGAACTGGAGAAATTGAAGAATGGCCAATCCGATCTGCTATGTCTAGAATGGTGTCTTTAGAGTAAAGGCAGTTCTAGTAATCTAGGGTTTTTAAATTTCTCTATGTGTGCTCATTTTTTATCTATGTTGTTGATTGTGTCTTAGAAAACTTGGTACATTGGTTGATGAGGAAGGAAATGTTGAATCTAAATTTGTTCTCTGTTAAAAAAAAACTAAAAACCCTAAAGCTTAAACTAAAACCTGAACCCTAAACCTAATACCTAAACCCTAAACCCTAAACTAAAACTTGAACCATAAACCTAAAAGCTAAACCCTAAACACTAAACCCTAAACCCTAAACCTTAAATAAATAAAAAATATATTAAATAAACTAAATAAACCTAAACCTACTACTTAATTCAAAAAGAAAAACTTTAATCCTTAAATCCTAAACTCTAAACCTTAAACCCTAAACCTATAAACTACAACTGTCTTAATACTTAGAATGAAAACAAAGTTGAGAACTACATTCTTATTTCTACTTTTGACAAGTTTTACAACATCGTAATCTTTTCTAATAAACTGGGTCAAATCATTTTTAAGCTCTCTTACAATGGTGATTTCTTTCTTAAAGAGGTTTGGAATTTTATTAGAAATAAATAGAACACCTCTAATGTTTTCATTAAACTTTGGAAAATATCTTTCCCATTTCTTAATCGCTTTAGCTTGGAGGATTTTGAAACTTCATCTCGCTTGATTCCTTTCTCGCTTAAAGGGTTTTACTTACCTTATAAGTGCTATTATTGCTTTATATTGAAAATGTTAATCATGTTTTTTGTCAATGGTGCTATTGCTTCTAAACTTTGGATATGGTATGATGATTTATTTAACACTTCCTATTTTCACAGCTCTCTTTCATTATATCAACTTCTTAAAGTTTGTTTCCATAAAACTATGAAAGGTTATATCAAAGTTTTAATTGTTATTACCCTTATTTGGTTCATTAGGATGGAAACAAATGATGCTAAATATCATGTTATCCCTATGAACCATAAAATGATCCTTGCTATAACTAAAGAAAAAATTCATGCTTTATTTAATGCAAATTTAATTAGCAATTTTCACTTTACAGGTTATAAATTTGTGGCTAAAAAATGGGTATCACTTTGCATGATGATCCTTCCTACAAGAGTATTAGCATTATACATTTGATTAAGCCTAAAGAAAATTCTATTAAGATCAATATTGATGGTTCTATTTCCCAAAACAAATATGGTTGTGGTGGAATTCTTAGGGAATCTAAAGGCATTGTCATTTATGCTTTTGCTTACCCCTCAAAGCTTGTTTTGTTATTTATGCTAAACTCATGGCTATTAACAAAGCTATTGATATTTATTTAAGCAAAGGCCTCTATAATATTTGGATTGAAGTTGATGCTCTTCTTTACTTGATATGCTTACTAATAATAAAATGGGAAATGCTGACTTATTTTATCTTCTTAATCACACTAAAAAGCTTCTTTCTCAAGTTTGCTACAAAAATTTTCACATTCTTTGTGAAAGTAATGCTTGTGCTGATTTCCTAACTAATTTGAGAGGGGAATTAAATGAGCTCACTTTTTTTGATAACCATAACATACCTAAGCATATGTGTGGTCTGATCAATTCAGATAACACTAGACTACATTACTTCAGATTTTAACCTTATGCTATTTTATTAACCTTTTGCTATGGTGGTTTTATTCATTCTATTATTTTTTTGCTCCCCTCACTAGGAAGTGGTTTTTGGTGAGTTTATTTCTATACTTAAACCCCCCTTCCACTTTAACCCATTCTATACTTGTCTGCCCATTTTTTGGGTCTTAGTGGTGCAATTTTTAATTAGTTTCCCTATCCTCTTAGCCTGGCAGTTTCTTTCTCTAGCTCATGCTTTTTGTCTCCTATTGGGTTGTGGTTGTGCCAAATTTTGGTCTACCCTTTTTACCAATGAATGTTTGGTTTGCCTTTAGTTTTGCCTAGTTCTTTTTTTGAATTGGATTTGTGGATGCTATGGTTGGTTCTTCATTGCTATTTTCTTTCATTTGCCTAGCTATTTTGGGTGGTTATTTTTTCAAGGCTACTATTGGCCTCTTCTGTCTTGATTATCCATTCCTAGTTTGGCTTGAAGGTTTCTATTGGTTGGTTCTATCTACCTAGTGAATTTGAGTTAACTGTTATGTGGTTGTTGTCTCCCCATTTTCTCATTTGTAGTGACTATCTGCTATTTGTGATTTGGAAGAGGTTTTGTTTGCCTCTAGCCTTATTCTTTCCTACAGATTGTGGTGGTCCTCCTTAGCCTTTTCTAGTTTGTGGTGACTACCATTTTATTTCTTGGTTATTTTGAGATCTCCAAGTGGGTTGTTGCTTTGTCTATTGTTGTTCTTTCCTCCTTTTGGGCTTTATATTAGCTCTATTTATGGTTTTTGTTGGTCGACTTGGCTATTATTTTGTCGCCTAGGTTGGTTGGATGTGTTGTCTGTTTGATGGTTGGTTTAGGTGCTTTGGTTGGGTTTTTGGTCCACTGTTGTTGGTTATCCCTTGGGTGCAGCTATTTTTCCTTTATTGAGTTCAATTTTGGGTGTCGCTTTTCCCGCCGACTTCTCCTACTACTCATCCTGCTTGCTATTTTGGGTGGTTTTATATTTTATGGTGGAGGATATGAGCTCTTGTGGTTTTTTTGGTCCCATTTTAGGACTTGTTGTTGGGTTGCCACTTGAGGGTTTTTTATGGCTAATGTTTTTCCTTGGATGCTTGTGTAGTGGTTTGGTGTTTTGGGATTTATGTTGGATGTTGGTATTGACTCCCTTTAGTTTAGTTGCCTCTCTTAGTTTCCTGATATTTTCCTGTTGGTTGGTGATGGTGGTTTTGCTTTCCTTTTGGTTTCCATGGTGGTGGCTTTGATGGTAACTTCTAGATGCCCTCTTGGTCTCTCTATGCTATGGCTTTCTTCTCTCTGGTGCTGCTTATCTTCTACTATTTTGCTATTTGGGTAGAGGTTTTTCCCTTGGATTTGGATTGCTAGTGCTCTGGAGATAGTTGTGGGTTGTTCGCCACAACCCCGTTGTAACTTCTGAGATGTTGGCTTTATGTGTTTGGTCATTTGGTTTTTGGTTTATATTATGGCTATTTTCTCTATTTTTTGGTGCAGGAACTAGATCACTTTGGATTATTTTTCCTTGCATGATTGCTTATATCAGGTATGCTGGCTATGATGGCCTTGATGTTTCCCTATATCTTCTCTCTAGTTGGTAGCATGCATATGATTGTAACCCTTCTCATGAAGTTTGGATGCTCATATGTATTGTTGCCCTTGAGATGATCTTAACTAAGCCTGAGCCTTCTCTTTCTCAACTCTTTCTAAATTATTTACTCTATTAATTTTCCTTGAGCTATGGCCATTTCCTTTGTAGTATTTTGTAGATTTCCTTTGTGGGTTAGAACTTCACAGATGGAATGATCTATACTCAGCCAACTCAAGTATTGTTGATGTGGATCTTGCTTATCTTTCTTTCTCAAAGGGATAATGAACTGTTGTTGACTAGTCCTTTTATTATTTTCTTAAGTTTTATTAGTTCTTTTTGTTTTTCTTTTTTTTATGTTTTTGCTATTTTATTTTCTTTTTCCATTGTACTTAGATAGGGGTTTAGCTCTTTAGGTTTCTTGTAACTCTGAAAAGAGAAATTTGAGCTTTACCCCTTTTAATGACATTGTATCCTTTATTTCTAAGGTAATAAAATTCTAACTTTCTTTAAAAAAAACTAAACCCTAAGAATGGGAAGAACCTTGATGGCAGGAACATCACCGTCAACCAGGCTCAGTCTAGATATGGTGATGGAGTCAAAGGCAGAGGCGGCGGTAATCATAGTGGTGGTGGGGGATCTGGAGGTGGTGGTGGATATGGAGGTGGTGGTGATGGTTATGGAAGAGGAGGAACGAGTTACAACCATGTGGTGCAAGGGAGAGATCGGGATTTGATGGTGGACCTCACTGAGAGGCCGGGTGGTTCGATGGGAACTGAGAAACCAAGAATGGCATCATATCTATTTATGGAACTATCTCTTTGCAGTAGAGAAGGTTCTAGTTATCTAGTATTTTTGATTTGCTCTATGCGTGCTCATTTTATATCTATGTCATCGCTTGTGCATTACAAAATTTGGTGTGTTAATTGGTTGATGAAATCGAAAAGAAGAAATGTTGAATCTGAATTTATTCAATTTAAAAAAAATAACCAAAAGCCATAAACCCTAAACTAAAACTTGAACCCTAAACCTAAAACTTAAACCCTAAAACCTAAATCCTAAATCCTAAACCCTAAACACTAAACCCTAAACCCTAAAACCTAAATCCTAAATCCTAAACCCTAAATCCTAAAACCTACACCCTAAATCCTAAACCCTAAACCCTAAACCCTAAACCTACAACCCTAGACCTTAAACCCTAATCCTTACACCCTAAAAAACCCTAAACCCCCACCCTAAAATCCTAAACCCTAAACCCTAAACCCTAAACCCTAAACACTAAACCCTAAACCCTATCCCTAAACCCTAAACCCTAAACCCCAAACCCTAAACCTAAACCAAAAGTAACTAAATAAATTAAAAAATAAACCTAAACCCTAAAACCTAATAAACCTAAACCTAAACCTAAACCCTAAGAATAGATAGAACCTTGAAGGCAAGAACATCACCATCAACCAGGCTCAGTCTAGATCTGGTAGTGGAGGTGAAGGTGGAGGCCCATTATCTTAGTGGTGGTCAGGGATATGGAAGTACTGGTAGAAGATGTGGTGGTTATGGAGGCGAGAGCAGCAACGGAGGTTAGAGCCATGGTGGTGGCGGAGGTAAAGATCAGGGGTATGATGGTGAATCCTGCTATTAAAGAGACCTGGGTGGATTTATTGGGAACTGGAGAAACTGAAGAACGATCGATCCAATCTGCTTCTTATAAAAATACATCTTTACAATAGAGATGGTTCTAGTTATCTAAGGTTTTTGCTTTGCTCTATGCGTGATAATGTTTTATCTATGTCGTCACTTGTGTCTTAGAAACTTGTTGTGTTACTTGGTTGATGAAATCGAAAAGAAGAATTATTCAATATGAATTTATTCTCTATTAAAAAAGAAAAAAAGGAAAAACCAAAATCCCTAAACCCTAAACTAAAACCTAAACCTTAAACCTAAAACCTAAACCTTAAACCCTAAACCCAAAGAACCCTAAACCTTAAAACCTAAACCCTAAACCCTAAAACCCTAAACATTAAACTCTAAAACCTAAACCCTAAACCCTAAACCGTAAACCCTAAACCCTAAGCTAATCCTAAACCCTAAACCCTAAATCGTAAACCCTAAAAAGCTAAAACCTAAACCTAAACTAAATAAAACCTAAAAATAAAATAAATAAAAAAACCTAAACCAAAATAAAATAAAAACATAAACTAAAACCTAAACCTAAACCTAAACCTAAGAAGAAAATAAAATAAAAAATAAAACTAAACTAAAATAAATAAGTTAAAATCTAACTAAACTAAAAAAAAAAAATAAAATTTAAACTAAACTTAAAATAAATATAAAATAAACCTAAAATAAAATAAAATAAAAACTAAATAAAAACCTAAACCTAAAAAATAAACCAAAAATTAAAACAAAAAAATAAATAAAAAATAAACCCTACACTTAAAAAAAGGCTAAACCTAAAATAAAAATAAAATAAACCTAAACCTAAACTAAACTAAAATAAATAAAACTTAAACCTAAACCTAAAATAAACTAAACCTAAATCTAAACCTAAACTAAAAAATAAAGCCCAAAAATAAACTTAAAATTAAAACTTAAACTTAAACCTAAAAATAAAAGTTAAAATTGTAACCTAAAAAAATGTAATAAAAAGAAAACTACACTATAAAATAAACCTAAAGCTAAAAATTAAACTAAAATAAATACCTAAACTAAAAAAATAAACCTAAAATAAATAAATAAACTAAACTATATAAAAATTAAAAAATAAAACTTAAGCTAACCCTACACCATAAACCCTAAACCATCAAAACCCTTAATCCTAAAATAAAAATAAAACTAAACTAAAAAAACAAACATAAACCTAAATTTAAACCTAAAAAATAAACTAAAATATAAAAGCCTAAACTAAAATAAATAAACTAACCTAAATAAAAATAATAAAATAAAATAAACTAAAATAAATAAAAATAAAGTAAATAAAATAAATAAACCTAAACTAATCGATTTACTTAATTTTTTAAAAAAACCCTAAACCCTAAACCCTAAATCTTAAACTCTAAACCCTAAACCCTAAATACTAAACCCTAAAAAACCATAAAACCTAAACCCTAAAACTAACACTAAACCTTAAACCCTAAACTCTAAACCTCTAACCTTAAACTCTAAACCCTAAACCTTAAAAACCTTAAACTGTGAACCCTAAGCCCTAAACCCTAAACCCTAAAACCTACAACCTTAAACCCAAAACCCAAAACCCCAAACCCTAAACACTAAACCCCAAACCCTAAACCCTAAATCCTAAACCTTAAAAACCTAAATACCTAATCTAAATTAAATAAAACCTAAATAAAAAATAAAAAAAATGTAAACCTAAATAAAATAAAAAATTAAATAAAATAAAAACCTAAACTAAAACTTAAACCTAAACCTAAACCTAATCCTAAAAATAAATAAAAAAAAAATAAAATAAAAAAATTAAAACCAAAATAAAATAAATAAAACCTAAACTAAACTAAAAATAAAATTAAACTAAAAAAATTAACCTACATAAAATAAAATACAAACATAAAGTAAAATTAAAATAAACCAATATTAAATAAAATAAAATTTAAATAAAAACCTAAACTTAAAATAAAACTTAAACCCTAAACTAAAAACAAAAATCTAAACCTAAACTAACAAAAATAAAATTAACTTAAACCTAAACTAACATAAACTAAACTAAAATAAATAAAACCAAAACCTAAGCCTAAACCATAAAATAAATAAAGTAAAATAAACTAAAAATAAAACCTTGTAATAAGCCTAAAATAAAAACCTAAAACTTAAATCTAAAAAAATAAAATATAAACCTAAATGTAATCCTGAAAATAAAAAATAAAACTTAAACCTGAAAAATAAAATAAAGAAAATAAACTAAAAAATAAACCTAAACCTAAACCTAAACATAAACTTAAAAAATAAGCTAATATTTAAAAATAGAAATTAAAATAAATAAATCTAATATAAATAAAGTAAACTAAATAAAAATAAAAAATAAACTTAAATAAAAAATAAAATTCACAAAAAAATAAAAAAATCTAAATAAACCAAAACTTACCGCTTTACTTAACTTTAAAAAAAAACCTTAAACCATAAATCCTAAACCATAAACCATAAACCCTAAATCCTAAATTTTAAACCTTAAACCCTAAAACTAACTCTAAACCCTAAACCCTAAACCGACAACCCTAAACTAACCATAAACCCTAAACTCTAAACCTTAAACCCTAAAACCCTAAAACCTTAAACCCTAAACTCTAAACTAACCCTAAACCCTAAACCCTAAATCCTAAAAACCATAAACCCTAAACCCTAAAGCCTAAACCTTAAATCTTAAGCCCTAAACTAACCTTAAACCTTGAGCTAACCTTAAACCCTAAACTATAAATGCAAAAAACCCTAAACCTTAAACCCTAAACACTAAACCATAAAACCTGAACTCTAAACCTTAAACCTTAAACCCTAAACCTAAAACCATAAAAAACCCTTAGCCCCATTCCCTAATCCCTAACCTAAAACACTAAACCCTAAAACCAAAACCCTAAACTCTAAACCCTATCTCTAAACCCTAAAATCTAAACCCCAAACCCTAAACCTAAACCTAAAGTAACTAAATAAATTTAAAAAAAAAACCTAAACCCTAAACCATAATAAAACTAAACTTAAACCTAAACCCTAAGAATGGTAAGAACCTTTATGACAAGAACATCACTATCAACCAGGCTTATTCTAGATCTCAAGCAGTGGAGGCTGGGGTGGCGTGGTTATATGGGGCAGTGGTTATGGAGGCAAGAGTGATGAGGTTACAAACCATGGTGGTTCCTGAAGAGAGATCGTGGATATGATGGTGGACCCCGCTACTTGAAAGGCCTAGATGATTTTGATGGGAACTGGAGAAATGGAAGAATGGTCGATCCAACTTGCTACTTATGAAACTATGTCTTTATAATTGAGATGGTTCTAGTTATCTAGGGTTTTTGATTTGCTCAATGTGTGCTCATTTTTTATCTATGTTGGCCCTTGTGTCTTAGAGAACTTGGGGTGTTACTTGGTTGATGAAATCGAAAAGAAGAAATGTTGAATATGAATTTGTTCTCTATAAAAAAATGAATAATCCTAAACCCTAAATTAAAACTTGAACCCTAATCCTAAAACCTAAACCCTAAACCCTAAATGCCATAAATAAAAAATAAAAAATATGTTAAAAGGACTTAACACTAAACCTTAAACCTTAAAACCAACCCTAAACCCTAAACTATAATCCGTAAAACCCTAAACCCCATATCTAAAATTGTAAACCCTAAACCCTAAACCCTAAACCTTAAGCCCTAATAATAAACTAACAAAACACTAAACTAAACTAGCTAAAACTAAAACTAATAAATAATAAACTAAATCTAATAAACTTATAATAAATAAAAACAAAAACTAATAAAACAAACTAAATTAAACTAACTAAATAATAACTAGAAATCTAATGAACTTATAATAAACATAATACTAAACTAATACAAATAACTAAATTAAACATAAAAAACCACACTAATAAACTAACTAAAATAAAATAATTTAATAATAACTAAAACTAAACTAATAATAAACTAAATAAAACTAATAAAGCTAAAACTAATAATATATAACTAATAACTATAACTAATAACTGATAAACTAATAAATTAGCTAACTAAAAAACTAACTAATAAAACTAAATTAATTAATAAATAAACTTAAACCCTAATAAATAATAAACTAAACTACTAATAAATTAATAATAATAACTAATAATAAATAACTAATTAAAATAAACCTAAACTAAACTAATAAACTATAAAAACTAACTAATAAATAAACATAATAATAACTAAACCTAATAAACTAATAATAACTAATAATTAATAATAAAACACTAAAAAAAATTAATAATAACTTACTAATAATATAATAAACTAATATAAATAAAACAAAATTAACTAAATAACTAAATTAATAAACCTAATAAATATTAATAATAATAATAATAAAACTAACTACTAATAACTAAACTAATAATAATAATAATAATAATAATAATATAATAATAATTAATAAATAATAATAATAATAATAAAACTAATAATAAAATAATAGTAAATAACTAAAACTAAAAATAAATAAATAAACTAAATAATAATAATAAACATAAATTAATAATAATAATAAACTAAAAAAAACTAATCTAAAACTAATAATAATAAACTAACCAACTAATAATAATAAATAATAAATAAAATAATAATAAAAAAAAACTAAACCATAAACTAAACTAAAGAAGTAATAATAATAAACTAATAAACTAAACCCATAACTAAACTAATAATTAATAAACTAAAATACTAAACTAACAAATTAACTATCAAAACTAAAACTAATAAAACCACTAACTATATTTAAAACTAAATAATAATAAAACCATAAAATAATAATAATAATAAAACTAAACTAATAACTAACTAACTAATAATAAAATAATAAAAATAAATAAAAAACTATAAAAAAAAAACTAACTAATAAAACTAAATAATTAATAAATAAACCTAAACCTTAATAAATAATAAACACTAAAACCAAACTAATAAACTAATAATAATAACTAATAATAAATAACTAAATAACTAACTAAAACTAAACCTTAAACCTAAACTAATAAATAATAAAAACTAACTAATAAATAAACATAATAATAACTAATAATAATAATAAAAAACTAACTAACAATAACTAAACTAAGAAAAACTAATTATAATAATAATATAATAATTAAACTAATAATAATAAAATAATAATAAACTAACTAATAAATAACTAAATAACTAAACCCAAAACCCAAACTAAATAAATAAATTAAATAATAATAATAAAATTAATATTAAACATAAACTAATAATAATTATAAACTAGAAAAATAATCTAAAAATAAACTAATAATAAACCAACTAAACTAAAAATAATAATAAATAATAAATAACTAATAATAACTAATAAAAAATTAAACCATAAACTAAACTAAAAAAACTAACAATAATAAATTAATACACCTAAACCCAAAAATAAAGTAATAAACTAATAAATAAACTAACAAAATAAAGCTAATAAAACTAAACCATTAACTAAAACTAACTAAAACTTAATTAATAATAAAACCATAAACTAATAATAATAACTAACTAAACTAAATAAATAACTAACAAACTAATAATCTAATAATAAGTAATAAATAAACAAAAATAAAGTAAACCATAAGAAATAAACAAACTTAATAAACTAATAAACTAAACCTAACCACCCCCACCTAAACTAACCTAAAATAATAATAACTAAAACTAAACTAATAACCTAACTAATAATAAATAATAATAACATAAAACTAATAAAACTAATAATATCTAATAAACACTAAAAAAACTAAACCCTAAAACTAAACTAAACCCTCTTATTGAGGAATTTTGGGATCCCTCGCATCCTTGGTGAGTTTTTGAGTGATTTCTCTCTTAGATTCCTTATAGATTGTCAGCCTTGGATCGATTTCGACCTATTCTTATCACGGCACCATGACTCATGGCATAAGCTACTTGAAATCCATGGGGTAAATCCCTTGTGTCTATGGATCCTGCTAGGGCATCAGATTTTTTGGGTAGCCCTACCTCTAAATTGCTTATTATTACTAAATCTTTCAAAGAGGCATTAGCTAGTAAGAATTCCTCCACCGAGCCTCCTCTAAATTTACTTTATAAGACTTTTAAAGGTACTCCGATAATTATGATTTCAAATGAGGATATTGAAAGATTAACTGAGCCTTTTGATTTTTGTTTGATTGGAAAGTTTTCATTTAAATGGCCAAAGATGGAAGATTTTCGTTCTTTTTTTGATAGCTTAAATTTATCTATTTCTTTTTCTATTGGGCTCATTGATGCAAGGTTTGTTCTGATTAAAGTTTTTAATGACCTTGATTACAAAATATTTTTTTCTAGGCATTTTACTATGTTTTTAGTTGTCAAATGCATATTCTAAATTGGACACCTATGTTTGATGTTAATGAAGAGTCTCCTATGTTCCTATTTGGATTGATTTACCTAACATGAGGATTCATCTATTTAATTATCAATTTCTTTATACTATTGGGTTGATTTTTGGTTGGCCTTTGCATGTTGATCAAGCAACAGTTGCTTCTTATAGACCGTCCATTGCTAGAATTCTTGTAGAGATTGATATTACTAAAAAATATCCAAAATAAATTTGGTTGGGTGGTTGGGTTCAGAGAAATGCGATTACTTTCAAAAGTTATTTTTGATGGCTTTCCCATTTTTTGTAATCATTGTAAGATTCATGGGCATGAAATTTCTGAATGCTTTATTGCTCATCCCTCTCTTAGAAAGAAAATCACCAGTAAGAATTCAATTGTTGAAAAAACTAATGATTCTCTCAAGTTGGATAATGGAAAATATGCTTTTCAAAATTCTAATGTTTTGCAAAACTAGATTTATGAATCTTCTGAAAAAGTTTTACCTATTAATGATTTATCTAATGTAAAAGATAATTTTGATGTTTCTTAAAAAGTTTTAATTAATAATCATGCTTTAAGTGTTTTTTTAGATGATTTTGTTAAAGAGAAGACTTTAGAGGCCGTGGTTAATGATTATAATGGTTTGGATGTTGTGCATAAGTCCTTTCATGATGATGGTTCAAATATTATTGATGCTAAGACCATTTCTTCGAATCAGTTGGATGTTGTTTCTCTTTCTCCTATGTCTACTTTAGATCATGGGAAGAGACTATTTCTTTGCCTTCTTTGATTAAGAATGGTGTTGAAAAGAAAGCTCTTATTTTTGATATTTTAACTTCTGGTCCTGACAATCTTTTTAATATTGGTGATATTTCTTTTAAAAAATAAGATTTAGATACCTGTGACAATTCTCTCATTATGAATAGTTCTATTTCAGTTCAAAATGATGGTTTTCTATGGTAAATTCTTTAAAATTTTGGTAATATGCTATGTGTTTCTAAGGGATTTGAATCTTATTTTAATCCTTTACATGAAGATTATACTGAAAATATGGATTCTGCTTCTCTTACTTCTTTTATGAATAAATATAAGGAGGATACTCTTTAGATTTTGTTGGATGGTGAAAATATTGATAATTATCTTTTAATAAAGCTATTTTTGCTCTTTCTTTCTAATTTTGAAATGCATACTATTTCGATTTTCCTTTGTCTAATGTTGTGGATGATTGAATGCTCTTGTTTGAAATTGATAGCTTCGATCATGCCTTTTATAATAATGATTCATTTTTTGATGGAGATTTTTTGGAGAAAGGACATGGTTATGAAACTATTTATAAGAAGAAAAAGTGTTCAGATTTATGCCCCTCCTCACTTGCCGAGGTTATATCATTTTAAAGCTTCTTGGAAATAATCTCTCCTATCCTTGGGAGGTTTTTTCCTTTGGCTAGTTTATTCTCTATTGGCAGAGCTTTTGTTGTGTGTTTTCTTGCTATCTAGAGTATTGGTTTCTTGGCTAATTTTCCTCCTTTTAGCTTGGGATTTCTGGCTTCTTGTGTGCTGAGTTTTTTTTGGTGCCCCTGAGTTTTTTTTGGTGCCCTTTGACTGGTTGGTTTTGTGCTAGTGGCTTTGTTTCTATTTGCTTGCCTTTCTTTGGTTGGTTCTTTTGCTCTCTTTGGTGGTAGGTTGGAACTTTTTTCCTTGGCATGTGGTTTGTCCATTGGCTAGTTGTTTCTCTAGCTATTTATTTTATCTATTGGTAGCCTTCATCTTTTTTTTCTATTGGTTGGTTTGGTCCACTTGCTCTTTCCTGAGCTATTTTTCTTGGGTGCTCTATTGTGTGGTTGCTCTATTGGTTATTTCCTTTCCTTTGGTTGGTGCCTTGGTGGCTTTGGATTGGTGTTGTTGTGGGCTCTCTTGGCTTGGTTTCTTTTTGGCTCTAGATTGGTATTGTTGTGGGCTCTATTGGCTTTGTCTTTGAGGGCTCTTTTTTTTTGGGCTGTGAGCTTCTTTTCTCCCTCTTTTTTAAGAGGTGTTCATATTTTGTTTTGTTGGGATTGCCTTATGTTAATTTTATCTGTTGGTCTCCTCTCTTTTTTTGTTTCCTTAGCTTCAATTTTTGTTTGGCTGGGTGGCTATTATGATAGGTTTATTTTTTTTCTTTGGTTGGGATGGCTAGGATGATATGATGGATTTTTTCCTTGAAATTTTTGTGGCTAGTGACTTTTCCTATTTGTAACCCTTCTTTTAAGTTGGATACACTTAGGATTTGATGCCCCTCATTATTTTGATTATCCTTCTTTTCTCATATCTCAGCCTGAGTTTTTTTCTCTTTAAGTTTTTTGAGCTCCTTATGGTTGAGATTTCTTGCAGGTTGAAGGTTCTCTTTTTCAATTGGTCTTTTCTTCTTCTTGGAGGGAGCTGGAGTCTTGCTAATGGTCTATTTTTTTCTTAGATGATTGGAGTTATTTTCAATTGTAGGTTTCCATTTCCTATGGATCTTCATCTCTTTCGAGGTTCTTTTAGAGCTCCGTGGATTCTTCCCCTTTTTGCCTTTTGCTTGGCTTTCTTAGTTTTGTCTTTGTTTTTTTTCTTTATTGCTCTTTGATTTATTAGTTTAGGGACTAAACTCTTTAGGATTCTCCTATTCTTCATTTGAGCAGTAGTTTCTTTTTTCTTGAGTTTAGTCTCTAATATGGCCTTCTCGTTCCTATTTTTTTGAGCAATAAATTCATTTTAGTTAAAAAAAAGCTCTAAACCCTAATCCCTAAACCTTAAACCCTAAAAGCCCTATACCCTAAAGCCTAAACACAAAACCCTAAACCAAAAACCTAAAACCCCAAAAACCTAAACCCTAAAATGCTAAACCCTAAACTCTAAACCCTAAATTATAAACCATTAACCATAAACCCTAAACCCTAAAATCCTAAAACCTAAACCTAAACTAAATAAAACCTAAAAATAAAAAAAATAAAAAACTTAAACCTAAATAAAATAAAAAAATAAAATAAAATAAAAATAAAAAAAATAAACTAAAATAAAATAAATAAAAACCAAAACTAAATTAAAAAATAAAATAAATTTAAAGAAACCTAAATAAAATAAAACTAAATGTAAAATAAAAATAAAATAAACCTAAAATAAAATAAAATAAAAACATAAACCTAAAAAATAAATCTAGAAATTAATAATAAATAAAACCTAAACCCAAAACTAAAAAAATAACTAAACCTAAAATAAAAATAAACTTAAACTTAAACTTAAACTAAAATAAGCTAAACTAAAATAAATAAAACCAAAAATTAAACCTAAAATAAACTAAACCTAAACCTAAACTAAATAAAATAAATTAAACTAAAAATAAATCTAAAACTAAACTAAAAAATAAAATCTAAAAATAAACCTTAAATAAAAACTTAAACCTAAACCTAAAAAATAAAAGAAAAACCTAAACCTAAACCTAAAAATAAAAATTAAAACCTAAACATAAAAATAAAATTAAAATAAAATTCAACTAAAAATATAAACCTAAACCTAAACCTAAACCTAAAAAATAAACAAAAAATGAAAAACCTAAACTAAAATAAATAAACTAAACTACATAAAAATAAAAATAAGACAAACTAAAAGAAATAATAAATAAACTAAATAATCCTAAACCTACAGTTACTAATTTAAAAACCCTAAACCCTAAATCCTAAAACCCTAAATGCAAACCTAAACCTAAAAACTAACCAACCTAAACCCACAGAGCCTAAACCCAAAAAGCCTAAAATCCTAAACCCTAAACTTTAAATAAAATTGAAACCCTAAACCCCAAACCTAAACCCTAACCCACAACCCATGCTAAACCTAAAGCATTAACCCTAAAACCCTAAATCCTAAACCCGGTTGAGCTAATTTTTTTGAAGGTGATCTTAAAGAAGTCGTGAAAGGTTGCAAAATACAAAGTTGGTGCTCCTACCCGTGTTGGTCTTATTGCACCTATTGATGTTATGGTTCCTCCAGGCAACATTGTTCTGGATCCTTCACAACCTTCTTTCTTCTAGGTTCTCAATATCCCAACTAAGATCAACAAGGGTATTGTTGAATTTATCACCCTGATTAAGCTAATTAAAAATGACAATGAGGTGGGATCCTCAGAGGTTGCACTCCTCACTAAGCTGGGGATTAGGCCATTCTCTTATGGCCTTGTCGTCCAGTCTGTGTATGATGATGGATCGGTGTTCAGTCCTGAGGTAATCAACCTCACTAAACATGATCTCATCGAGAAGTTTTTGGTAGGCCTTTCAATGATCACTTCTCACTCACAAGCCCTCTCTTATCCCAAACTTGCTGCAGCGCCCCACATGTTCATCAACTCTTACAAGAATGTACTCGTCATCACTATTGCCACAAATTACACATACCCGCAGGCTAAGAAGGTTAAGCGATATTTGAAGGATCTTAGTAAATTTGTAGGTCTCTGCAGATGCTTATGGTACTCTTCTTCTCTTGTTGCTCACACTTGTAGTGGAAGAAGAAGGAAGAACTTCTTGAGGAATGATGATGATATGGGATTCAGCTTGTTTGACAAAGCTTTGTTGGCCTTCTATCAAATAAAATTTTATTATCTTTGGGAGTTAAATTATTTTGTGAAATACTATTTTTGTGAATTTTTAATTACATTTTATTTTATCCTATTTTATTAGTTGTTAGAGGATAATGTCTTGCATATTTTGGTAATTTCTTGTTTGTTATGAAATCATTTGAGTTTAAAAAAAATCCTAAACCCCAAACCCCATCCCTAAACCTAAACCTAAATTAACTAACTAAATTAAAAAATAAACCTAAACCCTAAAACCTAATAAACCTAAACCTGAACTAAAACCCTAAGAATGGGAAGAACATTGATGGCGGGGAACATCACATCAACCATGTTGATTAGATGCGAGGTGAAGGCGGAGGCACCAGTTATCATGGTGGTGAGAGATCCTGAGGTGCTAGAAGATATAGAGGTGGTAGTCGGAGCATTGGTGGTTATGTTGGAGGGAGGAGCGACCAAGGTTATAGCCGTCGTGGTGGCAGAGGGAGAGATCGGATATAATGGTGGATCCCGCTACTCGAGAGGTCAGGGTGGTTCTAATGGGAACTGGAGAAATTAAAGAGCGACCGATCTGAACTGTAGCTTATGGAACCGTGTTTCATAGTAGAGATAGTTCTAGTAATCTATAGTTTTTGATTTCCTCTATGTGTGCTCATTTTTTATCAATGTCATCGCTTGTGCCTTAAAGAACTTGGTGTGTTACTTGTTTGATGAAATCAAAAAAAATAAATGTTGAATCTGAATTTGTTCTCTGTTAAAAAAAAAAAAAACCTTAAACCTTAAAGTAAAACATGAACCCTAAACCTGAAACCTAAACCCTCAACCCTAAATGTAAACCCTAAACCCTTAAAATAAATAATAAAAAAGTAAAAAAAACCCTAACCCTAAACCCTAAAACTAACCCTAAACCCTAAACCTACAACCCTAAACCCATAAACCCCAAATCCTTAATTCTTAACCCCTAAAAACCTAAACTAAATAAAACCTTAAAATAAAAAAACATAAAAAAACCTAATCTTAAATAAATTAAAAAAATAAAATAAAATAAAAACTTAAACTAAAACCTAAACCAAAACCTAAAAATAAAATAAAATAATCTAATAAAAATAAAGTAAAATAAAATAAATAATAGCCTAAACTAAACTAAAAAAATAAGATAAACCTAAGAATAGAAATAAAATAAAATAAAATAAAAACTAAATGTAAAATAAAACTAAAATAAACCTAAAATAAGATAAAATAAAAACTAAATAAAAACATAAAACTAAAAAATAAACTTGAAAATAAAACCTAAAAATAAACCTAAAATAAAACCTAAAAACTAATAAAAATCAAAAAACTAAAATAAAATGTAAAACCTAAACCAAAATAAAAAAAAAAAACTAAAATAAATCTAAAACTTAAACCTAAACCTAAAATAAACTAAAATTGATAAAATAAATAAACATAAACTGGGTTTACTTAATTTTTAAAAAAGTAAAATAAAATAAACCTAAACCCCCAAACTAAACCACAAAATAAACTAAAATAATATAAACTCAATTTTTTTAAAGATAAACTAAACATCAACCTAAACCAAAACCTAAACCCTAAACTCTAAAACAAAATAAATTCAAATAAATAAATAAAACCCCAAATCCAAAATAAACCACAACCTCTTAAAGCCTAAACCCTAACCATAAACCCTAAATGCTAAAACCCTAAAACCTAAACCCTAAATCATAACCCTAAACCCTAAAACCTAAAACCTAAAGATAAAATAAAAACTCCACTAAAAATGAACTAAAAAAACTTAAATAAATAAAAAATAAACCTAAAATAAGATAAATAAAATAAATAAACCTAACAAAAATATAAAATAAATAAATAATAACTAAAAAATAAACCTAACATGGGTTTGTTTGCTTAAAAAAAATCCTAAACCTTATTATAGGCCATAAGCCCTAAATCCTACACCCTCCATAAAGCTAATTCTACCTAAACCTCTCTAAAACCTAAACCTCCACAAATGCTGACCATGAGCCCTGACACTAACCAGGCACGGACCTGAGCTTAACCACTAAACCCTAAACTGAGCAATACCACTATCACTGCTAAACCCAAATGACCTAAACTCCTAACCACTTAAAACTTTACCCAACCAGATCCAGATCTGGGCTCTGATCACTCTGATCCTGATCAATCTGAAGATAAAAGAAAACTTACATTGCTTTAAAATGACTTAAACGGACGGACACACAAACTGACCACTCCTGAGCCACTGAGAAGATCCTAAACCCTACCCCAAACTAAACTTAAACCTGGGCCCTATAACCCTAAATATTGTGCCTAAATAATAACTAATACCACAACCTAAACTAAAACCCAAAAAAACTACTAAAACCTAAACCTAAACTAAATAAAAAATAAAATAAATAAAAGTATAAATAAAATAAAATAAAAATAAAAACCTAAACTAAAACCTAAATCTAAGCCTAAAAATGTACTAAAAAAATAAAAATTAAAAAAATGAAATAAAGAACAACCTAAACTAAACTAAAAAAATAAAATAAACCTAACAATAAAAAACCTTAATAAAATAAAAACTAAATGTAAATAAACATAAATTAAACTTAAATTAAAATAAAATAAAAACTACATTAAACCTAAACCTAAACCTAAACTAAATGTAAACATAAAAAATAAACCAAAAAATAAATAAAAAGTAAAACCTAAACCCCAAACTAAAAAAAAACCTAAACCTAAAATAAAAAATAAATTAAACTTAAACCTAAACTAAAGTATATAAAACTTAAATCTAAACTAAAAAATAAAACCTAAAAATAAACCTAAAACCTAAACCTAAAAAAAAATTAAATAAAAATATAAAGATAAATCTAAAAAAATAAAATCTAAACCTAAAATAAAATAAAATGAAACTCAAAAATAAACATAATCATAAATAAACCTAAACCTAAAATAAACTAAAATTATAAAATAAATATAAAATTAAACTAAAGAGATTAAAAAAAACTATAAAATTAAATCCTTTTTTTTTTTTAAAATAAAAATAAACATAAACACCTTAACCACTAGACCTAAACCTAAACAATCACCAAAACCTGATCCTAAAAAAAACTGACCTTAATCAAAACCTAAAGATACTCTAAAACCCTAAACTTACTAAACCTAACCAAAACCAAACCCTAAACCTGACCCTAACCACTGAAACCCACCCAGATCTCCACTAAACTACCAATAAACTTAAACTTTCTGGTTTGATTGGAAAACCACTGACCTAAAACTAACCCTAATAAAAAACTCTGACCCAAACCCTAAACCCTAAATCATAAACAGACCCTCAAAAGTTAAACATGAACATAAAGGCTGAGCCTGAACAAATCCTACCTGACCCTAACCCTAAACCCTAAACTCTAAACCTGGGCCCTAGGCCACAAAGACTACCTAAACTACCATCCTAAACTAACCACACTGAAAAAAATAAACCACTAAATACAAAAAATAAAATAAAATAAGCTAAATAAATAAGATAATAAAAATAAAAACCTAAACCTAAAATAAAATAAATATAATAAAAAAAAACTAAAATAAAAAATAAAATAAAATAAACTAAAAATAAAAAAGATAAAACCTTAATAAAATAAAAATAAATGTAAAATAAAAATAAAAGAAACATAAAATAAAATAAAATAAAAATTAAATAAAAACCTAAACCTAAAATTAAAACTAATAAATAAATAAAAAATAAAACAAAAACCTTAAAATAAAACATTAAAATAAAAAACATAAAAAAACTTAAACTAAATAAATTAAAAAAATAAAATAAAATAAAAACATAAACTAAAACCTAAACCAAAACCTAAAAATAAAATAAAATAAATAATAGCCTAAACTAAAATAAAAAAAAGATAAACCTAAGAATAAAAATAAAATAAAATAAAATAAAAATTATATGTAAAATAAAACTAAAATAAACCTAAAATAAACCTAAAATAAGATAAAATAATAACCAAATAAAAACATAAACCTAAAAAATAAACTTAAAAATAAAACCTAAAAATAAAAAAATAAATCTTAAACCATAAACTAAAAAATAAAAAAAAACCTAAACCTAAACTAAAATATACTAAACCAAAATAATAAAACCTTAACCTAAACTTAAACTAAATAAAATTAAATAAAGTAAAAAGTAAACCTAAACGTAAACTAAAAAATAAAACCTAAAATAAACCTAAAATAAAAACCTATGAAAATAAAATAAAAACCCAAACTAAACCTAAAAATAAAAAGTAAAACCTAAACCAATAAAATAAAATAAAAATAAACTTGACTAAATAATAAACCTAAACATAAAAAATAAACTAAAATTAAAAACCTATACTAAAATAAATAAAACTAAAATAAATAAACTAAGCTAAAAACAAAATTAAAATAAAATAAATAAAAAATAAAAAATAAAATAATTTAAAATAAATAAAGAGTAAACTTAATAAAATAAATAAACATAAACATGGGTCCACTTAAATTTTTTTTTTTTAAAAAAAAACTAAACCCTAAGCTAACACTAAACCCCAAACCCTACAAATAAACTAAAAATAATCTAAACCTAACGATTTACCTAATTTAAAAATAAAGCTAAACTAAAACATCAACCCTAACTAAACTCTAAAACTAAAAAAAATAAAAAAAATATTTTAAAATAAACAAATAAAAACCTCAAACCCTAAACCCTAAACCCTAAAATCCCTTAATCCAAAGCTAAAGCCTAAACCCTAAACCCTAAATCCTAAACCTAAACATGCTAAAACCTAAAACCCTAAATCTAAACCATAATCCTTAAACCCAAAAACCTAAAACAAAAAAAGATAAAATAAAATAAAACTCAACTAAAAAATTAACCTAAACCTAAACATAAAATAAAAATAAATTAAAATAAATACACCTAAAATAAAACAAACTAAACTAAATAAAATAAAAAATAAACCTAAACAAAATAAATAAATAAAGAAACTAACACAAACCCTAAACTAAATAAAACTAAATCTACCATTTGGTTAAATAAAAAAAAAATCTGCTAAATCATAAACCTAAACCCTAAACCTACCCTAGGCCATATAAAAAGCTACCCTAAATTCTAACCACTGACTGCTACACCACTAGGTGGTAAATGTTAAACCATAAACTCCACTGACTAAGGCACGGACCCTGAGCTGAGCCTAAACCTTGATTCTAAACCCTGGGCTGGCTGAAAAGGCCTAAACTAACTGTTAAACTGACCCTAAACTAAACTGGGCCCAAACCCCAAAACCCACCCAACTGGGCCAATAGATCACTCACAATCTGACCTTAGTGACCCTAAATAAAGAGAAGGCCTAGGCACTGGGTTTATTTAAAATGGGCGGGCACTTTGGCTAAAACCTGGGCCACACCAAAAATGACCCAGGCCACCACCAGACCTGGGCCTAAACTCACCTTACTGAGCCCCAGGCCTGGACCCTAGGCCTAAATCATGAGGCCAAACCAAACTTACTGAGTGCAAACCTTCCCCCTACCCTAAACCTAAAAAACTAAACCTAAACCCTACCCTAAACATTAAAACCATAAAACCTAAACCTAAAATAAAAGACCTAAAATTAAAATAAATAAATAAGCTAAATAAAATAAAATAAAACCTAAACTAAACCTTAATCCCTTAAAATATCTAAATATGAAAATAAAATAAAATAAAGAACAACCTAAACTAAAATAAAAAATAAATAAAATAAACAATAAAATATAATATACTAAATGTAAATAAAAAATAAATTAAACCTAAATTAAAATAAAATAAAACTACATTAAACCTAAACTAAACTATGTAAAAATAAACTAAAATAAATAAAAGTAAACCTAAACCCTAAACTAAAACCTAAACCTAAAATAAACAAATTAAACCTAAACCTAAACTAAAGTATATAAACCTAAACCTAAACCTAAAAAATTAAAATTAAAAAAACCTAAACTAAATATAATAAAATGAAAAAACCTAAACCTAAACTAAAAAATAAAACCTAAAAATACACCTAAAACCTAAACCTAAAAAAAATTAAATAAAAACATAAAGATAAATCATAAAATAAAAATAAAATCTAAACCTAAAAAATAAAATAAAAATAAAACTCAACTCAAAAATAAACATAATCATAAACCTAAACCTAAACCTAAAAAATAAACTAAAATGAAAAACCCTAACCTGAAGTAAATAAACCAAAAATAAATAAATTAAACAAAAGAGAATTAAAAAATAAAATAAACTATAAAATGAGACTAAATAAACTAAACCTAACAGTTTACTTTATTTTATTAAAATCCTAAACCCTAAAACATAAAAACCTGACCCTAAACCCTAAACCTAAACCCTAAACCCTAACCTTAACCCTAAAAATCCTAAACATAAACCACAACCCTAAACCATTCTAAACTAAACCTTAATCATAAAAATCCCAAAAACTAAAGCAATGTTAACCTTAAAACTTAAACCCTAAACTAACTTAAACTAAAACCCTCCTAACTAGCCTAAAGTAAAAACTAAACTACCTAAACCTAACCAAATCTAAACCCTACACTAAATGTTTAAACCTACTGGTTTGATTAAAAAATAGCCACAAAACCTAAAATAACCTAAAAACTACCTAAATCTTAAACCTAAACTCTCTAAATTAAACTTGACCATGACATAAACCTAAAGCTAATACCAAATCTAAACCACCTTAAACTGAGCACACTCTAACTACCCTCCTATCCAAGACCTAAAACCATAAACCATAAATCCTAAACCTCACTAAACCACTAAAACCAAAACCTAAACCTAAACTAAATAAATCATAAAATAAAATAAATAAGAAAATAAACCTAATTGAATAAGAAATAAAATAAAATAAAAACCTAAACTAAAATAAAATGAAATATAAAATAAAAACAACTAAAATAAAAAATACAAAAATAAAAATTAAACTAAAAAAAAAACTAAGATAAAAAAACCTTAATAAATTAAAAATAAACGTGAAATAAAAATAAAAGAAACCTAAAATAAAATAAAAGAAAAATTATAAAACCTAAACCTAAAATTAAAACCTAAAAATAAATAAAAAATAAAACAAAAACCTTAAAATAAAACCTTAAAATAAAAAAAACATAAAAAAACCTAAACTAAAACCTAAACCAAAACCTAAAAATAAAAGAAAATAAACTCAAATAAAATAAATTATAGCCTAAACTAAAATAAAAAAAAAAGATAAACCTAAGAATAAAAATAAAATAAAATAAACTAAAAATTATATATAAAATAAAACTAAAATAAAAATAAAATTAACCTAAAATAAGATAAAATAATAACCAAATAAAAACATAAACCTAAAAAATAAACTTAAAAATAAAACCTAAAAATAAAAAAAATCTTAAACCATAAACTAAAAAATAAAAAAAACCTAAACCTAAACTAAAATATACTAAACCAAAATAATAAAACCTAAACCTAAACCTAAACACCCTAAAATTAAATAAACTAAAAAAGTAAACCTAAACCTAAACTAAAAAATAAAACCTAAAAATAAACCTAAAATAAAAACCTAAAATCAGAACCTAAGAAAATAAAATAAAAACCCAAACTAAACCTAAAAATAAAAAGTAAAACCCAAACTAATAAAATAAAATAAAAATAAACTTGACTAAAAAATAAACCTAAACCTAAAAAATAAACTAAAATTAAAAATCTAAACTAAAATAAATAAATCTAAAATAAATAAACTAAACTAAAAACAAAATTAAAAATAAACATAAATAAAAAATAAAGAAATAAATTAAAATAAATAAAGAGTAAACTGAATAAAATAAATAAACATAAACATGCAGTTTACTTAATTTTATGTTTTAAAAAAACTAAACCTTAAGCTAACACTAAACCCCAAACCCTAAAAATAAACTAAAAATAATCTACACCTAATGGTTTACCTAATTTAAAAATAAAGCCAAACTAAAACATCAACCCTAAACTAAAAACCTAAACCCTAAACTCTAAAAATAAAAAAAATTAAAAAATAAATTAAAATAAACAAATAAAAACCCAAAACTTTAAACCCTAAACCCTAAAAATGCTTAATCCTAAAGCTAAAGCCTAAACCCTAAACCCTAAACCCTAAACCCTAAACCCTAACCTTAAACCCTAAATGCTAAAACCCTAAACCAAAACTAAACCATAATCCTAAACCTAAAAAACCTAAACTTAAAAGATAAAATAAAAATAGAACTCAACAAAAAAATTAACCTAAACCTAAACCTAAAAATAAAAAATAAGTTAAAATAAATACACCTAAAATAAAAAAATTAAACTAAATAAAATAAAAAATAAACCTAAATACAAATAAATGAATAAATTAACACAAAGCTCTAAAGTAAATTAAATAAACCTAAATCTACAAATTTAGTTAATTAAAAAAATCCTAAACCCTAAATCAAACACTAAATAAACTACCCTATACTGAGCCATAAACCCTAAAGCTAACCCCAAATTCTACACCAAACCTTGACCTACTCACTAAACATAAAAAATGTTAAAGACCATAAACCCTAAACCTGAATACCTAAAACCACAGGCCACTGATCACTGACCCACCTAAACCCTGAGGCTACCTACCCTAAAGTCTGACTCTAAAAGCACAAACCTAAACCCAAACCTAAATCACTGAGCCCAGGCTGATCACACTATCTGACCTCCTGACCACTAAAGGCCTAAACTTTGCTTAAAACATGAGCTGAGCTAAAACTTACAGCCCAAACCTAAACAGGACCTAAACTACCTGTAACTGACCTGGGCCTGCACCACTCCTCCCTAACCACTCCTCTTATACCTACTGACCTAAACCATAAAGCTGAGCCTAAACCCTAAACCTAAACCCTGATTCCCTAAACTGGGCCTAACCTAAACCTAAAACCCTAAACCCTAAAACTAAACCATAAAACCTAAACCCAAATCATAAAACCTAAACCTAAAAAATAAATAAACCTAAAATAAAATAAATAAATAAATGACCTAAATAAAAGAAATAAAAACCTAAACTAAAACCTAAATCTGCCTAAATATACTAAAATAAAATGAAAATAAAGAAAATAAAATAAAGAATAACTTAAACTAAACTAAAACAAATTAAACATAATAATAAAACCTTAATAAAATAAAAAAGTAAAATGTAAAATAAATAAATTAAAAAATTATAATAAAATAAAAACTAAATAAAAAGCATAAACCTAAAAAATAAACCTAAAAATAAATAAAAAGTAAAACCTAAACCCTAAACTAAAAAAAACCTAAACCTTAAATAAAAAATAAAATAAACCTAAACGTAAACAAAAATATATAAAAACTAAACTTAAACCTAAAACAAGTTAAACCTAAACCTAAACCAAAACTAAATAAAATAAAATGAACTTAAAATAAACCTAAATCTAAACTAGAAAATATAACCTAAAAATAAAACCTAAAACCTAAACCTAAAAGAAAATTTAAATAAAAACATAAAGATAAATATAAAGTAAAAAATAAAATCTAAACCTAAAAAATAAAATAAAAATAAAACTCAACTACAAAAATAAACATAATAATAAACATAAACCTAAACCTAAAACATAAACTAAATTTAAAAACCTAACCTAAGGTAAATAAACCTAAAATAAATAAACTAAAAAAAATAGAATAAAAAAATAAAATAAACTATCAAAATAAAAATAAACTAAAATAAACCTAAACTAATTTTTTTTTTTTTTTTAAAAAAACCCTAAACTAAACACACCATAAACGGATCCACCCTAAAATCCTAAACCTAACCCTAAAACCATAAACCCTAACCTACCCTAAACTACTACACTAAACCATAAATCTAAAAAACTAACAAACTAAATCTAAACTAAATGACCTAAATTAACATTAAATCATAAGCTGACAACCTAAACCTGATCCCTAAAGTGACCACAAAAACCCATAAACATTAAATCCTAAAACCATAACCCTAAATCCTACACTAAACTAAATAAATTTAAACCTACTTGGTTTGCTTAATTAAAACCCCAAACACTAAAACTAACACTGACAATAAATGATAAACCCTAAATCCTTTAAAACCATCAACCTTAAAATCTAAACCCTAAAGCTAAACCTAACCCTGCAACCCTAAACACTAAATCTTGAAACCACAAAACTCTAAACCCTAAGTCCTAAAACCTACCTACCTAAACTACAAACTAAAACTTAAACCCTAAACCCTAAAAAACACCTAAACTAAATAAAACTTTAAAATAAAATAAATAAAAAACCTAAACCTAAATAAAATAAAGAAATAAAATAAAATAAAAACCTAACAAATAAACTAAAATAAAATAGCTAAACTAAAATAAAAAAATGTAGACTAAAATATATAAACCTAAAAAAAATAAATTAAACTAACTAGGAAAAAAATAAATATAAATAAAAATAAAAAATAAATAAAAATAATTAAAAAAATAATCTAAATAAACTAATTAAACGAAAGAAGAAATGTTGTAAATCTGAATTTGTTCTCTATTAAAAATCAAAGAAAACCTAAACCCTAAAGACATGAACATAAAACCTAAACCTAAAACCTAAACCCTAAACCCTAAACCTAAAACCCTAAATTAAACTTAAACCCTAAACCTAAAACCTAAACCCTAAACCCTAAACCCTAAACCCTAAATCCCTAAACTTTGAGAAGCTAAAACCTAAACCTAAACTAATTAAAACCCTAAAATAAAAAAAAAATCTAAACCAAAATAAAATAAAAACATAAACTAAAATCTAAACCTTAACCTAAACCTAAACTTAAAAAATATAAAATTAAAAAAGTAAAATTAAAATAAAATTAAATAAATAAAAATCTAAACAAAACCAAAAAATAAAAATCCTACATAAAAGAAAAACTAAATATAAAATAAAAATAAAATTTACATAAAATAAAATAAAATAAAACTAAATATCAACCTAAACCAAAATAATAAACCTAAAAATATAACCTAAAAATAAATAAAAAATATAACCTAAACCTTAAACAAAAAAAACTTAAACCTAAAATAAAAAAACAAAAAAACCTAAACCCAATCTAAAATAAACTAAAATAAAATAAATAAAACCTAAACCTAAACTTCCAATAAACTAAACCTAAATCGAAACGTAAACTAAATAAATAAAACCTAAACCCAAAATAAAACTAAAACCCTAAACTAAAAAAAATTAAACCTAAAATAAAAATAAAATAAACCTAAACCTAAATTAAAATAAAATAAACTAAAATAAATAAAACCTAAACCTAAACCTATACCTAAACTAAAATAAATAAATAAACTAAAAATAAGCCTAAATTGAAAAATAAAACTTAAAATAAAATCCTAAACCTAAACAAGAAATTAAAAAAATAAAACCTAAACCTAAAAAGATAAAATAAAATTAAAACTAAACTAAAAAATAAACCTAAACCTAAAAAATAAACTGAAATAAAAAACCTAAACTAAAATAAATAAACCTAAAATAAAAAATAAAAACTAGAAATAAACTAAAAATAAACCCAAACTAAAAATAAACTTAAATTAAAAAAATAAAACCTAAAATAAACCTAAAATAAAACCTAAAACCTAAACCTAAAAAAAATAAAATAAAATTTAAACCAAACCTAAAACTAAAATATAAAATCTAAAACCTAAAAAAAAAAAAAATAAAACTTAAACCTAAAAACTAAATTAAAATAAAAACTAAACTAAAAAAATAAACCTAAACATAAAGCTAAACCTAAAAAATAAACTAAAATAAAAAACCAAAACTAAAATAAATAAACCTACAATAAATAATCTAAACTAAATAAAAATCAAAATAAACCTAAATCAAAATAAAAAATAAACTAAATAATCCAAAACCTACAAGTTTACTTAATTCAAAAAAATTGGAATAAAATAAAAAAAAAACTCTATTCCTAAACCCCAAGACCTAAAATATACAACTGGAAATAATAAACCCTAAACCCCAAACCCTAAACCCTAAAACCTAAACACTAAGCCCTAATCCCCAAACCATAAACCCTAAACCCTCAAAACCTAAAAATCTAAACTTAAACTAAATAAAACCTAAAAATAAAATAAATAAAAAATCCTAAACCTAAATAAAATAATTAAAATAAAATTAAATAAAATCCTACACTAAAACCTAAACTTAAAAATAAAATAAAATAAAAAATAAAAACTAAACAAAAATAAAATAAATAAAAACCTAAACTAAATTTTAAAATTAAAATAAACCTACAAATAACAAACCCAAATAAAATAAAAACTAAACATAAAATAAAAATAAAATAAACCTAAATAAAATAAAATAAAAACTAAATAAAAACCTAAAACATAAATAAAAATAAAACTCAAACCCTAAACAAAAAAAAAAAATATATAAAAATAAAGAAAGAAAAAATAAAATCAAAACTAAAATAAATAAAACCTAAACCTAAACTAAACTTAACTAAAAACCCTAAACTAAACAAAATAAAATAAACTAGAAATAAACTTAAACTAAACTTAAAAAAACAAATGAACCTGGGATAAAAAACTAAATAAAATAAAACTAAACCAAAATATAAATAAAATAAACCTAAAATAAAATAAAATAAAAACTAAATAAAAACCCAAACCTAAAAAAAAACCTAAAAATAAATAAAAAATGAAACCTAAACCCTAAACTAAGAAAAAAACCATATCCTGAAATAAAAATAAAATAAAGCAAAACCTATAATAAAATAAACTAAACTAAAATAAATAAAACCTAATCTTAAACCTAAATTAAATAAAATAAAATAAACTAAAAATAAACCTAAACCTAAACGAAAAAATAAAAGCTATAATAAAGCTAAAATAAAAACATAAAACCTAAACCTAAAAAAATAAAATAAAAAACTAAAACTATAAATAAAAATAAAAAATAAAACCTAATCACAAAAAATAAAATAAAAATAAAACTAAACTAAAAAAATAAATATAAACCTAAACTGATACCTAAAAAATAAACTAAAATAAAAAACCTAAAATAAAATAAATAAACCTAAAATAAATAAGCTAAACTAAATAAAATAAAAATAAACCTAAATCAAAATAAAAAGTAAACTAAATAATCCTAAACCTACAAGTTTACTTAATTTAAAAAATAATAATAAAATAAAAACTAAATTAAAAAAATCCTTACCCTAAAACCTAAACCCTAAAACCCAAAACCTTGAACCCTAAAACCCTAAACACTAAACCATACAACCCTAAACCCTAAACCCTAAACACTAAACCCTAATCCCTAAACTGTAAACCCTAAACCCTAAAAACTTAAAAATTTAAATCTAAACTAAATAAAACCATAAAAAGATAAAAAAAAGCCTTAAGCTAAATAAAATAAATAAAATAAAATACAGTCCAACTCTAAAACCTAAACCTGAACCTAAACTTAAAATGAAAATAAAATAAAAAATAAAAAATAAATTAAAATAAAAAAATAAAATACTAAACTAAACTAAAAGATAAAATAAACCTATACATAAAAACCCAAAAAATAAAAGTTAAACGTAAAATAAAAAAAATAAACCTAAAATAAAATAAAATAAAAACTAAATAAAAACCTAAACCAAAAAAATAAATGTAAAAATAAAACCTAAAAATAAATAAAAAATAAAACTTGAACCCTAAACTAAAAAAAACCAAAACCTAAAAGAAAGGAAAGAAAATAAACATACTCCTAAACTAAAATAAACTAAACTAAAATAAATAAAACCTAAACTAAACTAAACCTAATCTCTAAACTAAATAAAATAAAATAAACTAAAAATAAACCTAAACTAAACTAAATAAACAAAATAAAACTAAGAATAATAAACCTAAATAAAATAAAAACTAAACATGAAATAAAAATAAAATAAAATAAAAAATAAATAAAAATCTAAACATAAAATAAAACCTAAAAATAAATTAAAAAAATTAAACTCAAAACTAAAAAAAGAAACCTTAACCTAAAATAAAAATAAAATAAACCAAAACCTAAACTAAAATAAACTAAACTAAAATAAATAAAACCAAAACCTAAACCTAAAATAAACTAAACTTAAACCTAAACCTAAACGAATTAAAATAAAATATATTAAAAATAAACCTAAACCTAAACTAAAAAATAAAACCTAAAATAAAAACTTATAACCTGAACCTAAACAAATAAAATAAAAATATACACCCAAAAATAAAAATAAAAAATAAAACCCAATCCTAAAAAATAAAGTAAAAATAAAACTAAACTAAAAAATAAACATAAACCTAGACCTAAAACTAAACCTAAAGAATATTTAAAAATAAAAAACCTAAACTAAAATAAATAAAGCCAAAATAAATAAACTAAACTAAATAAAAATAAAAATAAACCTAAATCAAAATAAAATAAAATAAAATAAATAAATAAAAACTAAATGGGCTAAACTTGGTTTGTAATTTTAAAAATAAAAATAATAAAAATAACAAAAATAACTCTATTCCTAAACCCTAAATGCTAAAATTGTAGACCCTAAAACCCTAAACCCTACTGACCCTAAAGATCCTAAACCCTAACCCTTAACCCCAAATCCTAAAGCCTAAACCCAGCTGATCCCTAAACCCTAAATGCCCTACCTCCCTACACCCTAAACCCTAAACCTAAAGCCTAAACACTAAACCCTAAACGCTAAACCCTAAAATGTAAACCCTAAACTTTAAAAATTATAAAACCTAAAACTAAACTAAATAAATCCTAAAAATAAAAACTAAAAAATCTAAACCTAAATATAATAAAATAAATAAAAGAAAATAAAAACCTTAACTAAAACCTAAACCTAAACCTAAAAAAACTAACTAAAATAAAAAAAACAAAATAAATAAAAACCTAAATTAAATTCAAATGTAAAATAAACCTACGAGCAAAAACTTAAATAAAATAAAAACTAAACGTAAATTAAAAATAAAATAAACCCAAAATAAACTTAAAATATAAAACAATAAAAACTAAATAAAAGTATAAACATAAAAAGTAAACCTAAAAATAAAACCTAAATCTAAACTAAAACCAAACATAATCCTAAAAGAAAAATAAAATAAATAAAATAAAAAAAAACCTAAACCTAAATTAGAATAAACTAAATTAAAATAAATAAAACCTAAACCTAAACCTAAACCCTATTCTAAATAAAATAAAAGAAATTAAAAATAAAGTTAAACCTAGATAAAAAATAAAACCTAAAATTAACCCTAAAACCTAAACCTAAAAAAATAAAATAAAAACCTAAACCTAAAAATAAAAGAAAAAAATAAAAACTAAACATAAATATAAAATAAAAATAAAACTCAACTAAAAAAATAAACCTAAACATAAACCTAATAAAAAAAACTAAAATAAAATACCAAAACTAAAATATAAAACCTAGAATAAAATATATAAACTTAAGATAAATAAACTAAACTAAGCAAAAATAAAAAAGAAAGATAAATAAAAATAAAAACTAAAATAAATTAAAAAAAAAACTAAATAAACTAATTAAACCAAAGATGAAATGTTGTAAATTGGAATTTGTTCTCTATTAAAAAATAAACCAAAAACCCTAAACCTAAAAAAATATACCCTAAACCCTAAAACATAAACCCTAAACCCTAAACCCTAAACCCTAAAAACCTAAACCCAAAACCCAAAACCCAAACCCTAAAACTCTAAACCCTCAACCTTAAACCCTAAAATAAAAATGCTAAACCCTAAACCCTAAACTCTAAACCCATAAAAAACCCTAAACCCTAACCCTAAACCCTAAACCCTGAAAAGCTAAAAACCTAAACCAAAACTAATTAAAACCTAAAAATAAAATAAATAAAAAATAAAATTAAATAAAAAAAATAAAAAAACCTAAACCCAAAAGAAAAATAAAATAAACAAAATAAAATTAACCTGAACTTAAATTAAAATAAACCAAACTAAAATAAATAAAACCTAAACTATAAAATAAACTAAAATTTAAATAAACCTAAACCTAAATTAAAAAGTAAAACCTAAAAATAAACCTAAACCTAAACATAATATAAAAAAATAAAACCTAGACCTTATAAATAAAATAAAAATAAAATTTAACTAAAAAATAAACCTAAACCTAAACCTAATCCAAAAACATAAACTAAAATAGAAAATAAAGATAAAAATTAATAAAACTAAAATGAATAAATAAAACTAAATAAAAATAAAAAATAAACATAAATGAAATAAAATAAAATAAGCTAAAATAAATAAAAACTAAACTAAATAAACAAATTAAACATAAGAATAAATGTTGTAAATCTGAATTTGCTATCTATTAAAGAAAAACAAAAAAATCCTAAACCATAAACTAAAACTGAACCCTAAACTTAAAACCTAAACCCTAAACCCTAGACCCTAAACCGTAAATCAATAAAACCCTAAACCTAAACCTTAAATCCTAAAACTAAAACCTTAAATCGTAAACCATAAACCCAATAAAAAAACTCTAAACCCTAAACCCCAAATGCCAGACACTAAACCCTAAACCCTAAATAGTAAACTAACCCTAAACCCAAAACACTAAAAAGCTAAAAACCTAAACCTAAACAAATTAAAACTTTAAAATAAAATGTATAAAAAAATCTAAAACAAAATAAAATAAGAAAATAAAATAAAATTAAAACATAAACTAAAACCTAAACCTAATACTAAACCAAAACTTGAACCTAAAGAAAATAAAATAAAAAATAAAAACTTAACTAAAATAAAAGAAATAAAAATAAAAACTAAACCTAAAATAAAAATAGAATTAACCTAAAATAAAATAAAATAAAAACTAAATAAAAATCTAAACCAAAATAATAAACCTAAAAATAAAAAAAAAATAAAACCTAAACCCTAAACTAAAAAAAACCTAAACCTAAAATAAAAATATAATAAACCTAAAATAAAATAAATAAAACCTAAACCTAAACTAAAAAAATAAAAAACAAAAAATAAACTTAAACTAGAAAAATAAGACCTAAAAATAAACCTAAAATAAAAACCTAAAACCAAAACCTAAAACAATAAAATAAAGATGAAAACCTAAACCTAAAAATAAAAAATAAAACCTAAACCTAAAAAAAATAATAAAAAAAACTAAACTAAAAAATAAACCTAAACCTAAACCTAAACCTCAAAAATAAACTAAAATAAAAAACGTAAACAAAAATAAATAAACTAAAGTAAATAAAAATAAAAAGAAACCTAAATCAAAATAAAAAATAAACTAAATAAAGCTAAACCTAAAAATAAAAAATAAAACTTAAACCTAAAAACTAAATTTAAAAAAAACTAAACTAAAAAAATAAACCTAAACATAAAGCTAAACCTAAAAAATAAACTAAAATAAAAAACCTAAACTAAAATAAATAAACCTAAAATAAATAATCTAAACTAAATAAAAATCAAAATAAAAATAAACTAAATAATCCTAAAACTACAAGTTTACTTAATTCAAAAAAAATGGAAAAAAATAAAAAAAAACCCTAATCCTAAACTCTAAACCCTAAAATATACAACCGTAAATAATAAACACTAAACCCTAAACCCTGAAACCTAAACACTAAGCCCTAATCCTTAAACCATAAACCCTAAACCCTAAAAATGTAAAAATTTAAACCTAAACTTAATAAAACCTAAAAATAAAATAAATAAAAAAGCCTAAACCTAAATAAAATATCCTACATAAAACCTAAACCTAAACCTAAACTTAAAAATAAAATAAAATCAAAAATGAAAACTAAACTAAAATAAAATAAATAAAAACATAAACTAAATTTAAAAAATACCCTAAACCTAAAAATAATAAACCCAAATAAAATAAAAACTAAACATAAATTAAAAATAAAATAAACTAAAATAAAATAAAATAAAAACTAAATAAAAACCTAAGAAAATAAATAAAAATAAAATTCAAACCCTAAATGAAAAAAAACATAAACCTAAAATAAAGAAAAGAAAATAAACCTAATCATAAACTAAAATAAATAAAACCTAAACCTAAACCTAAACAAAACTAAACCTAAAACCTAAACAAAGTAAAATAAAATAAACTAAAAATAAACCTAAACTAAACTTAAAAAACAAAATAAACCTAAGGATTAAAAAACATAAATAAAATAAAAACTAAACCTGAAATATAAATAAAATAAACCTAAAATAAAATAAAATAAAAACTAAATAAAAACCTAAACCTAAAAAAACCTAAAAATAAACAAAAAAGAAAACCTAAACCCTAAACTAAGAAAAAAACCTTATCTTGAAATAAAAATAAAATAAAGCAAAACCTATAATAAAATAAACTAAACTAAAATAAATAAAACCTAATCTTAAACCTAAACTAAATAAAATAAACTAAACTAAAAATAAACCTAAACCTAAACTAAAAAATAAAACTTAAAATAAACCTAAAATAAAAACATAAAACCTAAACCTAAAAAAATAAAATAAAAACCTAAAACTATAAATAAAAATAAAAAATAAAAAGTAAAACCTAATCACAAAAAATAAAATAAAAATAAAACTAAACTAAAAAATAAACATAAACCTAAACTTAAACCTAAAAAATAAAATAAATTAAAAAACCTAAAATAAAATAAATAAAAATTAAAATAAACCTAAATCAAAATAAAGTAAAGTAAATAATAAATAAAATAATTTAGAAAATAATAATAAAATAAAAAATAAATTAAAAAAATCCTTACCCTAAAACTTAAAACCTAAAACCCAAAACCTTAAACCCTAAAACCCTAAACCCTAAATAGTAAACCATACAACCTTAAACAATAAACCCTAAATCGCAAATCCTAAACCCTAAACACTAAACCCTAATCCCTAAACCGTAAACCCTAAACCCTAAAAACATAAAAATCTAAATCTAAACTAAATAAAACCATAAAAATAAAATAAGTCAAAAAGCCTTAAGATAAATAAAATAAATAAAATAAAATAAAATACAATCCTACTCTAAAACCTAAACTTAAACCTAAACTTAAAATGAAAATAAAATAAAAAATAAGAAATAAATTAAAATAAAAAAATAAAACACTAAACTAAACTAAAAAATAGAATAAACCTATACATAAAAAACCAAAAAAATAAAAATTAAACATAAAATAAAAAAATAAACCTAAAATAAAATAAAATAAAAACTAAATAAAAACTTAAACCAAAAAAATAAATGTAAAAATAAAACCTAAAAATAAATAAAAAATAAAACTTGAACCCTAAACTAAAAAAAAACCTAAACCTAAAATAAAGGAAAGAAAATAAACATACTCCTAAACTAAAATAAACTAAACTAAAATAAATAAAACCTAAACTAAACTAAACCTAATCTCTAAACTAAATAAAATAAAATAAACTAAAAATAAACCTAAACTAAACTAAATAAACAAAATAAAACTAAGAATAAAAAACCTAAATAAAATAAAAACTAAACCTCAATTAAAAATAAAATAAAATAAAAAATAAATAAAAATAAAACTCAAACCCTAAATGAAAAAAAACATAAACCTAAAATAAAGAAAAGAAAATAAACCTAATCATAAACTAAAATAAATAAAACCTAAACCTAAACCTAAACTAAACTAAACCTAAAACCTAAACTAAGTAAAATAAAATAAACTAAAAATAAACCTAAACTAAACTTAAAAAACAAAATAAACATAAGGATAAAAAACATAAATAAAATAAAAACTAAACCTGAAATATAAATAAAATAAACCTAAAATAAAATAAAATAGAAACTAAATAAAAACCTAAACCTAAAAAAACCTAAAAATAAACAAAAAATAAAACCTAAACCCTAAACTAAGATAAAAACCTTATCCTGAAATAAAAATAAAATAAAGCAACACCTATAATAAAATAAACTAAACTAAAATAAATAAAACCTAATCTTAAACCTAAACTAAATAAAATAAAATAAACTAAAAATAAACCTAAACCTAAACTAAAAAATAAAACCTAAAATAAACCTAAAATAAAAACATTAAAGCTAAACCTAAAAAAATAAAATAAAAACCTAAAACTATAAATAAAATAAAAAATGAAAAGTAAAACCTAATCACAAAAAATAAAATAAAAATAAAACTAAACTAAAAAATAAACATAAACCTCAACTTAAACCTAAAAAATAAACTAAATTAAAAAACCTAAAATAAAACAAATAAACCTAAAATAAATAAGCTAAACTAAATAAAAATAAAAATAAACCTAAATCAAAATAAAAAGTAAAGTAAATAATCCTAAACCTACAAGTTTACTTAATTTAGAAAGTAATAATAAAATATAAAATAAATTAAAAAAATCCTTACCCTAAAACTTAAACCCTAAAACCCAAAACCTTAAACCCTAAAACCCTAAACCCTAAATAGTAAACCATACAACCTTAAACAATAAACCCTAAATCGTAAATCCTAAACCCTAAACACTAAACCCTAATCCCTAAATCGTAAACCCTAAACCCTAAAAACTTAAAAATCTAAATCTAAACTAAATAAAATCATAAAAATAAAATAGGTCAAAAAGCCTTAAGATAAATAAAATAAATAAAATAAAATAAAATACAATCCTACTCTAAAACCTAAACTTAAACCTAAACTTAAAATGAAAATAAAATAAAAAATAAGAAATAAATTAAAATAAAATAAATAAATCACTAAACTAAACTATAAAATAAAATAAACCTATACATAAAAAACCAAAAAAAAAAAAATTAAACATAAAATAAAAAAAATAAACCTAAAATAAAATAAAATAAAAACTAAATAAAAACTTAAACCAAAAAAATAAATGTAAAAATAAAACCTAAAAATAAATAAAAAATAAAACTTGAACCCTAAACTAAAAAAAAACCTAAACCTAAAATAAAGGGAAGAAAATAAACACATGCTCTAAACTAAAATAAACTAAAACTAAAATAAATAAAACTAAACTAAACTAAAAACAATCTCTGAAACTAAATAAAATAAAATAAACTAAAATAAACATAAACTAAACTAAATAAACAAAATAAAACTAAGATAAAACCTAAATAAAATAAAACTAAACCTCGATTAAAATAAAATAAAATAATAAATAAAATAAAATCTAGAAGCGTAAAAAACTTAAAATTAATTAAAAGACTTAGGCCAAACTAAAAGAAAACATAAAATAAAATAAAATAAAAGACCTAAAGCTAAGATTAACTAGGCTAAAATAAATAAAACCTAGCCAAAAAAGCTAAAATATAACATAAACTAAAATTAAAATAAAATAAATTAAGAAATAAACTAAAGCTAAAATAAAAAAAACCTAAAGATATAAACCAAATAAAATTATTTGAGACCTAAAACAAATAAAATAAAATATACTTGAAATAAAATAAAAAAATAAAACCTAATCACAAAAATAAGAGTAAAAAATAAAACTAAACTAAAAACATAAACAACCTAAACCTAAAAACTAAACTAAGGAATAAATAAAAAATAAAACCCTGAAACTAAAATAAATAAAACCAAAATAAATAAACTATACTAAATAAAAATAAAAATAAACCTAAATCAAAATGAAAAATAAAATAAAGTAAAATAAAAAAACTAAATAGACATAAACCTACTAGTTTACGTAATTTTAAAAAATAAAAATAATAAAAATAATAAAAAAACCTATTCCTAAACCCTAAACCCTAAACCCTGATCCCTAAAACCCTAAACCCTTAACCCTAAACCCCAAATCCTAAAACCTAAACACTAAAGCCTGATAAACCCTAAACCCTACACCCTAAAACATAAAAACCCTCAACCTAAAGCTTAAACACTAAACCCTAAACCCTAAACCCTAAACTATAAAACCCTAAACCCTAAAACCTAAAATGTAAACCCTGAACCCTAAAAATCTAAAAACCTAAACCTAAACTAAATAAAACCTAAAAATAAAAATGAAAAAAATCTAAACCTAAATATAATAAAATAAATAAAAGAAAACTAAAACCTAAACCTAAACCCAAAAAAAACTAACTAAAATAAAAAAAACAAAATAAATAAAAACCTAAATTAAATTGAAAAGTAAAATAAACCTAAGAGCAAAAAACTTAAATAAAATAAAAACTAAACGTAAATTAAAAATAAAATATACCCAAAATAAACTTAAATTATAATAAAATAAAAACTAAATGAAAGTATAAACATAAAAAATAAACCTAAAAATAAAACCTAAACCTAAACTAAAACAAAACATAATCCTAAAAGGAAAATAAAATAAATAAAATAAAATAAAAAAACCTAAACCTAAATTAGAATAAACTAAATTAAAATAAATAAAACATAAACCTAAACCTAAACCCTAATCTAAATAAAATAAAAGAAATTAAAAATAAACTTAAACCTAAATGAAAAAATAAAACCTAAAATTAACCCTAAAACCTAAACCTAAAAAAATAAAATAAAAACCTAAACCTAAACATAAAATAAAAAATAAAGACTAAACCTAAAAAATGAAATAAAAATAAAACTCAACTAAAAAATAAACCTAAACCTAATAAAACAATAAAATAAAATACATAAACTAAAATAAAAAACCTAGAATAAAATAAATAAACTGAAGATAAATAAACTAAACTATACAAAAATAAAAAATAAACATAAATAAAAATAAAAACTAAAATAAAATAAAATAAATCAAAAAATAAACTAAATAAACTAATTAAACAAAAGAAGAAATGTTGTAAATTGGAATTTGTTCTCTATTAAAAAATAAACCAAAAACCCTAAACCTAAAAAAATAAATCCTAAACCCTAAAACATAAACACTAAACCCTAAACCCTAAACCCTAAAAACCTAAACCCAAAACCCAAAACTCAAAACCATAAAACTCTAAACCATCAACCTTAAACCCTAAAATAGAAACGTTAAACCCTAAACCCTAAACTCTAAACCCATAAAAAACCCTAAACCCTAAACCCTAACCCAAAACCCTTAACCCTAAAAAGCTAAAAACCTAAACCAAAACTAATTAAAAGCTAAAAATAAAATAAATAAAAATAAACCAAAAAAATTAGAAAATATAATAAAATAAAAACATAAACTAAAAGCAAAACCTAAACCTAAAAAGAAAATAAAATAAAAATTAAAAACTTAACTAAAACCCTAAACCAAAAAAATAAAACCGAAAACCCTAAACCAAAAAAAAACCTAAACCTAAAATAAAAATAAAATAAACAAAATAAAATTAACCTGAACATAAATTAAAATAAACCAAACTAAAATAAATAAAACATAAACCTCAACCTAAACTGTAAAATAAATTAAAATTAAAATAAACCTAAACCTAAATTAAAAGTAAAACCTAAAAATAAACCTAAAATAAAAACCTAAACTTAAACATAATATAAAAATAAAACCTAAACCTAATCAATAAAATAAAAATAAAAATCAATTAAAAAATAAACCTAAACCTAAACCTAATCTAAAAACATAAAATAAAATAAAAAGAAAGATAAAAATTAATAAACCTAAAATGAATAAATAAAACTAAATAAAACATAAAAAAATAAACATAAATGAAATAAAATAAAATAAGCTAAAATAAATAAAAACTAAACTAAATAAACAAATTAAACAAAAGAACAAATGTTGTAAATCGAAATTTTCTCTCTATTAAAGAAAAATAAAAAACCCTAAACCATAAACTAAAATTAAACCCTAAACTTAAAACCTAAACCCTAAACCCTAGACCCTAAATCATAAACAATAAAATGCTAAACCCTAAACCTTAAACCCTAAAACTAAACCTTAAACCATAAACCATAAACCCAACAAAAGAAACTCTAAACCCTAAACCCCAAATGCCAGACTCTAAACCCTAAACCCTAAACCCTAAACTAACCCTAAACCCAAAACACTAAAAGCTAAAAACCTAAACCTAAACTAATTAAAACCTCAAAATAAAATATATAAAAAATCTAAAACAAAATAAAATTAGAAAATAAAATAAAATTAAAACATAATCTAAAACCTAAACTTAATACTAAACCTAAACCTGAACCTAAAAAGAAAATAAAATAAAATAAAAACTTAACTAAAATAAAAGAAATAAAAATAAAAACTAAACCTAAAATAAAAATAAAATTAACCTAAAATAAAATAAAATAAAAATTAGATAAAAATCTAAACCAAAATAATAAACCTAAAAATAAATAAAAATAAAACCTAAACCCTAAACTAAAAAAAACCTAAACCTAAAATAAAAATATAATAAACCTAAACTAAAATAAATAAAACCTAAACCTAAACTAAAAAAAATAAAATAAACAAAAAATAAACTTAAACTAGAAAAATAAAACCTAAAAATAAACCTAAAATAAAAACCTAAAACTAAAACCTAAAAAAATAAAATAAAATGAAAACCTAAACCTAAAATAAAAAACCTAAACCTAAAAAACTAAATTAAAATAAACCTAAACCTAAACCAAAACATAAAAAATAAACTAAAATAAAAATGTAAATAAAAATAAATAAACTAAAGTAAATAAAAATAAAAAGAAACCTAAATCAAAATAAAAAATAAACTAAATAAAGCTAAACCTACCAGTTTACTTAATTTAAAAAAAATTAAAAATTAAAAATAAAAAAACAAAAAAAACCCCAACACTAAATCCTAAACCCAAAAACACTGAACCATAAACCCTAAACCCTTATCCCTAAACCCTAAACCCTAAGCCATAAACCCTAAACCCAAACATTAAACCCTAAACCCTAAACACTAAACCCTAATCTCTAAACCCTAAACCCTAAATCCTAAAAACCCAAAAACCTAAATCTAAACTAAATAAAACCTAAAAAAATAAATTAAATAAAAAACTTAAACCTAAATAAAATAAAATAAAATAAAAACTTAAACTAAAACCTAAACCTTAACATAAACCTAAAAATACTAAAAAAACTAAACTAAAATATAATAAATAATAACCTAAACTAAACTAAAAAAATAAAATATACCTAAAACTAAAAAACCTAAATAAAATCAAAACTAAAGATAAAATAAAAATAAAATAAACTTAAAATTAAATAAAATAAAAACTAAATAAAAACCTAAACCTAAAAGATAAATGTAAAAATATTACTTAAAAATAAAACATAAACCCTAAACTAAAAAGAAAAAACCTAAACCTTAAATAAAGAAAATAAAATATACCTAATCTTAAGCTTAAATAAACTAAAATAAAATAAATAAAACCTAAACCTAAACCCTAAATTAAATAAATAAAATAAACTAAAAATAATCCTAAACCTAAACTAAAAAATAAAACCTAAAAAAAGCCTAAAACAAAAATCTAAGATCTAAATGTAAAAATATAAAATAAAAACCTAAATATAGACCAAAAAGAAAAAATAAAACCAAAACCTAAAAAATAAAATAAAAATAAAACAAAACTAAAAAATAAAAATAAAAAATAAACCTAAACCTAAACCAAAAAATAAATTAAAATTAAAAACCTAAACTAAAATAAATAAAGAAAATTAAATAAAAATAAAAAAATAAACTTAAATAAAAATAAAATAAAATAAATTAAATAAACTTAAACCTACTAGTTTACTTAATTTTTTTTTTAGAAAAAGAACACTAAACCCTAAACCTTAAACCCTATACGCTAAACCCTAAATCGTGAAACTAACTCTAAACCCAAAACCCTAAATCTTAAACCCTAAACCCTAAATGAACCCTAAACCCTAAACCCTAAACCTACAACCATAAACCCTAAACCCTAAACCCTAACCCTAAACCTAAACCCTAAAAGCATAAACCCTAAAAGCGTAAACCCTAATCCCTAAACCCTAAACCTTAAACCTCAAATATTAGACCTAAACCTAAAGTAACTACAAAAATTAAAAAATAAACTTAAACCCTAAAACCAAATAAACCTAAACCTAAACCCTAAACATGGGCATAACCTTGATGGTAGGAACATCACCATCAACCAGCCTCAGTCTAGATCTTGCGGTGGAGGCGGAGGTGGTGGTTATCATAGTGGTGATGGGGGATTTAGAGGTGCTGGTGGATATGGAGGTGGTGGTCAGAGCAGCGGTGGTTATAGAGGCAGGAGGAGTGACGGAGGTTACATTGTGGTGGTGGCAGAGGGAGAGATCGGGGATATGATGGTGCGTCTTACTACTGGAGAGGCCAGGGAGGTTTTGATGAGAACTAGAGAAACTGAAGAACGACTAATCCAATCTGCTGCTTATGGAACTATGTCTTTATAATAGAGATAATTCTAGTTATCTAGGGTTTTTGTTTTCTTTATGCATGCTCATTTTTTAACTATGTCGTCACTTGTGTCTTAGAAAACTTTGTTGATGAAATCAGAAAGAAGAAATGTTGAATTTGAATTTGTTTTCCATTAAAAAACACAAAAACCCTAAACCCTAAACTAAAACTTGAACCCTAAACCTAAAAGCTAAACCCTAAACCCTAAACCCTAAACCCTAAACATAAAACCTAAATCCTAAACCCTAAACCCCAAACCCTAAATCCTAAACCTTCAACGCTAAACTAGCCCTAAACCCTAAACCTAAACCAAAAATAAAGTAAACCTAAACCTAAACCTAAATTAAATAAAATAAAAAAAATTAAAAATAAGCCTAAACCTAAACTAAAAAATAAAACCTAAAAAATAAACCTAAAATAAAACCTAAAACCTAAACTAAAAAAATAAAATAAAAACATAAACCTAAACCTAAAGATAAAAACTAAATCCTAAACCTAAAAAATAAAATAAAAATAAAACTCAACTTAAAATAAACCTTAACCTAAAAAATAAAAAAAAAAATAAAACTTAACTAAAATAAACCTTAACTAAACCTAAACCTAAACATAAAAAATTAAATAAAATAGAAAACCTAACTAAAATAAATAAACTAAACTAAATAAAAAAAATAAACATAACTTAAAATTAAAATTAAAATAAACTAAATAAACATAAACCTACAGGTTTACTTAATTAATAAAAAACCCTAAACCTTAAGCTAACCCTAAACCTTAAAGCCTAAACATTAAACTCTAAACCCTAAACCCTAACCCAAAACACTAAACCCTAAAACCCTAAACCCTAAACCCTAAACCCTAAAAACCTAAAAACCTAAACCTAAACTAAATAAAACCTAAAAATAAAATATATAAAAAAACCTAAACCTAAATAAAATAAATAAATAAACTAAAATAAAACCTAAACTAAAACCAAAGTCTAAACCTAAAAAAAAAAAAAAACTAATAAAAATAAATAAAATAAAATAAATAAAAACCTAAACTAAACTAAAAAAAATAAAATAAACCTAATAATAAAAAACTTAAATAAAATAAAAATTAAATTGAAAATAAGAATAAACTAAACCTAAAATAAAATAAAATAAAAACCTAAACCTAAACAATAACCCTAAAAATAAAACTTAACAATAATAAATAAAAAAAATCTAAACCCAAACCTAAAAAAACCTAAACCAAAAATAAAAAGATAATAAACATAAACCTAAACTAAAATAACCTAAACTAAAGTAAATAAAATCTAAACCTAAAATAAACTAAACTTAAACATAAGCCCAAACTAAATAAAATATAATAAGCTAAAAATAAACCTAAGCCTAAATTAAAAAAATAAAACATAAAAATAAACCTAAAATAAAAACTAAAAATCAAAACCTAAAAAAATAAATTAAAAACCTAAACCTAAACCTAAAAATAAAAAATAAAACCTAAACCTAAACCCTAAACCCTAAGCCTAAAAGCCAAAACCCTAAACTCAAAACCTATACCTTAAACCCTAAACCCTAAACCTTAATCTATCCACAAACCTTATGCTAACACTAAACCCTAAACCCCAAAAACCTTAATCCCTAAAGCCTACACACTAAACCCTAAACTCTAAACCCTAAACCCTAAACCTTAACCACTAACCCTAAACCCAAAACCCTAAACCTTAAAACCCTTAACCCTAAACCATAACCCTAAACCCTAAACAATAAGACTAACCCTAAATTTTAAATCCTAAATCCTAAATCCTAAACCCTAAATTCTACAAACCTAGATCCTAAACCCTAAACACCAAACCCTAAACCCTAAACCCTAAATGCTAAACCTAAACCTTAAATCCTAAACCTTAAACCCTAAAAACTTAAACTAATCAAACCTAAAAATAAAATAAATAAGTAAACCTAAACCTAAAAAAATAAAAACTAAAACTAAAACCTAAACTTAAACATAAACCTAAACCTAAAAATAAAAACTAAACTAAAATTAAATAAATAAAAATCAAAATTAAACTAAAAAAAGAAAATAAACCTAAACATAAAAAGAATAAATAAAATAAAAAAATAAACCCAAAATAAAATAAATAAAAACTAAATGAAAACTTAAACCTAAAAAATAAACCTAAAATAAAACATAAAAGTAAAAAAAATTAAACCTAAATCCTAAACTAAAAAAAAACTTAACTTAAAATAAATAAAACCTAAACCCTAAACCCTAAACCCTAAACCTTAAAACCCTAAACCCTAAACCCTAAACCTTAAACCTTAAACCTTAAGCCATAAACCCTAAACCCTAAACCCTAAAGACGAAATGCTAAAGCCTAAACCCTAAACCTTAAACCCAAAATCCTAAACTGTAAACCCTAAAAACCTAATTTCCTAAACCTAAAAATAAAATAGATAAAAGCCTAAACCTAAATAAAATAAGAAAATATAAAAAAAATAAAATCTAAACTAAAACCTTAACATAAACCTAAACCTAAACCTAAATAAAAAATTAAAATTAAAAGCTAAAATAAAATAAAATACATAAAAACCTAAACTAAACTAAAAAAATCAAATAAACCTAAAATAAAATAAAATAGAAATTAAATAAAAACCTAAACCAAAATAATAAACCAAAAAATAAAATCTAAATCATAAACAAAAAAACCTAAACCTAAAATAAAAATAAAATAAACCAAAACCTAAATTAAAATAAACTAAACTAAAATAAATAAAACCTAAACCTAAACCTAAAGTAAAATAAACCTAAACCTAAACCTAAACCTAAACTAAATAAAATAAAATAAACTAAAAATAAACCTAAGCCTAGACTAAAAATAAAACCTAAAATAAACTTAAAATAAAAACCTAAAACCTAAACCTAAAAAAAGTAAAATAAAAACATAAACCTAAACCTAAATATATAAAATAAAACTTAAACCTAAAAAATAAAATAAAAATAAAACTAAACTAAAAAAAAAAAACATAAACCTAAACTTAAACCTCATAAATAAACTAAAATAAAAAACCTAAACTAAAATAAATATACATAAAAAATAAACTAAACAAAATAAAAATACTAAATAAACCTAAATAAAAATATAAAATAAACTAAATAAAACCTAAACCCTAAACCCTAAACTTTAAACACTAAATCCTAAACCCTGAAACCTAAACCCTAAACCATAAAACTAACTCTAAACCCTAAACTCTAAACCTACAACCCAAAACCCTTAACCCTAAATCATAAACCCTAAGCATTAAAACCTAAACTAACCCTTAACCCTGAACTCTAAAACCTAAACCCTAAATCAGAAACCTAATCCTAATCAAAATAACTAACCTAACCTAAACCCTAAAACTAAACTAAACTTAACCCTAAACTAACCCTAAACCTAAACTAAACACTAATTTAACTAAAACCCTAAATTAGCCCTAAACTAAAACCCAAAAACCTTAAACCCTAAAGCTTAAACACTAAACTTAAAACCTTAAAACCTAAACACTAACCTTAAACCCTAAACCCTAAAACCCAAAAAACTAACCCTAAACCCTAAAACTAACCATAAGCACTAAACCAACTACTCTAAACCCTAAACTAAAATAAAATAAAATAAAATCCTAAATTAAAACATAAACATAAACCTAAACTTAAAACAAAATAAAATAAAAAATAAAAACTAAACTAAAATAAAATAGATAAAAACCTAAACTAAACTAAAAAATAAAATAAACCTAAAAGTAAAATAAATAAAATAAAAACTAAACATAAAATAAAATAAAATAAAACTAAATAAACCTAAACCTAAAAAATAAATGAAAAATAAAACCAAAAAATAACTAAAAAATAAAACTTAAACCCTAAACTAAAAAAAACCTAAACCTAAAATAAAGAAAATAAAATAAACATAATCCTAAACTAAAATAGACTAAACTAAAATAAATAAAACCTAAACCTAAACCTAAACTAAACTAAACCTAAAACCTAAACTAAATAAAATAAAATAAACTAAAAATAAACCTAAAGTAAAAAAAAAATTAAAATAAACTTAAGACTATAAAACCTAAATAAAATAAAAACTAAACCTAAAATAAAATAAAATATACCAAAATAAAAACTAAATAAAAACCTAAACCTAAAAAAACCTAAAAATTAAACCTAAAAATAAATAATAAATAAAACCTAAACCTTAAACTAAAAAAAATAAACCTAAAATAAAAATAAAATAAACCAAACCCTGAACTAAAATAAACTAAACTAAAATAAAAAAAACTTGAAACCTAAACCTAAAATAAACAAAACCTAAACCTAAACCTAAACTAAATAAAATAAAATAATCTTAAAATAAACCTAAACCTATACTAAAAAATAAAACCTAAAATAAACCTAAAATAAAAACCTAAAACCTAAACTTAAAAAAATAAAATAAAAACTTAAACCAAAAAATAAAAATAAAAAATAAAACTTAATACTAAAACATAAAAAAAAAAACTAAACTAAAAAAACATAAACCTAAACCTAAACCTAAACCTAAAAAATAAAATAAAATAAAATAAAATAAAAACCTAAATAAAAATAAATAAAGCTACAAAAAAAGAAACTAAACTAAATAAAAGTAAAAATAAAAATAAACATAAATCAAATTAAAAAATAAACTAAACTAAAATAAAAAAAATAAACTAAATAAACCGAAAATACTATTTTACTTAATTTAAAAAAAAAATAAAAAATAAATGAAATAAAAAAACCCTAAACTAAATAAAATAAAATAAATTAAAAATAAATCTAAACCTAAATAAAAAATACAACCTAAAATAAAAACTTAAACCCTGAACCTAAAAAATAAAATAAAAACCTAAACCTAAACATAAAATAAAAAATAATACCTAAACTTAAAAAATAAAATAAAAATAAAACTCAACTAAAAAATAAACCTAAACCTAAACCTAATCCAAAAAAATAAACTAAAATAAAATAACAAAACTAAAATAAAAAACCTAGAGTAAAATAAATAAACCTAAAATAAATAAGCTAAACTAAATAAAAAATAAACAAAAAATAAAAAGAAATAAAACTAACAAAAATTAATAAAAAATAAACTAAATAAATTAATTAAACAAAAGAAGAAATATTACAAAACTGAATTTGATCTCTATTAAAAAAACAAAAAATCATAAACGCTAAACTAAAACATGAACCCTAAACCTAAAACCTAAACCCTAAACCTAAACACTAAACCCTAAAAACCCTAAACCCAAAACTCGAAACCCTAAACCTTAAAACTTAAAACACTAAACCCTAAAACTTAAACCCTAAGCATTAAACCTTGAACCAAAAACCTAAACCTAAACTAATTAAAACCCAAAAATAAAATAAATAAAAATATAAACAAATATAAAATAAGAAAATAAAATAAAATAAAAACATAAACTAAAACCTAAACCTAAACCTAAAAGGAAAATATAATAAAAAATAAAAACTTAACTAAAATAATATAAATAAAAACCCGACTAAACATAAAAAAAATAAAACCTAAATAAAATAAAAACTAAACCTGAAATTAAATAAACCCAAAAATATACCTAAAAGATATACCTAAAAGTAAAACCTAACCCCTAAACTAAAAAAAACTTAAACCTAAAATAAAAATAAAATAAACAAAATAAAATGAACCTAAACATAAACTAAAATAAACTAACAAAATAAATAAAACATAAACCTAAACCTAAACCCTAAACTAGATAAAATAAATTAAATCAAAAATAAACCTAAACCAAAATTAAAAAGTATACCCTAAAAATAAAACTAAAACCTAAACCTAAAAAAATAAAATAAAAACCTAAACCTAAATACAAAATAAAAAATAAAACTAAACCTAAAAAATAAAATAAATATAAAACTAAATTAAAAAAATAAACCTAAACCTAAACCTAATCCAAAAATATAAACTAAAATAAAAACTTAGAATAAATTAAATAAACCTAAATAAATAAACTAAACTAAATAAAAATAAAAAATAAACATAAATAAAAATAAAAAATAAAATAAACTAAAATAAATAAAAAATAAACTAATTAAACAGAACAATAAATGTTGTAAATCTGAATTTGTTCTCTGTTAAAAAAAACCAAAAACCCAAAACCATAAACCCTAAACCTAGAACTTAAACCCTAAACCCAAAACCCTAAACCCTAAACCCGAACTAAACCCTATGCCCTAAACCTAACCCTTAAAACCTAAAACCTAAACCACAAACCCTAAAACAAAAAAAAACCTAAACTTAACCCTAAACCCTAAACACCAAACCCTAAAGCCTAATCCCTAAACCCTAAACTAACCCTAAACCATAAACTCTAAAAATCTAAAAACTTAAACCTAAACTAATTAAAACCCAAAAATAAAATAAAGCAAAAAAATTTAAACCAAAATAAAATAAGAAAATAAAATAAATTAAAAACATAAAGTAAAACCTAAACCTAAACCTAAATCTTAAAAGAAAATAAAATAAAAAATAAAAACTTAACTAAAATAAAATAAATAAAAACCTAAACTAAACTTAAAAATAAAAAACATAAATAAAATAAAAACTAAACCTAAAACAAAAATAAAATTAACTTAAAATAAAATAAAATAAAACTTAATGAAAACTTAAACCTAAACAATAGACCTGAAAATAAAGCCAAAAAATAAATAAAAAATAAAACCTAAACCCTAAAGTAAGAAAAAAAGAAAACCTAAAAAAAACCTAAACCTAAACTAAAATAAATAAAACCTAAACCAAAAATCTAAACCTGAACTAAAAAAATAAGGTTATCTAAAAATAAACTTAAACTAAAAATAAAACTTAAAAATAAATCTCAAATAATAACCTAAAACCTGAACCTAAGAAAGAAAATAAAAACATAAACCTACACCTAAAAATAAAAAAAAAACTTAAACTTAAAAAATAAAATAAAAATAAAACTAAACTAAAAAAAATAAACCTAAACCTAAACCTAAATAAATAAAATAAGATAATAAACCTAAACCTAAACCCTAAACAAAAAATAAATAAACTACACAAAATAAAAATAAAAAGAAATCTAAATCAAAATAAAAAAATAAACTAAATAAACCTAAACCTAAAAGTTTACTTAATTTTAAAAAAAATTAAAAATGAGAAAATTTAAAAAGTTAAAAAAATAAAAAAAACCCTAACCCTAAACCCTAAATCCTAAAATCCTAAACCCTAAACCCTTAACCCTAAACCTAAACCCTAAAACATATAACCCTAAACCATAAACCTAAATCCCAAACTCTCGAGCCTAAAGCTAATTAAAGACCTAAAATAATTTTATATGACCTCCTAAATAAAATAAAATAAAATGAAACCTAAACTAAACCTAAACCTAAACCTAAACCTAATAAAATAAAATAAAATAAAAGCTAAAATAAAATAAATAAAACCTAAACTAAACTAAAAATAATATAAACTTAAAATAAAACCCAAATAAAATAAAATAAACATAAAATAAAAATAAAAACCTAAAATAAAATAAAATTAAATAAATAAATACCTAAACCTAAAAAATAAACATAAACATATTACTTTAAAATAAAAAAACTAAACCCTAAATAAACCTAAACATAATAAAGATAAAATAAACCTTATCAAAACTAAAATAAATAAACCTAAACCAAACCTAAACTAAACTAAACCTAAACTCTAAATTAAATAAAATAAAACTAAAATAAGTCTAAACCTAAACTAAACAAAACCTAAAATAAACCTAAATGAAAACTAAAACCTAAAAGAAATAAAATGAAACCTAACGTAAACTAAAATTAAAAATAAAACCTAAACCTAAAATAAAATAAAACTAAACTAAAATAAAATAAACCTAAACCTAAAAAAATAAACTAAAATAAAAACTTAAACTAAAATAAATAAAATAAAATAAATAAAATAAAATAAAATAAAATCAACTGATAATTAAAATAAACTAAATAAACTTAAACCTATGGGTTTGCTTAATTTAAAAAAAGAACACTAAACCCCAAACCCAAAACCCTAAACTGACCACAATGCAAACCCAACCCTAAAAAAACAAAACCCAAACCATAACCCTAAACCCTAACAACATAAATCCTAAAATCATAAACCCTAAACCCCAAACCCTAAACCCTAAATGCTAAACCCAAAGCCTAAACCCTAAACCCTAAACCTCAAATACTAAACCTAAACCTAAAGTAACTAAATAGATTAAAAAATAAACATAAACCCTAAAACCTAATAAACCTAAACCTAAACCCTAAGAATGGGTGAGACCTTTGCGGGAACATTACCATCAACCGTCGGTCTTAACTGGCGGGTGCGGTGAGGTGATAGTTATCACAATAGTGGTGGGGGATTTAAAGGTGCTGGTGGATATGTAGGTGGTGGTCAGAGAAGTGGCGGTTATGGAGGTGGGAGGAGCAATGGAGGTTGCATTCGTTATGGTGGCAGAGGGAGAGATCAGGGATATGATGGTGTATCCTCTTGGAGAGGCACGGGTGGTTCCTGGGAAGCGAAGAATGGCTGTCTGGCTTATGGAACTATGTCTTCACAGTAGAAATGGTTCCAGTTATCCAAGGTTCCTGATTTGCTCTATGCATGCTCATTTTTATCTATGTCATCACTTGTGTCTTATAAAACATTTTGTGTTACTTGGTTGATGAAATCGAAAAGAAGAAATGTTGAATGTGAATTTATTCTCCGTTAATATATATATATATATATATATATATATATATATATATATATATATAAACATAACATAAATTAAAACTCAAACCCAAACCTACACCTAAATCATCCCTAAACCTTAAACCCAACCCACCACACCCTAAACCCACCCTAAAACCAAACCTAAACCTCCACCACCAAACCTTCCACTAAACAAATCTACCCCTCTAACCACTTAACCTAAACCCAAACCTAAAAAATAAAGTAAACCTAAACCAAAACCTAAACTAAAGTGAAACTAAAAATAAACTTACCTGACTAAAATAAAACCTAAATAAACATAAGATAAAAAAAAGGCCTAAAAGATAAAATAAAACATAAACTAAACATAAAATATAAAACCTAAATAAAATAACAATGCTCTAAAATAGACTAAAAGAAAATAATAAAAAAAACTTAAATTAAAATAAAATAAATAAAAAAATAAAAGATAAAATAAATAAACTACCTAGGTTTGCTTTTTAAAAAAACTTTGCCCTAAGCTAACCCTACCTGACCCACCACCCTAAATGAAAAAACCAAAAACAAAACCAAAAACCTAAACCTAAACTAAACTAAATAAAGATCAAATATATAAAAAACTTAAACCTAAATAAAAATAAAATAAAACTAAACTAAATATGGATCTCAACCTAAAAAATAAAATAAAATAAACAAATTAAAATAAACTAAATTAAAATATAAAAAAACTAAAATTTTAAAATTAAATAAACCTAAGGTAAAACTAAAACTAAAATAAAATAAAATTAACCTAAAATAAAGTAAAATAAAACATAAACCTAAAATAAACCTAAAAATAAACCTAAAATATATAAAAATAAAACCTAAACACTAAACATAAAATTAAAAATTTAAACTTAAATAAAAATAAAATAAATAAGATAAAATAAACCTAAAAAAACTAAAATAAATAAACCTAAACCTAAACATAAAATAAACTAAACATAAACCTAAACCTAACTAAAAATAAAATAAACTAAAATAAACCTAAACTAAAAATAAATCCTAAAATAAACCTAAAATAAAACCTATAACCTAAAAAGAATAAAATAAAACCCTAAACATAAGATTAAAAAATAAAACCTACACCTACATAAAATAAAATAAAACTAAACTAAAATAAACTTAAACCTAAACCTAAACCCAAAAAATAAACTAAAATAAAAAACCTAAACTAAAATAAATAAACCTAAAATAACTAAATTAAACTAAATAAAAATAATAAACTAAAATAAAAATAAAAGATAAAATAAACAAAAATAAATAAAAAATAAACTAAATAAACCTAAACAAATGGTTTGCTTGTTTAAAAATATAATACCACGGATCCTAAACCCTGACCCTAAATCCTACCCACCTGATCTTAGGCCACTAGACCCTGACCACAACCTTAACACTGGCCTACCCTAGCCACCAACCACAACCATGACCATGACTATCCCTGTGCCACCTCACTGGGCCACAGGCCACTCCACTAAACTAAACCATAACCACACCTGACCTGGTCTTAAAGCATAAACCCTAAGATCCTACCCTAAACTCCCAAACCCAAACCTGTCTACTCTACCATAATGACCTGAAACCCTACCTCAGGCTTAAAAATGCCAACTAAATAAATTAAAATAAATCTACCACAAGCCTAATCACTAAACCCAAAGAATGGGATAACCACAAAACTCCTCCTCCTGCGGCTCTGGCGATTCCATTTTCCCATTTTTGGCGATCATTCTCCTTGCAATTTTTGAGGATCCTTCACCATTTCCATTCGATTTATTTTAGTTGCTTTGTTCTGCCAAGCGTGTTCTATCACTGTTGGTATCCTTGATGGCGGCTGTTACTTTAGCCACGTAGTCTGTCGTTCCTTCCACGATTGCGCCATCTAGGGCTTCAAATTCCATGGTTTTCTTGATTTGACACCACCTGCTGCAATGCCTGCTATTAAATCATTTAAGGAGGCACTCTCTGGTAATAATTTCTCACCCTATGATTCAGTGAATCTAATTTCTACCTCATTTCATGGCATCCCTATGATTATGTGCATAGATCTAGATGTTGAGAAGTTGGATATGCCTTATGAATTTACTTTAGTGGGTAAATTTTCTTTGTGATGACCTAATTTGGACAATATTCAATCTTTTTTTCATAATCTTAAGCTCTCAGGTGCATTTTCTATTGGTTTGATTGATCCAAGGCACATTTTGATTCAGCTGACTAATGATTTAGATTATTCAAGGGTATTTTCACATCGCTCTTATTTTGTTTTTAAAGTGGTCTCCCCATTTTAATATAAAAGAGGAATCACCGATTGTTCCTGTATGGTTGGCTTTTCCTAATATGAGGATCCATTATGTTAAGCATCAAATTCTTTTTGTTGTTGGGGCTATATTTGGTCAGCCTCTTCAAATTGATAAGCCCTTCTATGAGATCGACCTTTTTTGTTGCTGCATTTTGGTGGAAATTGATATTTCTAAAAAACACCCAAAGGAAGTTTGGATTGGTTCTGAAAAGTTTGGTTATAATCAAAAAGTTGAATTTGGGAATTTTCATGTTTTCTGTTCGCACTGTAAGATTCATGGGCATGATAATTTAGAATGTTTTGTCCTGCACCCATAACTTAAAAAGAAAAATTTATCTGATCCTAATTCTAATCCATCAACTGATAAAGTTAGTTAATCTATTTATGTGCCTAAGGTTAATCAAATTGGGAATACTATTTCTACCTCTTTGGAACCTACTGCATTTCTTAATGAAGTGCTCAATGATGATATTTCTAATTTCCAATCTGAGCAGGTAAAAGATATTGCTAATGTTGATCAACATGTTAAATATGTTGGTTTATTTGTCAATCCTTTCTTACATAATAATTTGCCTCCTCAAGATAATGCCTCTAGTCAAACTACCTTGCCTTTCTTGACTTCTGAACATGAAGAGGAGCATTTGACCCTTAATGGTAATTTGAATGAAAACTTGATGATGGAGTAAAATTTGGAAAAAAAAATTTTGAAGCTGATCCTGGAATTTGCGCTCTTAATGGTATTACAACCTCTCCTTCTCCTAATCCCGAGATTAACATGCATGCTAATCTGACCTTTCAGCTTGATACTAAAATTAAGGAAGGGGAAGTTATCATTATAAATGCTTTGACTAACTCTGATCCTTTTCTTAATACAACTAATCAATCTCTTTCAGATGGTGACTCTTTGGACAAAAATATACCATTTCAAATTATTTTTAAAAAGAAATCCTTAAAAGCCAAAATGTTCCCTAGTACCTCAACTAGATCTACTAGATCTGGTTCCACATCATCTTTCAGCATTGGACTATTTTCTTTCTTTTTTTATCCCCTTATTTATTTATTTTCTATTTAGCTTACCTTATATTTCCTTTATGTTTAACTCTCTGATTTGGAATGTTCGAGGGATTGGGACCCTCATTATTCATAACTATGTTAGAAGTCTCTGCCGTATTAATAATATAGCTTTCTTGTGAACCTCATACATTCTTCTAAGACCAACCATGTTGCTAGAATGCTCTGCTTTAATAACTTCTTCTATAATATTAGCAATAAAATCTTTTTTTTTTGGAATAATTTAATCAATGTATCTATCCTTGATGATCTCCATCAAGTTGTCAATGTTCACATCTCATTGGGTGATTTCTCTACTCTAGGCTCCTTTGTTTATGCTTCTTATAATAGGGCTGGTAGGAACATCCTTTGGGACAATTTAAGAACTTTTGCTTCAACTATCAACAAACTTTGGTTGGTTGGGGGTGATTTCAACACTATCCTCTCTTCCTCTGAAAGAAGGGGTGGCTGTTCTCCTAACATTCATTCCATGGAAGATTTCTCTAATATGATTCTTCATTACAACCTTATTGACATTGGCTACTTTGGTTCTGATTACACTTGGCATAAGTCTAGACACTTGCAATGGCTTGATAGGACTCTATTTAACTCCCTTTGGATTAATCAATAGCCTCAAACCTCTATTGAGCACTTGAGCAGAACTTTGTTCGATCATGCTCCTCTTTTGACATCCATTAAAAATACCTCTAATAGATTGTCCTCCTCTACCTCTTTTAGATTCAAAATATGTGGATTCAGCACATTGATTTCTTAAATGTTGTATCCACCAACTGGGTGGCCCCTCTTCACCCTGATAATTCTATTAAGGGTATGATTAGACTCTAGTTTAACCTTAAAAGAATTAAACAAAACCTTGCTTGGTTGAATAAGCATTATTTTAAAAATCATTTTGCTAATATCAAAAACATGGAACATTTGATTTGTTGTCTCGAAAATGAGGTTTTGATTTGATCTTTGAATGAAGCCAAAGATAACGTTTATCAGAATATGGAAGAAACTTCTTGGCAAAAAAAGTAAACATATTCGATGGGGATATACGATATTTCATGCTCTTTTCCAAAAAAAGAGCATTAAACTCTATCAAAAAATTAAAAGTGATAATGAAGCTGGATCACGATAATAATGAGATTAAAGACTTTGTCACTAATCATTTTAGAAATTTGTTGAACAAGAACCATACTTTAGAGGCTATCTCATCTCCAATTTGATTGTTAACAATTACTGATGAAAATCATTTTCTTACTATGTTACTATGGGCGAGATTGGTCAAATTCTTAATAACATTCATTTGGAGTCAGAAACTATTCAATTTTTTTTTAGCATTGTTGGCTTATTATTAAGTATGCTTAGTTGATGTTGTGGTTGATTTCTTTAATGGTAATCCTCTACCTAGATATTTTCCTAGCACTTCCATTGTCCTTATCCCCAAAATTGATAATCTAGAATCCTGGGGAGATTTCAAACCTATCAGCTTATGCACATTTTTCATAAACTCATTACTAAATTTCTTGCCAATAGAATTAGTCCTCTGCTTCCAAAAATTATTTCTCTCAACCAAACTAGTTTTGTTAGAGGTAGAGCTATATCTAAAAACATTCTTCTAGCTCAAGAGCAAATTCATGACTTGGATGCCTCTAATAGAGGTGGTAACATCCTTTTCAAATTAGATATCTCTAAAGCTTTTGACAACATCTCTTGGGCCTTTCTTCTTCAAATTCTTCATCTATTTGGCTTCTCATAATTTCATCTCCCTTAAAAATTAGTAATGCTTGGTTCTCTTTATTATGGTGAGGCCTTAGGTTTCTTCCCTTCTTAGGGTTTGAGACAAGGGGATCCCACTGCCTCCCTTTTTATTATTCTATGGAATATCTTTTTTAGAAGCCTTAACAACCTCTTCAACAATAATCCAAGCATGTTGTTTAGAACTCTTGGTGGTATTCATCTCCCATCTTAGTTCTTTGATGATTTCATTATGTTTTCCAATGCTTCCATTCATCACATTAAAAACATTAAGAACTTCTTAAATAAATTTGGGAAGGAAAGAGGCCTCTCCATTAATGAATGAAAAAGCTATTTCATTCCTTCCTCTAAAATCTCTAATAACAAAATCAATCAAATCTTGAGAATCACTAATTTTCAGCAACAACTTCCTATTAAATATCTTGGTGCTCCCTTATATAAAGGTCATAAAAGATCACACCTCTTTGATGAGTTAATCCAAAAAATTTCTAATAAAATTTCTGTATGTGAATTTCTCTTACTCTCATTTGGTGGTAGACTCACTTTTCTTAAGAGTACCCTTAACTCCATGCCTTTTTATCTTATTCAAACCATTGTTCCTACTAATTCTACCCTAAACAGAATAGAGCACCTTCTTAATAATTTCTTCTGGGGTTCAAACAATTCTACTAAAAGAATGCATTGGATCTCTTGGTATAAAAGTTATGGCACCCTTGTTAAAGGTGGGCTTGGTTGTAAGCCGATCTGATTAGCTATTACTGCATTCTCTCATAAACTTTCGTGAAATTTTAGGAGCAACAATAGTCTTTGGGCTAATTTCATCACTGCCAAGTACTGCCAGGGTAAGCATCCTCTCATTTGTCCTTATAAGGTGGGTGACACTCATGTATGGAAAAGACTTTGTTCCATCAAATGGGAAGTTGAATCCCTTATTTCTTGGGGGATAAACTCTGGATCTTCCTTTTCTTGGCAAGACAATTGGACTATCAGTGGCTCCATTGATGATTTATTATCTACTCACTCCACTGCTATTAAAGTGAAATCATTGGTTGAATAATAAATGGAATGATAGTAAGCTTCTTATATTCCTACCTCTCTTTTAGATAAGTTTACTAACATCCCTATCAATTCTAACCATCGATTCTTTTAATCCCAAAATGGTGATTTTAACCTTAAGATGTTTGGATTCATATTAAAGAAGCTCATGATTTCTCTAATGTTTTCTTTAAATTTTGGAATAACACTATCCCTATTTCTTATTCTATTCTAACTTGGAGAATTTTAAATAATTTTATTTATATTGACTCTTTGATGTGGGGTAAGGGCTTTTCTTTACCCTCAAAATGCTACTATTGTTTTCACATTGAGAATGTAAACCATGTGTTTGTTAATGGAGCTATTACCTCTAAACTATGGGTTTGGTATGTTGAGCTTTTCAATATTGACCAATTCAATGGATCTTTACCCTTATATCAACTTCTTGATGTTTAATTTCAAAAAACTGTTAAAGGTCACATTAAAGTAATAACTGCCATCACTCTTATATGGTTCATATGGATGGACAGAAATGATGCCAAACATCATGGGATTCCTATGAACCATAAAAGGATTATTGCTAGAATTAAAGATATAATTCAGGCTCTATTTAATGCCAATTTACTTACCAACAATCAATTTAAAGGCTATAAATTTCTGGCCAACAAAAGCTTAGCTTGCACAGTATCCCAATTATAAAGAGGATAAGATTGTCTATTGGATAAAACCTCATAATATTATCAAAATTAATCTTGATGGTTCATTTCTCAAAATGCTTTTGGAGAGGCATTTTCAAAACTTTAATGGTAAAGTTCTTTGTGCTTTTACCTATCCTCTTACTTGCATGTTCTATTATCTATGTAATGATTGTTAACAAAGCTATTGAGATTTGTTTACAAAAGGTTGGCTAAATATCACGGATCTCTCTTGCTATTGATTGATATGTTGACTTCCACCAAGGTGGGCAATACTGATTTGTATTACCTCCTTAACCATACTAGAGCTCTCCTATCTCAAGTTGTTTCAAAAGAACTCATGTTTTGCATGAAGGTAATGTGTGTGTCGATTATCTTACTAATCTGGGTGCTAGACTAGATGACATAACTTTCTTTGATCAGCTTAATCTTCCTAAATATTTGTGTGGTTTGGTTAATTTGGATAATCTTTGGATTATCCTCGAATTAGTCTCATTCTTATGTTTTTTAGGTGCATTAAGGTTTCCTTAATATGTCCATTCCTTTATTTTATTTCTTTTGCTTCTTATTTTTCTGATGCATCACTAGGTTTTATTGTATTTTCTATTTCCCTTACTGAATGATGGGGTTGTGCTTACTGTTTCCCTAATGTACGGGTTTGTGCCTCTTTTCCCTGCAGGGATAGATTATTATTTTGCTTGCCATCACTTTGCATTTCCTCTACGATTGGGCTTCCTTGCCTCCCATTCTATTTTTATCTTGATGGTTTAGTTACTGCTTTGTTTTCACTTGTTTTGAATAGGACAATACTGGAATACCCTATCTTAAAGATTAGTCTCATTTTTCTATTTTTTGATCTGTTAATAGGTTTGGCTTACCTGTATGTCCATTCCTTTATTTTATTTTTGTTGCTTCTAGGTCTTGATGCATTTCCTATTATTGGTTACCATGTGATGGAGGCTCTTGCCATTGTAGCCTAAACTGTTGGTTTACTATTAATTGTCTAGCTATTTCTTGTGATTTATTGTACTTTCTGATTCCCTTATTGAATGATGGGGTTGTGCTTCCTATTTCCTTAATGTATGGGTTTGTGTTGCTTCTTTTCCTAATCTGCAGGGACAGATGGTGTATTTTGCTTGCCATCACTACTATTTCTTTGCATGATTGGGACTATTTTTTGCCTCTCATTCCTCTGTCAGTTTTAGTTGCTTTGGATCTTGGTGAATGGTCTTTTGGGTTTTATCTTTAGTAGCTAACTATTGTGGTTATTTTTTTTGGTCTTTTATTATTATTTGCTATGGTTAACCATATTATCTGTGCCTTTGCGATATGGGTATATCTGCTATTTTATTTCTCTCTTGGATCTCTTAGACCTGTGCAATTTCTGTTGTGATTATGCTATTATCAAAATGATTGTTAACATCTATTGATGATACGAATGGCTTTCCTCTTTCGCTATTTTCACGGCCAAGAGGATCATCAGGTAGGATGGTTTTACTATATCGAGTGGCTTTTTTTGGATTACTCCGTCCGGCGAATATTGTCTTTGGATTCCTGATTGATGTGATGTTAACCTCATTATATGTGACCTTGTTGTATGGATTTATCTGCTGGTTGAGTTTAATCTTGGATGTATTTGACATGTATATTTATTCTTGGCTCTATTTGATATGTATATTTATTGTGGTGATAATGCTATCAATAAGGTGGATGTGGCCAAGATGTTACATTTGGGTAGGGATGTTGTTGGCTGTGCATACTCAAGCTATGTTGGAATTAGTTGGTAATACTTATCTTAATACTTATCTTATAGGGGTTTGGTGTCATCCCTTTATCATTTTGATCTATGTTGCCCTTTTTGCTATAGCGTATGTGGCTATATTTTGGTATGCAGGTACTAAAGATCATATGATTCTCTTTCAATGGCTCTCCCCAGTTTGTAGCTATGATGGTGGGATGATTTCACTCATTGTTTGGCTGGTAGTAGCATATGTGATGTAACCCTCCATTGGAGTTTGGATGCTCATGTTTGTACAATTTTGTGTGTGTGAGCTAAGCTTGTTCTCACCTCCCTATTTCTCTCATTTTATTCGATTTTACTTTCAATTTGAGGTACCATTTTAAGCGTGCTAATCTTTCTACTATATGTTTGGATTGTATGTTGTTTTCTTGTAGGTTCCTTCTCTAGTGGAGGCATAGCCATCTATCTTCCTCAAGAGCTTTCAATGAAAGTGGTCCAATGGCTTCTTATTTTGATCTTTTTATATCTTTTTCTCTCCTGTCTTTTTTGCTTTGTTTTGATAATACTTAGACAAGTGATTTACTCTCTAGGCTTTTCTATAGCTCTTTGAGAAATAGTTCTTAAGTTTATCCCCTCTTAAGGACCTTGTAACCACTTTTTTGTGGCAATAAAATTCCCCTATATGGGGTTCCCAAAAACCTAAGAATAATGAGAACCTTTGCCTGGCATCACCAACCAGCCTTAGTCTAGATGGTGGTGGAGGCAAAGCGGTGTGTATTGGTGGTTTGGGATTTGGAGGTGCTAGTGGATATGGAGGTGGTGGTGGGAGGAGTGGTGGATGGGCGGGAGGCGGCGGAAGTTCTGACCATGGTGGTGGAGGGAGATCGAGGATATGATGGTGGATAAACCTAAACCTAAACTAAAATAAACTAAACTAAAATAAACTAAACTAAAATAAATAAAACCTAAACCTAAAATAAACTAAACCTAAACTTAAACTTAAACTAAATAAAATAAAATAAATTAAAAATAAACCTAAAGTTAAAGTAAAAAATAAAAACTAAAAACCAACCTAAAATAAAAACCAAAAACCTCAACTTAAAAAAATAAACTAAAAACCTAAACCTAAACATAAAAATAAAAATATAAACCTAAAAAAAAAAATAAAAATAAACTACTAAAATAAACCTAAACCTAAACCTAAAAAATAAACTAAATAAAATCTAAACTAAAATAAATAAAACTAAAATAAAATGAACTAAACTAAATAAAATAAATTGAACCTAAAAATATAAAATAAAATAAACTAAAATAAATGAAATAATCTTAATAAACTAAAGAAACCTAAACCTTTTATTTAATTTAAAAAAAAAAAATAAATAAATAAAACCAAACCCTGAACCCTAAACCTAAATTCAAAACCCTAAACCATGACCCAAACCCAAAAGACCTGAAACCCTAAACCCAAAACCCTAAACCCACAACCCAGCCCCAAACCCTAACCCTAAACCATAAAACCAAAACCCTAAAACCCTAAAGCCTAACACTAAACCCTAACCACAAACCCTAAAACCACTACACCCAAACCTGACCCTAACCACTAACCCCACCACTAAAACCCCAAACCCTAAACCACAACCACACCCTAAAACCCTAACTGAAACTAAACCCTAAACCTAAACCTAAAAAAGAGTAAATAAATACAAAAAAGCCTAAACCCTAAAACCTAATAAACTAAACCTAAACAAAACCCTAATAATGGGAAGAACCTTAGCAGAACATGATCAAGAGGCTCAATCTAGATCGGTGGAGGTGAAGAGGGAGGCGTTTTCATGGTGGTGGTGGGGATCTAGAGGGCTAGTGGATATGGAGGTGGTGGTAGAGTAGTCATGGTTATAGAGGGTAGGTGGAGCGAGGTTATAGTTACAGAGGAGGGATGGGGGGATATGATGATGGATCTTGATGCTCAAGAGGTGGTGGTGGTTTTAATGGGAACTGGAGAAACTGATGATCGATTGGTCCGATCTGTTGGTTATGGATCTGTGTCTTAATAGTAAAGATAGTTCTAGTTACCTATGGGTTTTTGATTTGCTCTATGCGTGCTCATTTTTATCTTATATCAATACTTATGACTTAGAAAACTTGGTGCGCTACTTGGTTGGTTAAATCGAAAAGAAGAAATGTTGAATATGAATTTGTTCTCTCTTAAAAAAATAACCTTAAACCCTAAAACATAAACACTTAACCTAAAACTTAAACCCTAAACCCAAAACCCAAAAAATAATAAACTCTAAATAGTAAACCCTAAATCTTAAACCCTAAAACCCACAAAACCTAGCCACAAACCTTGAACCACCCTAAACCTAAACCCTAAACCCTAAACCTAAACCAAACCTAAACCAAATTATAACTAAACTAAAACCTTAAACCTAAACTTAAACCTAAACTAAACCCTAACCTTAAACCATGGTTCTAAATTAAACCTAAACCTAAACCTTTAAAACCCTAAACCTAAACCTAAACCTAAACCTGAAACCCTAAACCTAAACTTAAACTAAACCCTGAACCTAAACTTAAACCTAAACTAAACCCTAAACCTAAACCTAAACAAACCTAACCTAAACCCTAAACCTAAACCTAAGCCTAAACTAAACCCTAAACCTAAAATAAAAACCTAAAACCTAAACATAAAAAACTAATTTAAGAATGTAAACCTAAACCTAAAAATAAATAATAAACCTATAACTATAAGATAAAATAAAAATAAAACTAAACTAAAAATTAAACCTAAACCTAAACCATACAAATAAACTAAAATAAATAAACCTAAAATAAATAAACTAAATTAGATAAAAATAAAAATGAACCTAAATAAAAAAAAATAAAATAAACTAAAATAAATAAAAAAATTAACTAAATAAATAAAATAAACCTAAACCTACTCATTTACTTAATTTAGAAAAAGATTTTTAAAAAATTAATAAAAAAACCTTAAACCCTTAAAGCCCTAAATCCAAAATCCTAAACCCTAAACCCTAAACCTTAAACCCTAAACCCTAAATCCTAAACCCTAAACAACCCCAAACCCTAAAACCCAAAACCCTAAACCAAAACTCTAAACCCTAAACCCTAAACATTAAACCATAAAACCTAAACCAAAACCTAAACCATGAAACCCTAAACCCTAAACCCTAAAACCTAAACTAAACCTAAATCATAAGCTATCCCTAAACCACAAACCCTAAATCCTAAAAACCATAAACCCTAAAGCCTAAACACTAAACCCTATACCCTAAAGCCTAAGCCCTAAACCCTAACCGTACTGGAGGTGGTAGTGGATGTAGAGGTGCTAGTATATATAGAGGTGGTAGTTACAAAATCGGGAGGAGCGACGAAGGTTTTAGCCATGATGGTGGTGGAAGGATAGATCAGGGATATGATGAAAACCATGCTACTCGAGAGGCATGGTTGGTTCAGATGGGAACTAGAGAAACTGAAGAACGGCCAATCCAATCTGTTGATTATGGAACTGTGTCTTTACAGTAGAGATGCTTCTAGTTATTTAGGGTTTTTGATTTGCTCTATTCATGCTTATTTTTTATCTATGTTATCACTTGTATCTTAGAAAACTTGGTATGCTACTTGGTTGATGAAATCGAAAAGAAGAAATGTTGAATCTGAATTTGTTCTCTATTAAAAAAACATTAAACCATAAACCCTAAATTGAAACCTAAACCCTAAACCTTAAACTGTAAAAACACTAAAAACCCAAAAAACCTAATCTCGAAACCCTAATCCCTAAACCCTAAACCCTAAACTAACCTAAACCCTAAATCATAAATCCTAAACCCTAAACCCTAAACCATAATCCCTAAATCATTAAATCATAAACCCTAAACTCCAAACTAAACCCTAAACCCTAAAAACAAGGCTCAATCTAGATCTGGCCATGGAGGCCAAGGTGGAAGCGGTGGTTATCATTATGGTGGTGGGGGTTCTAGAGGTTCTAGTAAATATGGAGGTGGTGGTTATAGAGGCAGGACATGTAATGGAGGTTATAGCCTTGGTGGTGACGGAGGGAGAGATTAGGGATATGATGGCAGATCCCGCTACTAGAGAGGCGGGGGTAGTTTTGATGGGAACTGGAGAATCTAATGAACGGATGATCCGATCTATGACTTTTGCAACTGAGTCTTTATAGTAGGGACATTTCTAGTTATCTAGGGTTTTTCAATTGCTTTATGCATGCTCATTTTTGATCTATGTCGTCGCTTGTGTCTTACAAAACTTTGTGTGATATTTGCTTGATGAAATCAAAAAGAAGATATGTTGAATCTAAATTTGTTCTCAATTAAAAAAATAATCGTAAACCCAAAATCCAAAACCCTAAACCCTAAACCAAAAACTAAAACATAAACCCTAAGCCTGAAACCTAAACCCTAAACACAAAACCCAAATTCCTAAACCCTAAACCCGTAACCCTAAACCCAAAACCTTGAACCCTACCCAAAACCCAAAACCCTAAATCCTAAATCCTAAAACCTACATCACTAAAACCTAAACCCTAGACCCAAAACAAAACTTAAAACCCAAAACCCTAAACTAACTCTAAACACTAAACCCTAAACTCTAAAAACCAAAAAAACTAAACCTAAACAAAATAAAACATAAAAATAAAATAAACCCTAAACATTAAACCTAAATAAAATAAAAATAATAAAATAAAATAAAAACCTTAACTAAAACTAAAAATTAAAAATAAAAATAAAATAAAATAAACTACAATAAAATAAATAAAAACTTAAACTAAACTAAAAAATAAAATAAACCTAAGAATAAAAAACCTAAATAAAATAAAAAAGTAATGTGAAAATAAAATAAAAGTAAAAGAAAATAAAATAAAAACATAAAACTAAAAAATAAATGGCAATCTAAAACTTAAAAATAAATAAAAAAATAAAACCTAAAAAAAATACTTAAAAGTAAAATAAAAATAAACATAAACATAAACCTAAACTAAAATAAATAAAACCTAAACTTAAAATAAAATAAACCTACACCTCAACCTAAACTAAATAAAATAAATTAAAATAAAAATAAAGTAAACCTAAACCTAAACCTAAACTAAAAATTAAAACCAAAAAATATACCTAAAATAACAACTAAAACCTAAACCTAAAAAAATCTAATAAAAATTGAAACCCTTAACCCTAAAAATAAAAAATAAAACCTAAACATAAACATTAAAATAAAAATAAAACTAAATAAAAATAAATAAACCTAACATAAACAAACTAAACTAATTAAAAATAAAAATAAGCCCAAATAAATATAAAAAATAAAATAAACTAAAATAATTAAAAAATAAACTAAATAAACCTAAACCTACCTGCTTACTTAATTTAAGATAAAAATAAATTAAAAAAATTCCTAAACCCTAAACCATCCTAAACCCTAAAAACCATAAACCATAAATCTTATGTCCTAACCCTAAACCCTAAAACCTAAACTTTAAACTATAAACCCAAACTGTAAACCTAATGTGGCCTAAACACTCCTAAATATTCTAAACTAAGGCCTAAACTAAAACTAACCCCTAAACCCTAAACACTAAACCCTAAACCCTAAACTAACCCTAAACCCTAAACCCTAATCCTTAAACCCTAAATGCTAAACCCTAAACCCTAAACCTTAAACCCTAAACCCTATACCTGAAACTAACCTAAACCCTAAACCCTAATCCCAAAATCAAAACTCTAAACCCTAAACCTTAAAGCCTAAACACCAAACCATAAAACTTTAAATATTAAACCCTAAAATCTAAATTAACCCTAAACCTTAAACCCTAAATCCTAAACACTAAACCTTAAACCCTAAACTCTAAACCCTAAACCCTAAACCCTAAACCTAAACCTAAAGCAACTAAATAAATAAAAATAAACTTAAACACTAAAAGTAATAAACTTAAACCTAAAGCTAAACCTTAAGAAAGGGCAGAACCTTAATGGTAGGAACATCCCAGTCAACCAGGCTCAAGTTAGATCTAGTCGTGGAGGCGAAGGTGGAGGTGGTGGTTACCACAATGGTGGTGGGGGATCTGGAGGTGCTGGTGGATATGGAGGTGGCCTTTATGGAGAAGGGATGTTGTGAGAGGTTACAATTGTGGTGGTGGCGGAGGGAGAGATCATGCATATGATGGCAGATCCTACTACTCGAGAGGCTAGGGTGATTCTGATGGGAACTAGAGTAAATAAAGAATAACTGATCTGATCTACTACTTATGGAACTTTGTCTTTACAGTAGAGATAGTTCTAGTTATCTATGGTTTTTTATTTGCTCTATGCGTGTGTGGTGTTTATTTTTGAAGATGTGGGACACCATGCAGATCTTAGGGGGTGCTTATTAAAATGATTAGGTACAACATTAAAGAATGATGTACTATCTAGAAAGATATAAATTACCACCCTATAATAGACCTAATCACCTAATAAAGACTCCTAAGGCATGATGGGTCTTCGAGTATACAAATCTTTCCCCACTTTAAAATGAAATGGTTTTATTTAAAGTTGGGTTTGTTAAGTTCCCTATGGAGGCAAGCCTCCATAGGTAATTACATCCTAAGGAATGGGAATTCTTTAAGAATACTCTCGATTAAAGTAGACAATTAGGGTCTCCAAAGATTTCAAGGTTAAGACTATCAAAGGATTGGTTATTTTAGAAAATCAAATGGGATAGATCAAAGAGAATACTTATTTTTGGAATCCAAAGGGAGAAAGTAGGAAATGCTCATGATACTAGGAAGCCTACACCTATAATTGGGCTTTATATATTTGAAATTGAAGAGAGTTAATTATTTGAGTTGACATTATATTAGATTGCTAGGGCTTATAATTCCACAATATAAGATTGTGGAAATGCCTAAGAGGTGAGGATTTATGCTTGTAGCTCAGAGGAAATAGCTACCTTAGATCCTAATATAAGGAGTTTTGGCGAGGGCCGAAGCACGACCTAAATCTAAGCCGAAAATGGGTATATGTTTTACCTCCACAAGTGAGAATAAACCAACGAACTGGACATACTGGTGGAGTCAGCTTAACTCCCACACTTTAAATCCATGTAGGCAAGTCTTATGCTCTGCAAGATGGCTAGGCTATTGTTTATTTAGAAAGGAGACTCAGTCCTTAAACTCACTCCCTTAGAGACTAGAGCATGAGTGGTATGAATTCATGACTTAATCTAATGCAAATTTTATCAAATTTATTTAATTCTTTTGAACTCTTTACTTTGACACAGGCTATGGGATTTTGTATGTCTAAATGCATGAGAACTTGATTATGGGCCAAATCAAGAGAGAAAGGGGTGTTCTTCCATCAACGGCTCTCACAGGTTAAGCCTTCATTCTCTGGCAAAGATGCAAGCTGCCTCTTAACAAGAGTGGAAGAATATGACATGCATGATTTTATATATTCATTCATCCAGCTAAGGGGTTACTAAAAATTTTATTATCTTAATTTAATTCTTAGGATTTATAGTGAGGTTATTAGTTATTTTAAGTTTTAATTATGAGTTATAATTGGGATAGCAAAATTAATTTCATCCTAAGAGCCTACCGCATCCAAGCCACACATTCTAGCATTAATCATAAAAAAAACTATGAAAAGCATATTATTCTAACGCATAATCTGAACACAACATCAAATAATTTTATAAACTACCATAAAAGAATAAAAGGCCAGTGCGATTAGATCCACCGTACACCTCAAAAATAGAAACAAAGATGGGTAGCCAAGCTCTACCCTTATACAACCCAAATTACAAAAATAATATATGTTATGAGGGTCTTATTTTCTTCATTTCTTCCTTCTCTTCCTTTTGATTTTGATTTACTCCAAAGGCATCACAGGGCACCCCAGGGACTAAGCCTTTTGGCCACTACTCATCCTAATCCCTCATAACACTAATCCTAATTCCTAATGCAAAATTATCTTAAAAATAAGAAAAGTAAATCTTGCTACACCTACAAAATAAATGTTAGCTAAACACACCATACAACCCAAGCAGTTATATGAATATTTTGGAATTAGCACCCCACACACGGGTAACCAAGCCCACCTATCCTAACATGGGTTATGCTTAGGGGCTAAGCAATCGATTGTTGCCCTTCGTAAGATGGGAGGCAAGTTTGAACCCACTTGGGGAGGCCATTTAGCCATAGAAAAGTCCTACCAAGGAGGATCTTATATGTTTATTAATCATAAGGGAGAGCACCGAATGCTTCCAATCAATGGCCTCTACTTAAATAAATATTATAAATTATTTTTAAAATAATTATCATCAATAAAAATTCCATTTCAAATTCAATCTCTTCCATGTTGAAAGTATTCTTGTTTGCGAATCCGCCATGATGTGTTTAGGGTAGGTGTAAGGAACCTTAACAATATCCTATCCTTCATCGACATAACACAAACATAAACTACACACAAACATATAAAGCAAGCACATATCTTTTATCTCGATCTATTCTTGGTTGAGATATCGCCCTCAATGACACTCACTCAGTAGCTGCTCTAGGTCAGACTAACATGCTGCCCAACTAGAGTGTCACCCCAATGGTCTTCTTGCTTTGGAAGATGTGAGTTTGTTATATTTTCCTTCCTTACTTGGCCACTACACACAGATAAGCACCTTATTAATTTGGTAGGCCTTACTATGTGGCCAGTAAGCTACCTCATGTTAGCTTTATTTAAAAGGATGTGAGCCTGCTATGCTTTCTTCTTCGATTAGCCTTTGTGCACTATCTAGGATGAGTATATTTGAGGTTTAGGATAAGTCACCTAACATCTCCTTCCCTCTTGATTGCTTCAAGTTTGGGTCCAGTCCTTCCTCGGGGCTCTCCACTTAGTAGTCGCTCTAGGTCAGACAACATCTGTCCTACCAATGATAGACTATCCTGATGATCAATTCTTCTTGGAAAGTTGTACACCGATGAGCACCTTAGATTGGTTGATTCTCACTATGCTGATGGATACACACTCATGCTATGGATACACCTTAGGTTGGTTGGTTCTCATATCTTAGAATAAACCACTCATGGTAGATGTCTGCTATGCTTTGAGCCTGACACCTATAGGCTTTCTTGGGCTCGTAACACCCCTATCGCACCCCTATGGGCACTATATTTGGATCACATCCTAGTGACCCTATTTAGACAATATCATTATACAGATTAGCGGTTCCCTTTCCTATTAGCCACCCCTAAGGTTGGAGAATCGGTCCTATGGATGTGCAGATTCTCCCTTTGTCTAATAAATATGAGATAGGTCAAGGCTGACATAGCACCTTCTGAGTGTGGTCCTTGGCACACCAATAAGATCCAGACAAATGTATAAATAAAATATATATTCACTTATAGATTAGGAGGACCCTAGTGGTACCTTTTCCCAAGCAGGCATCCTATCTTTAGGACAGTATCAATAAAACTCCCTATAGGAATTGCCTAACTATTCTTGAGTTGATATAAGTCCCCAATAACATTCACTCAGTAGTCACCCCTAAGTCGGTTTCATTTGTTGTGCTACCAATAGGTCACCCCAGCTGTTATTCCCTACTATAGAAGTCAAAGTTATCCTTTGTTGACCTCATTTTTAGGATGAGCTCTCAGTCCCTCTATCTTGGACATAAGACTTCTCTTAGACTTTAAGAGATCCTTAGTCTTAAGACACATCTCATGATTAGGTGGACACTCAACTTAGCCCTCACCTTTAGCCAAAGGTAGGGTCATGTCTTAATATTTATTGAAATTCAACTCTATGATTGAAAACCCATGATCAAAATCCATCAAAAAATTTCTATGTCTAAATTTTGCCTGAGTCCTGAATCCTTTCCTTAAGGAATTAACCAAAATCATGATTCAAACCTATTCAAACCTTTGATGTTTTCTCATAATTCATTTATATTCTTATTTATATTCACATATATGAATGAAACATAAATTCAAATCAGTCAAACTAAACTCAAAACTCCAAATCAAATCATGAAAATTTTCTTAACTCCCTTTAATTTTCCATTAAAGGACTTAGCCAAAATCAATCCTAAACCTTCATCAAACCTATTCAAATTCATGGTATTTTCTCAAAATTTATTTATATTCTCATTTATATTCTCATATATAAATGAAATATAAATAAAAATCAATAAAATCAACCCCACAAATTAATTTCAAAATTTAAAATCTATTAAATTCCCTTTAATAGTTAAACTTTTAAATTCACTTTAATAGATTTAACCTAAATCATGATCAAACCATTTCAAATTCATGGGATTTCCTCAAAACCTATTTATATCATCATTTATATTCTAATATATAAATGAAATATAAATATAAATCAATCCAATGCAAAAATTAAATTTCAATTTAATATTCCCTTAAATCCATTAAATTCCTTTAATGGATTTAACCTAAATCATGATTAAAACACTTCAAATCCTTGAAATTTTCTTATGATCAGTTTATATTCTCATTTATATTCACATATATAAATGAAATATAAATTGAAACAATCAAAATCAATTACAAAAATCAAACTCAAATCCACTCAAAATTAAATCTAAGCCTTTCAAGCCAAAATCTTGAACTTAGTCAAATCAATTTCAAATCAAGACAAACTCTTGATTTTCTCTCATGGTTCAATCAATCTTATAATCATGAGCTCATATGTAAATCCAAACTTCAATCATTCAATCAAAACCTAATTAAAAATCAAACCTAAGACCCTTTCATATCCTTCCTTTGAATATGAAATTTTCAAATGGATCTAAATGCATTTGCCTTCAAACCACTTGTAAATGTATTTATATTTTAATCATAAGTCCATATACAGGATCAATCAACTTCAAATCAAGCTTTGACAAAGCCATTTGACCCGCTAGGCTCACTTGACATAAAGTGACCTAAAGTACCCTTATGAGCCAACTTTTGATCCTAACCAAATTGGATTGAATCAAACTCATATATCCCTCTCATCATGATCATCAATCATCATGGGATGATCATAGGTTCAAATGGGTCAAATAGGTCAACTTGACCCATTTGACCTAAGTGAAGTCATATGAGCTAAAACCAAATATATACCAAATTGAATCAAACCAAAGCCAGCAAAACATTTCAAATGGTCATATGAACTTTACCCAACCGTTGGTTTGACCCAATTTGACCTATTGGTCAACTTGACCCAAGTTGACCCATTTTAACCTAAATGGGTCAACATGAGCCAAACCCTATCAAATGGATTCCAAATCCAATGAAACTTGGCCAAACCTAGTTTATCCACATACCCAATATGTCTAAAGTAAAAAAATAGAAAAATTACCATCCTACCCCTAGCCATAGAACAAATTTTGTCCTAACCCATGGGTAATTTGGTCATACCCTCTTCACAATCACTTTAGGCTTTCCTAAAAGCTCAAGGGGACTTATTGATGAGTGGTGCACCCAACCCAATGGGTTTGGGTTAGGCCATTCAGTCCTTAGACCAAACCCAACCCCCTAGCTTAAATTTGAAATTTTAAACTCCCTCTTAAGCTCAAATTCAGCATATGGGAAGTTGGCAACCCATTCCTTGGATCTAACTGACCATGTGCACACTCAAACTAGATCAAATAAGCCTTCTAATCTCATCAATTGGATCAAAATAGCAAGACCATTGCTGACCATCCGATCCTTCAAGGGGGACATATACTCCTCCTAATTCTCTTCTATTTTCACACACTCAAGGTTGATTGAAGAATAGGAAGCCAGAGGATCCATTAGGGTTTGATCCTAAGCCTCCTAGAGCTCTTCCCAGTTTCTTCTTCTTGACTTTTGAATAGTGCAAAATAGGGTAGGTAGAGTCAATTGCCAACTTCTTTTACACTTGATTGCCTCTCAATTCCTCCTACACACTTCTTCTAAGGACCAATCCGAGCTCACTCAAGCTTGCATTGGAGTTCCGATAGCAAGGAGAGGAGAAATTGGATTAAAGCCATAATGATCTTCAAGTGGTGTGGTCCATAGAGCAAGCCACTCAATCCCAAGGCCTAGGAAGTGGCTTGCCTCCACTAAACGAAGTCACCATCGATCTCGAGCACCGATGATCACCTATGGTGAGGTATGGAATTTTTTGATCACTAAACTCAATGTGGTGTGGAGCTTTGTGAAAGAAATTTTCACCTCATCAAATTTTGACCATTGGATTTGTCGCACTCTATCTCTAGATAGTGTGGGTTAATGTTGGTTTGATTCAATGCTAGATCGAGCTTGGATCTTTCCCTTGATCATGGACGGTCTCTGTTGATCAAGGGGAAGAACTTGGCTCATCTCAACCATCCATCCGTACATTTTAGATGGACAGATAAGATTATTTAGCACATTTAGTTAACTATTTATCCTTTCTAAACTGCGGGTGAATCCTTAGTCACTTGATCTTTGATCAAACGACATAGAATATAAGTACGTTCGCTACCATCGCCATTTGGGATGTGACATTTAAGTTACCCCCTCATGGCGTGATGCGTGTAAAGTGCACTGACCGCCACCGACATGCGTCGCACCGTGAGCTAGGGATTACATAGGGTTAAATAAAAATGCTTAATTAATTTCTAATTAATCCATGGATCTTTAAAAATACATAGCTCTTCATAGAAAATTTAGAAAAAATTTGAAATAAAATCCTTTGGATAGATAATTAAAGCTATAATATTTTAAAATTAATTTTGATGAGTTTTAAATTATGATTTTCTCTAAATTTGGGTTTTATTAGAAAGTCTATTTTACTAATTATTCTTTGATTAGGCCTCTGATTAATCTAAAATTTCTTGGGTAAGTTTTAGGGGATGACCTCTATCTCCCCTAATTTTCTTGGGATTTATTGAAGTCTTGATTAGAGTAATTGCATGCAGTTTCCTTAATTACCCTTCTCAAGTAATTAAGCATAATTAGGGTATGATCAGTGGTTTTACCCTCTGATTAGGTTTGATTAAGGTCAGATCCAGTAAGTAGGAGGTTTATGGAATAATTTTGGGACATTTCCCCTAAGCTATTCCCTAAACACCTAGTTCTCTCCTTAATCTCCTCATATAATTATCCCCTTAATAAATTTTCTAAAAGTTCTAAAAATTTCCAATACTTAATTAATCTACCTTGGGAAGATGCTTAAGTGTTTAATAGCCTAAGTTCAATTAAGGAAATGAAAACATAATTCATAAGTATGAAATGGTGTTTTAAAATTACTTAAGCTAACCCCCTTAGCTTAATTAACTTTTAATTGTGAGCCAAATTGCATTATGCCTTTTCATTATTAGGTGCATTGCAAATTTAAATTCCTTGTGGATTTTATGTCATCTCACTAGCTCATAATTATTTAGTTAATTCTTCTAAGGTGGTGTAGGTAATGGTTAATTAAGTTACTTAATTCACACCTTAACCTAATCAATGCATAAAAATGGATCTAATTATTTAATAATTAAACAAAAATATAAAACACATGTGGAAATGAGTTAGAAACAATAAACTCATCTCACCTTTTCAAAATTAAATCAAACTTCAAACTAAACAAAAATCACTTTGAAATTCACTTAGATTTATTCTAAATTTTCTTATTCTATAAGAATGTCTTTAGATTTAAGTGAAGTGAGTTTGTTTACATGCTTTCATTACTTTGAATCTTTCCTCAACATGTAAGTGGTATGCCATGTGATTTCATCATTCATAATTTCATGTTTCAAATTTTAAAATGAAATTGTTTACTTTATGTCAAATGTGCATGCATTGGCTAAAATAAAATATGAGTGGCTATTATCACTACTAAATCCAATTTATTTTAAAAACTTATAAATGATATATCAAATCTGAAAGTATGCTACTTATAATTTTATTATAAGCTTGCATGTGAAATATTATAAAGATATTCTTAGTATAGGTTTCCTTTCTCTCCTATGTTGGTATAGTTTTGAATACGAATTTGGTGAGATATAAGGTTCATTCGAAAAGGACCTAAAGCTCACCTAATTTCATATCTATTCATCCCTATGCTACCATCTAAGAAGGGTTACCTACATATACAAAAATAAATTGCATAAATAAAACAAATCTATTAAACAACTTTTGCATCTTCCTTTTGTATTTCATTTCATTTATATGCATTTTTGTAATTATGGAAAGTGGTATATTAATCTGGATAACCATGAGGTTGCTAGGCTTTAAGGAGCCCTAAGTAGGTCTTGTACCTTACACCTTTGGTTAACAATGGCACTTTACTCACTTATGCATTTCTTACTTTCATGTATGTATGTGAAATTTTGGATAAGGAAAACCTTTTCTACTTATGAAAAATCATGCATATTCAACATCTAATTTTTCTTAAATAGATTACCTAGCATGCATCATAAAGTGTGTTAACTACTCTCATTTGCATGTATAGATATGCTTAGGGTCCATCCATATGCATGTTATATATATATGTTAGGAAAGAGATGAAGTAATGTGTGTTATGTGAATTTTGATTAATTTTATTTAATCTTAAAATGCCTTTCACTTTGAATAGGTTTGTTTAGGGTTTATCTAAACTTAGGATTGATTAAAAGATGTAATCAAAACATTCACCTAAATGAAACTAAAATATGAACCCACTTTAGAAATACTTAAGGTTAGGGATGGAAAGAGAAGTTCTCTTTCCTTTCCCTCTCTTCATAACTTAGTAATTAATTATAGGTTTCACTTAAACCAAATTAAAAAATGAAATACAGTCAACCCAAAACACTTAAACAACTTAAATGAAGTTCTCCTCTAAGTTGAACATGTCCTTCACACTTAGAAAATTTGAACCTAAAGCCATAGCTAAGCATAAAACACAAACCTTCAAAGCACACACATTAGCCTATGTTACCACTTCTAGCCTTATGTTAAGTCGATGCATTGTTTGTTGTTATGTTTTATTTTGTGATATATGCTTTAGAATGGATGTTAGGGTGTATGCTCGTAGAATGAATGGTAGGAAATTCTTAGTTTACCTATTCTTTTCTACTGGGGATTGTGCTTAAGGAGTGCTATCATAAATAAAAATGTAATTGCTTTTGCTTGTAGATGTTTTATACCCCTAAGCATAATCCATAGGCCAGGTGGACTTTGTCACCCATTTGTTGGGTGATAAGTATAATGTACATGATTTGGATTTGTGTGGTGTGTTTTAGTGAATCTTTATTTTGCAAGTGTTAGTTAGATTTCCACTTTTCCCTTTTCATGTAAAACTTTGTATAATTAGGATTTTATAATGATTTGTTTTGAGGATTAGGATGAGCATTGGTCATAAGATCTTATCTTATGCACCATATGAAGCCTCAGAGCATCTACCATCCAACCATCCAAAGAAGGAACCAAAGAAGAAAAGAAATGAAGAAAGAAGAAAAAATAAAGAAGAATAAAACTTGAAGACCCCCATAACAATGAATTCCTTTGCTTATTTGTAATTTAATTCATTTGTAATCTAGGTTGTATAAGGGATGAGCTCGGTTACCCACATTTTATATTTTTAGGTTTGTGCAATGGTCCCCAACCACAACAGCCATTTATTCTTTTTGTGCTTTACTTTATAAATTGATTGATGATTTGTTTAGCTTTTCATTAACTAGCATGATTTTCTAAGTTTCTTCCTTGCTTTATGTATGGCCTGGATGTGGATTAGGCTCTTTAGGGAAAAATAAATCTTTTACCCAACTTAACAATTCAAATTAAAATTAAACAACTCATAACCTCACCTAAAGCTTAGGTTTAAAATCAAGATAGAAGAATTAGTAACCCCTTAGCTGGATGAGCATCTCTTTAAAATATCATGCATAAATGCATCTTATTTCACTCTTGATTGGAGGGCTTCCACTTTTGTCAGAGAACCCAGATTGACCTTTGACAGCCATGGTGGAAACTAACATCCTCCCTTCTCGCCAATTTTGGCCAATAATCTTCTTTCTCATGCATTAGTCATAAAAATCCTATTAGCCTAAGTCAAAATATTTGTCCAAAATAATAATAAAAGGAAATTTGAATTGCATTAGATTTAGGTCATTTGAATCATGTCCCTTTACATGATCTAGTCTCTTTAGGGAGTGAGTTTAAGGACTTAGTCTCTTTCTAATAATACCTAGCTATCTTGTAAGCATAAAGACTTGCCTACATGAATTTAAAATCAGAGGGAGTTACCACCCCTGGTTGTAAGTCCATCTGGGTGATTTGTCATCTCTTATGGAGGCAAACCAATTACCCATTTTACACCTTAGATTTATGTTGTGCTTCTGGCTCTCACCGAAGCTCCCTAGATTTAGGTTCTGAGGTTGCTTCTCCCTTTTGTGGGCCATAAGCATAATTTCTCACTTCCTAGGAATTTCCTTAATCTTGTGTTAAGGAATCTTATATCCTAAAATTCTAATAAAAAATTCAACTTAAACAAACTAAATCAATTTCAAAAATGTAAAACCCAACTATAGGATAGTCTGAGATGCTCACTAGGTGTCCTAGCATCATGGGCATCTCCCACTTATCTTTCATTATGGCTTCGATAATAAATGCCTCTTTTGATCAATCCCATTTTGATTTTCGAACATAAACCAATCGATTGATAGTCCTTTCCTATTGGAATCTTCAAAGACAACAATCATTTATCTTAATCGATAGTTTTCCTAAGGGATCCTATCCTTTAGGATGTAATTAACTATTGGGGCTTGCCCCTGTAGCGAACTTAATGAACTTGGTTTAAAATAAACCCTGCTTTACTTTTCCATGTAAAGTAGGGGAAGAATCTTTGGTACATATGCAGACTCATCATCCTTAGGAGTCCTTATTGTGGTGATTAGGTCCATTAAAAGGTAGTGCTTTCTATCTTTTGAGATAGTACACTATTTCCTTGATGAGGTACTTGATCACCTGAATAAGTACATTTGTGGATCTGTGTGGTGTCTTACAAAGATGAATTTTAATAAGTGTCTTCGCTTTCTCTCTACAGATTTGAAGGTGACTCCCTATAAGAATTTATTCACCATAGATTTTTTTGGCAACTCCGCTAGGGATGGTTTCTCTCTCCATATTTGGTAAATGATTATTATCTTTGAGTATCGATACTGGGTTTGTATTTTGGTATGAATTCAAGATTATCCTTCTTTTTTGTTTGCAGTTAGCTCATTTTATTCTTGAGTTAAGTTAGCCAGTATCTTTAGGTTTTAGGACTGCATTCCTTATTGGTCTACAAACCCCCGTTGGGTCCTCCAATGGGTAAAATGAAGAAGATCTAAATAAATAAAAATAAAACATCTTTAAGACTTCTTCCTTATCATTTTCATGATAAGGAATGGTTCATCCTAAAATAATTAATACCATAAAGAACATTACCTTTTCAAAAGCACCTTTCCAAAAATGCACTTAATAAAATATTTTCCACAAAATTTCTTCACCCTCATTTAACTATTCACATAATTGTTACATATTCCAAATGCACAAATGAACATCTTTTTTTCAATTCACTTTAATGAAGATTTCATTTTGAAAACAAAAATGAACAATCATTTTTTTCAAAAAATCGTAATCATAATCATAAAGTTTTCAAAAGCACACATGAATCTTTCTATTTCAATACATTCACACTTATTGAATTGAAAGTTAATTTGTAAACAAAATTAAAATTTTCAAACAAAAGCATACATGAATACCTTCATTTAATATACTCAATTTATTAAATGAAGATTTCATTCAACTAAAAAAAATATCATTTAGGAAATCACACTTAAACATATCCCACATATGTTTTAAATTGGAATTCTTCACTTTTCAAAAAAAAAAAGAAAAATAAAGAAAAGAAATAATCACACACAAAAATAAAAATTGATCTCCATTCTACATACCTAAATTTGTTGAATGGAGGCCTGGTTTTCAAAACATTAAAATCAACAATCATATTTCAAAAAAAAAAATTCAAACAACATTTGGAACTTCATTTAACATATCCAAATTTGTTAAGTGAAGTCTCCAAATTCTAAATCCAAAAATTTTCTAAGCACATTTTGGAACCTCACTTTAGCATAATCAAATTTCTAAGTAAAGTTTCCAAATCCAAAATCAAAATCAATAATCATATTTCAAAAAAATTTTCAAAACACATTTGGAATTTCATTTAGCATAATAAAATTTGCTAAGTAAAGTTTCCAAATCCAAAATCAAAATCAACAATCATATTTCAAAAAATTTTCAAAACACATTTGGAATTTCATTTAGCATAATTAAATTTGCTAAGTAAAGTTTCCAAATCCAAAATCAAAATAAACAACCATATTTCAAAAAAAATTTCAAAACACATTTGGAATTTCACTTAGCATAATCAAATTTGCTAAGTGAAGTTTCCAAATCCAAAATCAAAATCAACAATCATATTTTAAAAAAATTTCAAAATTACATTTGGAACCTCACATAATATAATCAAATTTGCTAAGTGAAGTTTTCAAATCCAAAATTAAAATCAACAATCATATTTCAAAAAAATTTCAAACATACATTTGGAACCTCACTTAGCATAATCAAATATGCTAAGTAAAGTTTCCAAATTGAAAATCAACAATCAACAATCATATTTCAAAATTTGCTAAACACATTTGGAACCTCCCTTAACATACCCAAATTTGTTAAGAAGTCTCCAAATCCCAAAATTCAAAATTTTTCAAAACACATTTGGAATTTCACTTAGCATAATCAAATTTGCTAAAGTTTCCAAATCCAAAATCAAAACCGACAATCATATCTTAAAATTTTCAAACAAAATTTTGAACTTTATTTAACATACCCAAATTTGTTAAGTAAAGCTTCCAAATCAAAAACTCAAAAATTTCAAACACTTTTTGGAACTTCTTCCCTTAACATACTAAATTATCTAAAGAGATGTTTCCATTTTTCAAAATCAAAAATGAAATGAATAATTTAAACACACTATTTGGAATTTCATTTAGCATACTCAAATTACTAAGTGAAATTTCAATTTCATAAAACTAAGTGGGACTTCATCTTTAGCATACCAAATTTACTAAAGTTAAATCTAGACTTTCAAAATACTTCAAAAACAAAACAAAACACTTAGGATTCCCTTAGTATAACAAATTTGCTACCCTTTTTTAAAAATAAAAAAAATTTCCAAAAAATGAAACACTTAGGATTTTCTTAGCATTGTTAAATTTGCTAAGAATCAAAAGTTAAACAAAACACACTTAGATTCTTCACTAAGCATACTTAAATTTGCTAAGTAAGAATTCTAAATTTTTCCAAAATAATCAAACACAAACAAAATCATTTTGACCCTTACTTTAACATTCCCAAATTTTTTAAAGGAAAGGGTCCTCAAAATCTCAAAATTCAAATTCAAAACATAAATGAACCTATGGAAGCATCCTATCAAAATTTTGAATCCATATTTCAACATACCTAAATTTGTTGAAGTTTGGATTCATATTCAAATTCCTCTTTCAATCAATCTCTTCAAATATATTTGAACCGTACTTAACACTTCCAAGTTGTTGGATGTAGGTTCAAATTTTCAAAATTTAAAATTCAAAATTTATGGAGATTGAAAATTGATACAAGTTCATTTCTCATTGCAGATTCTTTTTAATTAGTGCAGTGCAGTTCAATGTCAGTTTACTATAGTTGTGCAAATGGCTAGTTCTAATAAATTTATCTTTACCTTCTCTCATGGTATGGATCTAACTTTAGATCAGGCTGACTTCCCTCATTTGGACTGTACCAACTTGATCCACTTTGGCTAGGGATTTGAGTGCTAGGATCACTTGTGAGGGCATTCCCCTCAGCACAGTCAACAAGGAGAAGGTGATCGGGCAGAAGCTGATCATTAGGATAGATTTACCATCTAATTCTAATGTCTCCTCACTGAAGAGGAAAGCTATGGCAGTACCATAGACTTTAGCTATTACAGCTAGAAGATCTAGCAGACGCCCAGTGGTGCGCTCATCCTAGAGTTGCTCCTATAGTGCAAGACCCTACCATTTGTACCCTACAGGGGTGAGGCTCCCCTAATTTTAGGGCTTGCCTCCCTGACATTTGAGTATGGGTCTAGCTCACACTCCTTCTGTCTTACCCAAACCTAGTGTAGGAACATCAATCATATGGTCAAATAGTTCCACACTCGAGATGAGAGAGGCTGATTTTCCATGGATGAGTCTCCCATGATCACTTCACCACTAGTTACAGAAAACCAGTTTCATCCTCTCTCAATATTAGACAAAGAAGATGCTAGGAGGATCCGTTCATCACCTCCTCCAGTGGTGCACTGCCAGAATTTCTAGGAGTAGAGGTCGCACGCCTCCCGCTCTACCGTAGGTGGAGCATATGGACACTCAGAGTCTGGTAACTAGTTCAACCTTCGATCTATTATCCCCATAGTGTAGAGAGGCAGATTCATCAGGAGAGGGCCCGTGAGGCCCATACATCACACATTACTAGCAGAGAGCAATGGAGGTTCAGCCATTAGTCAACCGCTTCTGCTTTGATTAATTTTCTAGCTCAGTGCACTACTCGCACCAACCATACTGATAGTATTCTCCTCATGGGGACCAGCAACCACAGGAGGGTAGTTCTTGTGCACAGAGAGTAAGTGGAGTCTCCATCTCACCGCTCTACCCCTCATTCGCCATCGCCAGTGTAGGTTTCAGCATCTCCCATTCCATCTAAGGCTATGAAGGCCGCATCTAGGGAAAATGTAACCCGTTGGTGATTTGACTATGGCCAAGGAATCCTACCCCTCCTACACCACCCATTATCATAGGGCTGAGCTCTCCTGCTCGACCTTCTACCCCAGTGGTGGTGCGGAAGGAGTGGCAAACCCGGAGCATCATGGTTATTCCTTCACCAACTCCACTCATACGGATGTGAAAATGGTGACAGTTCATAGATATTCCAGATGACAGTTCAATTGCAACAGTAATAGTGGATCATCCTAGGATTGTTACCCTTATTACATCGATATCATTAGAGTATCATTCTTCTAGTAATGATGCACGGATTGACTCCCATTACGGTGAGGTCGTGCTCTCGATGCATGATAATCTCGGTGAGCCTAAACTATTTGTACGAGTTAGATTGATCCTTTAGATGAGATAGTTGCACTATGTTATGAGAAGAAGGAGATCTTAGGGTTGATTGGTTGATGAAGAGAGTTAGCTTCAATCCCAATAAAGATGACTTAATGGGGATTCACTAGATATGCATGGTTGATACTAGATGATCTCTTCTATCAAGCATGGAAGATGATGAGATTGATCAAGGAGACACCGAATTAGCCCATCACCTCCGAAGTAAGGGTAGAAAGATGAGCGATTGATAGGATGCAGATTCTGACTTGTAGCGGTAGTGTGATTGCTTCAAAAACAAGCCCCTCCGGTGCATCCTAATAGTGTGTCATAGCTGGCATGTCTTAGACCCAATTAAGACTCTACCTCCATTGAGCAAGGTAGCACTAGCATGTATAGGAAGGTAGTGGATAGTACCTCCATACATGAAAATGATCTAAAATCCATGGTTGAGCAAGAGGGAGGAAGCTTTGGCTCAAGCGGGAGGATCATCAATTTCAAAGTAGACCCTACCGAGGAATTGATGCTATCCAAGTATCCCAAGGGTTTTTGCCTCCTTCCTTCAAGAGCTTTGATGGCGGAGAACCCGAGGTAGCATATAGCTCACTTGAGGGCTATTGTACACGGTGGCGATGCTTTACTCTTTAGACTCTTTATCAGTAGCCTAGCGGGTATCACTTTTGATTGGTATGTTGAACTGTCAAATGGTTCAATAAAGACATTTGTTGAGCTAGAGAAACTCTTCATCAAGAGATTTGCAGGAGCTTAGGAAATAGGTGATCTTGTATAGCCAACAACACTCTGTGAGTCACTTGTTGATTATATTCTCGATGGCATAACCTAAGTATGAAGTGTGAATCACTATAATAGTATGCCATTGAGATTCTCTTGAAGAATATCCATGGCGGTCACCTTCATGCTTAAGGGGTTTCACTATCAAGACATTTGAGAAGCTAATCAACAAGGTGGCTAGTCTACAAGGAGGCCAAATACTACCTTTTCTAGATCGGTTGCATAAATCCCAAAAGGATTATGAGAAAGAAAGAGTAGTAGTTGATAAGGGGAAGAAGCCAGCTAGAGATCAGTTCAAGAGACCACGACCTCAATAGCCTCCACCTTCTTTGCCACCAACGAGGCAGCTATATTGGCCTCCACCGTAGCCTCCACAGCCAGCACATCCATCACCTTAACCATACCACTAATAGCAATGACATGCATATCCATCGCTATGTAGCTATGGTCCACTTACTCTTCTAGATAACTTAATCAAACCTTAATCTTTTAAAGAGGGAGGTAATCAAGAAAATCTTTAAGAATCTCTCAAAGAAACATGATTTTTAGCTACCCGAGCCTAGAGAGAAGTAGGTAAAGTCATGATCCAAACTTTTCCCTTACCACCGTGCTAGGCCAAGTTTTTGGATTGCTTCACATTCAAGGACTGAACAAGAACATAACAAGATGTTGTAGTTATCCCAAAGGAACCTTCTAGTTCCATTAGGGTAATCCTTGGGGATACAAGTTATCCAAAACCAAAGAAGGTTGGGACATTTCTTTGTCTAAAATCTCTAAGAAAATAATTCAAAAGATCAAGAAGCTTTCCTTACAAGTGCTTGAGTCAGCTCAAACCTTCAACACTAAAGAAGGTTTGCAAGTTGCCAGTGCCAACTCTAGGAAAGTGGGAGCTCAGCAACATGTGTCAGCCCGGGATAGCCCTTTAGCTCAGCCACCAACCATGTCCAGCCTCCAGCCTTCAGTCGCAGCTTCCACACCGATGACTTCTACCATTTTAGCTAGCTCTTCTATTTCTTCTACTAGTAGAACTCTTGTATCAACAGATAAGGGCATCAAATCTTACTCCACTCACTCTACTTGACTTCTACTTTGTACCCTCAAATAATTCGAAGAAATTGAAGAATAAAGCTGATTTGAATTACATCTGTGTCTCTTCTGATGAGTTATCTTCTTCTATTCCTAATGATAACTCTCCAAGTCTAATTAACTATAGTTATTTTGATCTTCCTCTTTCTAATTGAGTTGCACTTTCCAACTCACGAATACTAGTTCACCTCTTAAGATAGACTTGGAATCATCTGATTTTGAGTCCCATAGGAGAAGTTATAGGTGAGCACGAAGTGCGTGTAGAACTTGCACCACCAAGAGATTACCAAAGTCAACCTCTCAGTGGCAAGGTTCTACCTCCTAGGCGCACCTCAGATAGAATATAAGTCATTGGTACAAGATCAAGAAGCCCTTCACAAGATGCTCCACCCTTGGTTCTTGTGGAAGACCAATCAAAGGTGGACTACAACATCCTTTCTCATATAAGAAGGTTTCCATCTAAGCTAAGCATATATGATGCCCTTATCTTATCTAAAGAGATGAGGGAATCACTAATCAAGGCTCTCCTTGATCACTATACTTAGCTTCAGCTAACCTCTATAGAGTGAGGAAGCACATTATGCAAAGAAGCCCAAGGGATCACCTTCATAGATGAAAACCTTTAGGGACTTGGAGCACAACCGTCCCCTTTACATTATAGTACATGGATGTTCAAACTCAGTTCTCATGGATTGGCATTAGTAAATATTATAAGTCTAAAGACCCTTGCGTAATTGAAGATTGACATCTCTACACTCTAAGGAGATAGGATGACGTTGAGAGGATTCAATGATCAAGGTGATCAGGCTTTAGGTTCTATAGTGTTATCGTTAGAGATTAGTGGCTAGAAGACTAAAACAAAGTTCTACATCATTGATTCGAATACTTCATTTACTACTTTGCTTGGTAGGCCTTGGATACATGATAACAAGATCATTCCATCCTTCCTTCATCGATCAAGTTAAAAGATGGAATTGAGTACCGTCAATAGGGATGAAAAGCCATTTTTTTAGTTAGAGGTTGAGATTTATGAGGATGTGACCTACTATCTTCCTCAAAACACCATTCTCATGAACTTGGACAAAATTCAAATGCAAAAAGAAAATGAAGCAAAAGAAAAGATAAAAGAAAATTAAAAGAAAAAGGAAAGTCCTAGCACACAAGAAAGGGGAATTGAAGAAGAAGTTGATTTGTATATCACATTCCATCCACAGTTCATTCCATCATATGGACATGGGGGCAGAATGGCTCAACCTCCACCAGGAAGAGGTAGAGTCAAAAAGAGTTCGGTGGGAGACCCCTAGTTGGCCTTGACCAAGAGGTCGGGTTCCAATTCATAAGAGTACCCCTACTATTCACATAGACTTGGAATCCAGCTTAGAGGATGAATATAATGTGATTAGTATACTATCCAACCCCTCTTAATGGCTTCCATTGGAGTGACTTTTGATCTAGCCAGAGACAAAGACCATGCCTCCAAGAAAAGAAAAGTATTTGAATATAATTTATGTGAAACTATTAGGCAGCAGTCGAGAACCTTAGCTTTAGCCTCACTTACATCTCAGAAAGTTGAAGGTGTAGTAGTTAAGGAAGTCCCTAAGTCTTCTAGTGACATGAAGAATAAGAGGTTCTTTTTGGGTTCATCATCCTCAAGTCCAAAGCTCGATGTAGGACTTGAGGAAGATACTTTAAAGAATTAATGGAATTACTTTTTGGCTTTTACTCACCTTGTGTTCAAAATCTTATACAATAAGGTTTAGTTCCTCACACTTGGTCCAAGCATAGGTCAGAATACTTCAAAAGGCTATGGAACAATACAGGCAGGGAAGCACAATCAAGAGTAGGACTAGGATTCAGCATAATGGGTCTGATCGATGATGAAGATTATTGCCTAGTTGTTACCAATCATTTGGACTCTAATAGGTTCTTCTCACACATCCCCAACTCTTATGAGAGTGTGTGTTTAAAAACTTCAGATAATCTAGATGATCTCCAAATCAAAGAGGCATCGCTAGAATTTGAAGAGGAGATTTATTCAACAATCGACAAGCTTAATGAAATCAACCTTACGATAGAAGAAAATCCTCTGACATAAATCAGTTCATTGCTGAATGAAGAAGAAACCAATGACTTAGTTAGGCTATTGACTAAGTTTAAAGACTGCTTCGCATGAAGTTATGAGAAATGCCCCAATTATCTCCTGACGTAGCAGTCCACAAGCTAGCAATAGATCTTAACGTTATCCCTATTAAGCAAGCACCAAGATGCATGCAATTAGAAGTTGAACAACAGGCCATTTTTGAAGTCAAGAAATTGATCGATGCTGGTTTCATTAGGAAGAAAAATATCCTACCCGATTATCTAGTGTCATCCTAGTTAAGAAGAAGAATGGTCAAATTCACATTTGCGTCAATTTTAGGGACTTAAATAAGGCATGTCCTAAGGATGAGTTTCCTCTTCCTATACCAAAATTAATGGTGGACATCATCTCATCTCATGCAGGCTTCTCTTTCATGGATGGGTCATCTAGCTATAACCAAATCAAGATGTCTCCTGAAGATGAAAGAAATACTACTTTTTGAACCCTAATCAGAATCTTCTGTTATAGGGTCATGCCTTTTGACCTTAAAATGTTGTTGGTGCTACATACCAGCAGACACTCGATCTTCAATGAGCTCCATCATCAGTTGAGTGCTATGTTGATGATTTATTAATCAAAGTTTAGAAAAGGAAGACCATCTCTTTGACTTGAGAGTAGTTTTGAATGGTTAAGAGAATATAACCTCAAGATGAATCCCAAGTGTGCATTTGAGTTGCTTTAGAAAATTCCTTGGTTTGTTGTTCAACATGGAATAGAAATAGAAAAAGATTAAAGCTATCTTAGAAATGCCACCTCTAAGAGTTTAACTGAACTCAGATCCTTTCAAGGATGGCTAGTATATCTAAGATGCTTTATCTCAAACCTATCAGAGAGATGCAAGCCATTATCAACACTTGTCAAAAATAATGCCAAGTTCAAGTGGGATGATAAGTGCTAGCATGCCTTGAAGACATCAAGAGTACTTGGTGAAGCGCTAGTTCTAGCACCCTATCGGCGTCACGATCCTTTATACTACGCATTGGACAACTCTCTACTCTGTTGGCCAAACCAATGATGAAGGAGGTGAACTCTACTACCTCACCATCATCCGATCCACAAAGAAAAACTATCACATATTTCCTGCTTTGATCTTTGCATGCAAAAGAAAACTCAACATCCTTGGTCCATGATACTCTCATAGTTTGATATCATTTGTTCTCATATGCGGTAAAAGTATATGACTAGATTTCTTAGCACATACCCACTTCACGATTCTCACTTAGTGACATCTCCGATGAACAAATCATGAACTTAGGGGAGGCCAAACCAATGGGAGATATATTTTGATGGTGCTACTTATTTTTTTAAAGGTGAAGCACCATGATCTATTCTCCGAAAGCGGGGTAGGAATAGTTCTTCTAACTCCAAACCATGTGATGAGATTCTCATACTATCTTTCCAACCCCTGCACCAACAACAAAGCTAAGTATGAGGCTTGATTATCGATTTGGAGTTAGCCATTACTATCAATGTCAAGAGCATCAACATCTTTGGGGATTCTCTATTGGTCATCAACAAGATTGGTGGGTCCTATCAGGTTCTCAAACCCAAGCTTCGTCACTACTACAAGTATACCATGAAGCTGTTGGCCTAGATTTGTGTAGTCACCATCTACAAGGTTCCCCGAGTAGAGAATGTAGTAATAGATGCTTTGGAAAAACATGCCAAAGATCTAGCATGTCTGGAAGATGCGTCCATTTCAATAAGGGTGCAAAATAGACAGGTCCTTTCCCTTATTGATGCTGAACTCATCGAGAGACTTTCTCTTGAAGAGGTTGTTATTGCCAAAATGGACAAGGAGCTAGATTGGAGGAAACCATTCATAGATTACTTGAACACTGGAAAACTACCTCAAGAGAAATCACAAGCCCATCAGGTGAAATAGAGAGCTCTTTCCTATGCTCTTGTTGATGGCACCTTGTACCAATGGTCCCTTGACCAAATGTGGTTATGTTGTTTAGATGAACACATAGCCCATGTCATTATAACTAATGTACATTTAGGTCTATGTGGAGCGCATCAATCCAATTCAAAGATGAAGATGTAGATGAAGATTAAAGACTTGGATACTTCTTTACATTGCATGGATGCATGGGTAGGGAGGTATGTCGGTCTTGGTGGTCCTCCACCAACCCAACATTCTACACCCTACATTGGCTTCATGGCCATTTGAGTGTTTACAACATTAGGCGATCCCTTCTTCCAAGGGTCATCGATTCATCTTAGCTGCTACTGACTACTTTTCCAAATGGGCGGAAGCCATCCCAGAAATTTCACAACTCACCATGTGCTTTAGTTTTTAATGAAATATATCATATATATGTTTGGGGTGCCTCGATGAACTATATCTGATAATGGTACTACATTCAAAAGCACTAAGATCAACAGCATCAACATAAGACATGGTATAAATTGGAGATACTCCACCATCTACTACCCCAGAGCTAATGGTTTAGTAGAAGCATTCAAAACTCTCATCAAAACTCTTGAAGATAACAATGATAGTGGAATGAGCTTGGTTGAAGCTTTGTGGGCCTACCTATACCAAACTCTATACCCCATTTTCCTTAATGTATGGGTCCAAAGCTAATCTTCCTTTAAAAGTTCAACTCCCATCACTAAGGATAGAATTGGGTAACAAAATAACTACATAGCAGAATGCAAAGTTGTGGTTAAAAGAGCTCAAAGGTTTGGAGGAGAGTCACCTACGGGCATGCCAAAACCTCAAGTTGTAAGGCCAAAATGATTCAAGCTCACAACAAGTTGGTCCTAGGTCTTTTAGTAGGAGACTTGTGTTAGTCTAAGGAGACCAATTGTTGCCCATCAAAGATGGGAGGCAAGTTTGAACCCACTTGGGAAGGCCCTATGTCATGAGAAGGCCTAAGGAGGATCTTATCAGCTTATTGATTGTAAAGGGGAACACTCGATGCTTCCAATTAATGGGCTCTATCTAAAGAAATATTACCCATGAAATAAATCATGTTTGAAAATAATTATTAATAAAAAGAATAAAAAATCTGATTCCATTCATCAAATCTTCTCTTCTTTTGAAGTGTTGTTTGCTTATCTTGCGAATCCATGACGTGTTTAGGGTAGGTGTAAGAGTCCCCAGTGGCATCCTATCCCTCTTTCACAACACAAACACAATCTCTCGACACTATTATAATAGGTGTAAGAGAACCCAAGAGGCATCCTATTTTGATTAGCATAACTAAGTCAGGTGTGAGAGAACCTAAGCGACATCCTTTTTTAGTGGGAATTTTTCTGCCATCTATGACATAATTTCATAATTTCCAAGCATATTTTAAGGTAGGTGTAAGAGTCCCCCAGAGGTGTCCTATTCCTTTTAGTACATGCACAACAACAAAAATAAATCCTTTGTCTTATTGATGGGAGCAAGCCCCCATGACACTCACATTAGCTCTAGGTGGGTTTATGCTACTATTAGTATGTCACCCCGGTGGTCATTTGTTGGAAGATGTGAGTCCCAATGCTTTCTTCTAACTTGATCATTGCAAACCAATGAGCGCCTTGTTAATATGGTAGCTTCCTTTGCCCATGTAAGCTACCTCATGTTGACTTCGTTTAAGAAGATTTGAGTCCCCATGCTTTCTTCTTGAACTAGCCACCATGTTCTAACTAGGTAGAGTTTTTGAGGCTTAGGATAAGTCCCCAGAGGCTCCTTTCCTCTTGACTACATTAGAGTTGATATAAGTCTCCAATGGCATTCACTCAGTATGCCTAGGTCGGATAACACCTTGAGCAAAAGAGACTATCCCAGCATTCAGTTCTACTATAGAAAGATGTGAGTCCCTGAGCTTTCTTCCTATCGATTATTTGCATATGCACCTTAGGTTGGTTGATGTTCCTATGCTAGACTCACCGGTGTACACCACTCTTGGAGATATGAGTCCCAGATTTCTCCTTGAGTTGGACACGAATACCTATTGGATATATGACTAGCCATGTCATCTTCTCGTGGTGTTGGATTAAGCCCTTACCCCCCCTCCCTGGGCACTCTATTTGGATCAAGTCCTTTGTGACCCCATTTAAACATTACCTAGGTTACTTTTTTGGATTGGACAATTCCTTTCCCCCTATGGTTGGAAAATTTGTTTAACGGAAGCACAAATTCTCCCTTAGTTCAGTAAATCTGAGATAGGTCTAGGCTAATATAACCTCTTTCTTAATTTGATCCCTCACAAACTAATAGGGTCCATGATAAATAAACAAACTAAAATAAATAAACAAAAATTAATTGCTTTGTGGAATTTCAAGAGGGCCCCTTTTCCCAATCAAGCATCCTATCTTTAGGCCAGTGTCAATAGAACTCCCTATAGGAATTGCCTGACTATATGAGTTGAGATAAATCCTCGGGTCGATACTCACTCCGTAGTCACCCTTAGGTCAGGTTCAATCTATTTTTCTACAAGCAGGTTGCCCCGACAATCATTCCTCTTTGGAAGATGTAAGACTATGATGCATTTTTTTTTCTATGATTATCGCAAATGCAGCCCTAGGTCGTTTGATTTGTTTCAAAGCAACCACCCATTGGTCTTTTCTAGTGGAAGATGTGAGTCCCTGAGCTTTCTTCCCTTAAATTGATCATTGCTTACCAAAAGGCACTCCTTTGGTCGGATAGTTCTCCCATCGAAGCTACTCCCTTTTGGTTCAGTAAATCTAAGATAGGTCTAAGCTTCTATAAGCTCCTTCTCAGTGAGACCCATCATAAACTAATAGAATCCATAAAATTTATTTGAAAAATAAAATCAATCTTAACTATCTTTGAGTTGATCTAAGTCCCCCAGTGGCATTCACTCAATAGTCAGCCCTAGGTTGGGTTCAATCTATTGCCTTGCCAATAGATTACCCTAACAACTGATCCTTACTTGGAGGATGTAAGTCTACTATGCTTTATTCCCAGTACAGCTGCTATACACCAAGAGGCATCCCTTTGGTTGGTTAGTCCTACTATGTGCTTAGTAGACTATCCCTTTGGATTGGTAAATCTGAGTTAGGTCTTAGCCTCCATGGCTCCTATTCAGTACAACCCATTGCAAACCAACATGATTCATTTAAAAATTAAAACCTAAAAAAATTAGAATCAAATCAAACCTTTCATCCCCTTGTGGATGACTTGAACCTGCTTTCCTAATGGAATGTTCACACTCTATCCCTTAGTGGGGTTCTTCCCTCTCTCTTATGTCTTAGACATAAGTAGAGTCACATTGCACTAAGCTCTGGATTATTTTTATTCCTTGGGTTATGTAGATATTGTTTCTATTAGTGCTTATGATCTCTCGGTGTTGTTGATCATTTCGGTCAACACCAATATGTGCAGTGTTCCTTGTCACTCACACCACACCTATTGGGCCTTTGTTGACCTCATTTTTTAGGATGAGCTCTCAACCCCTCTATCTTAGACATAGGACTTCTCTTAGACTTTAAGGTTCCTTAGTCTTATGACATCTAGTGATTAGGTGGACACTCAACCTAGCCTAGAAGACTTAAAAGAGTTAGCCATAGAATGATGCCTTGGGTGTTGAAAACTTCCTACCCTTAGCTTAAACCATTCCTCACTTTCCTTCCTTCAAGTTAAACTCCAAATCAATTCTATTTGATTTCCTTGAAATCCAAATCAACTATATATGATTGAAATCCATGATTGAAATCAATGATTGAAAACCCATGATCAAAATCCATCAAAATTCCTAAGTCCAAATTTTGCCTAAGTCCTTAATTCTTCCCTTAATGACTTAACCAAAATAATGATTCAAACCAATTCAAACCTTTGAGATTTTCTCATAATCCATATATATTCTCATTTATATTCACATATATAAATGAAATATAAATTTAAATCAATCAAAATAAACTCAAAACTCTAAATCAATTCATGAAAATTTTCTTAAGTCCCATTAATTTTCCATTAAAAGACTTAACCAAAATCAATCTTAAACCTTGATCAAACCTATTCTAATTCATGATATTTTATCAAAAATTATTTTTATTCTCATTTATATTCTCATATATAAATGAAATATAAATATAAATCAATCAAATCAAACCCACAAATTAAATTCCAAATTTAAAATCCTTGAAATTTCCTTAAATCCTTTAAATTCCTTTAATAGATTTAACCTAAATCATGATCAAACCATTTCAAATTCATGGGATTTTCTCAAAACTTTTTTTTATCCTCATTTATATTCTCATATATAAATGAAATATAAATATAAATCAATCAAATCCAATTCAAAAATTAAATTTCAATTTAAAAATTCCCTAAAATCCTTTAAATTCCCTTTAATGGATTTAACCTAAATCATGATTATACCACTTCAAATCCTTGAAATTTTTGCATGATCAATTTATATTCACATTTATATTCACATGTATAAATGAAATATAAATTCAAACAATCAAAATCAATTCCAAAATCAAACTCAAATCCACTCAAAATCAAATCTAAGCCTTTCAAATCTTGAACTTAGTCAAATCACTTTCAAATCAAGCCAAACTCTTGATTTGGTCTCATGGTTCAATCAATCCTACAATCATGAGTTCATATGTAAAACCAAATTTCAATCACTCAATCAAAACCTAATTCAATAATCAACCCCAAGACCCTTTCATATCCTTCCTTTGAATATGAAATTTTCAAATGGATCTAAATACATTTGACTTCAAAACACTTGTAAATGGAGTTATATTTCAATCATAAGTCCATAAACAAGATCAATCAACTTCAAATCAAGCTTTGACCAAGCCATTTGACCCACTTAGGCTCACTTGACCCAAAGTGACCTAAAGTACCCTTATGAGCCAACTTTTGATCCTAACCAAATTGGATTGAACCAAACTCATATATCCCTCTCATCATGATCAATCATCATGGGATGATCAATCAATCAAATTGGGTCAAACCAAGTCAAACTTAAGGGTTGATCAAGTCAACACTTAACCTAAAATAAAACCTTACACAACCAAATTATGGCATAGGCCAAATTGATTGAAACCATTGATCTAAGTTCACTCATAACCTATGTTTGAACTTGACCAAGCCAACATTTGAGCCTAACCTAGCCAATTGGCCCACTTGACCCAAGTTGACCCATTTTGACCTAAAGGGTCAAAATGTGTCAAAACTTGATCTAAGCCAAATTGGAACTAATGGGTCAAGTCCATCCCAAATCACTTGTGGAACTTGACCAAAGCCTCAATTGGCCAACTAGACCCAACCAGGCCCAATTAACCTTAGACCCAACATGACCTAAAGGGGTCATGTTGAGCCAAAATTGAACTTAACCCAAATGATTGGAAACAAAGATACTAACCCACTCCATATGACTAACCTTACCCTTGACCTACCTCCAGGTCAAATGGGTCAAATAGGTCAACTTGACCCATTTGACCTAAGTTAAGTCATATGAGCCAAAACCATATACCAAATTGAATCAAACCAAAGCCACCAAAACATTTCAAATGGTCTTATGAACTTGACCCAACCCTTGGTTTGACCCAATTTGACCTATTGGTCAACTTGACACCCACTTAAGTTGACCCATTTTCATCTAAATGGGTCAACATGAGCCAAACCCTATCAAATGTATTACAAATCCAATTAAACTTGGTCAGACCTAGTTTCTCCACATACCCAAAGTGGAAAATAGCAAAATGACCATCTACCCTAGGCCATAGAACAAATTTTGGCTAACCCATGTAATTTGGTCATACCCTCTTCCTCACTTGAGGCTTTCCTAAAAGCTCAAGGGGACTTAATGATGAGTGGTGCACCAACCTAATGGGTTTGGGTCACCCATTTGGTCCCTAAACGACCCCTAGCTTAAAATTGAAATTTCAAACTCCCTCTTAAGCTCAAATTCAGCACATGGGAAGTTGGCAATCCATTCTTTGGATCAAACCGACCATGTGCACACTCAAAATAGATCAAATAACCCTCTAATCTCATCAATTGGATCAAAATAGCAAGACCATTCACCCGATCCTTCAAGGGGAGATATACTCCCTAATTCACTTTTTTCACACTCAAGGTCAATTGAAGAATAGGAAGCCAGAGGATCCATTAGGGTTTGATCCTAAGCCTCCTAGAGCTCTTCCCAATTTCTTCTTCTTGACTTTTGAATAGTGAAAAATATGGGAGGTAGAGTGAATTGCCAACTTCTTTTACACTTGATTGCCTCCCAATTCCTCCTACACACTTCTTCTAAGGACCAATCCGAGCTCACTCAAGCTTCCATTGGAGTTCCCATAGCAAGAAGAGGGGCAATTCAATTAAAGCCATAATGATCTTCAAGTGGTGTTGGTCCATAGAGCAAGCCACTCAATCCCAAGGCCTAGGAATTTCAATAGGGCTTCATCTCCACCAGACGAAGCTACCTCATCGATCTCGAGCACCGATCACCTCCGGTAAGGTATGGAATTTTTTGATCACTAAACTCAATGTGGTGTGGAGCTTTGTGAAAGAAATTTTCACCTCATCGAATTTTGACCGTTGGATTTGCTCTGTCTTTAGATGGTGTGGGTTAAGGTTGGTTTGATTCAATGCTAGATCGAGCTTGGATCTTCCACTTGATCATGGACGGTCTCTGTTGATTAAGGGGAAGAACTTGGCTCATCTCATCCATCCATACATTTTAGATGGACGAGATGATTATTATTTAGCATTAGTTATTTCCTTTATAAACTTGGGTGAATCCTTAGCCCAATCTTTGATCGAATGACATAGAATATAAAGCGTTATACCACCACCATTTGGGATGTGACATTTAAGTTACCCTCATGCGTGATATGATAGTGTGCTGACCACCACCGACATGCGTCACACCGTGAGCTAGGGATTACTTAGGGTTAATTAAAAATGCTTAATTAATTTTTGATTAATCCATGGATCTTCAAAAATGCATAGCTCTTCATAGAAAATTTAGAAAAAATATGAAATAAAATTTGTTGGATAGATAATTAAACCTATAACATTTTAAAATTAATTTTGATGAGTTTTAAATTATGATTTTCTCTAAATTTGGGTTTTATTATAAAGTGTAGTTTACTAATTACTCTTTGATTTGGCCTCTGATTAATCCAAAATATCTTCGGTAAGTTTTAGGGGATGATCTCTATCTCCCCTAATTTTCTTGGGATTTATTGAAGGCTTGATTAGAATAATTTTATGTGGTTTCCTTAAGTACCCTTTTCAAGTAATTAAGCATAATTAGGGTATAATTAGTAGTTTCACCCTCTTATTAGGGTTGATTTAGGTCAGATCAAGTAAGTAGGTGGTTTATGGAATAATTTTGGGGCATTTCCCCTAAGCTATTCCCTATACCTCATCTTCTCTCCTTAATCTCTAGATAATTCATTAATTATCCCTTAATCAATTTTCTAAAAATTCTAAATCTTCCATAATCTCTACCTTGGGTAGATGCTTTGTTTAATAGCCTAAGTTCAATTAAAATTAAAACCCCATTCATAAGTATGAAAGGGTGTTTTGAAATTACTTAAGCTAACCCCAGCTTAATTAACTTTTAATTGTGATAAATTGCATTAGGCCTTTTCATTATTAGGTGCATTGCAAATTTAAATTATTTATGGGTTTTATGTCATCTCATTGGCTCATAATTATTTAGTTAATTCTTCTAAGGTGGTCTAGGTAAGGGTTAATTAAGTTACTTAATTCATACCTTAACCTAATCAAGACATACAAATGTATCTAATTATTTAAAAATTAAACAAAAATATAAAACACACATGGAAATGTGTGAGGAACAGTAAACTCATCTCACCTTTTCAAAATTAAATCAAACTTTAAACTAAACAAAAATTACTTTGAAATTCACTTTGATTTATTCTAAATTTTCTTATTCTATAAGTATGTCTTTAGGATTTAAATGAAGTGAGTTTGTTTACATGCTTTCATTACTTTGAATCTTTCCCAACATGTTAAGTTGTATGCCATGTGATTTCATGCATTCATAATTTCATGTTTAAATTTTAAAATGAAATTGTTTACTTTATGTCAAATGCATGTGTTGGCTAAAATAAAATATGAGTGGCTATTATCACTACTAAATCCAAATTATTTTCAAAACTTATAAATGAAATATCAAATTTGAAAGTATGCTACTTATACTTTAAGCTTGCATGTGAAATATTATAAAAGTATGCTTTGTATAGGTTTCCTTTCTCTCTTATGTTGGTATAGTTTTGAATAGGAATTCGGTGAGATATAAGGTTCATTTGAAAAGGACCTAATGCTCACCTAATTTCATATCATATTCATCCATATGCTACCATCTAAGAAGGGTTACCTACACTTACATACATAAATTTCATAAACAAAATAAATCTATTAAACAACTTTTGCAACTTCCTTTTCTATTTCATTTCTTTTGTATGCATGTTTATATTTAAGGAAAGTCGTATATTAGTCCGACAACCCCAAGGTTGTGAGGCTTTAAGTAGCCCTAAGTAGGTCTTGTACCTTACACCTCTGGTTAACAATGACGCTGTACTCACTTATGCCTTTCTTACTTTCATGTATGTATGTGAAATTTTGGATAAAGAAAACATTCTCTACTTAAGAAAAATCATGCATATTCAACTTCTAAATTTTCATAAATGGATTACTTAGCATGCATCATAAAGTGTGTTAACTACTCATTTGCATGTATAAATATGCTTAGGGTCCATCCATATGCATGATATATATATATGTTGGGAAAGAGATGAAGTAATGCATGTTATGTGAATTTTGATTCATTTTATTTAATCTTAAAATGCCTTTCTTTAATAAGTTTGTTTAGAGTTTATCTAAACTTAGGATTGATTAAAAGATGTAATCAAAACATTCACCTAAATTAAACTAAAATATGAACCCACTTTAGAAAATTACTTAAGGTTAGGGAAGGAAAGAGAAGTTCTCTCTCTTTCCCTCTTCATAACTTAGTAATTAATTGTAGGTTTCACTTAAACCAAATTAAAACATGAAATAAAATCAACCCAAAACACTTAAACAACTTAAATGAAACCTTCCTCTAAGTTGAACATGTCCTTCACACTTAGAAAATTTGAACCTAAAGCCATAGCTAAGCATACCACAAACCTTCAAAGCACACATTAGCCTAAGTCACCACTTCTAGCCTTAGGTTAAGTCGGGTGCATGGTTTGATGTTATGTTTCATTTTGTGATATATGTTTTAGACTGATGTTAGGGTGTATGCTCATAGAATGAATGGTAGGATGTTCTTAGTCTAACTATTCTTTCTAGGGATTGTGCTTAAGGAGCTATCATAATAAAAATATAAATTTTGCTTGTAGATGCTTTATACCCTAAGCATAATCCATATAGTGGACTTAGTCACCCATGTGTGGGGTGATAAGTCCAATATACATGCTTGGGATTTGTGTAGTGTGTTTTAGCTAATCTTTATTTTGCAGGTGTTAGTTAGATTTTTACTTTCCCTTTTCATGTAAAAATTTGTATAATTAGGATTTTGGAATGATTTGTTATGGGGATTAGGATGAGCATTGGTCATAAGATCCTATCTTATGCACCTCCAACCATCCAAAGAAGGAACCAAAGAAAAAAGAAAGAAGAAAGAAGAATAAAGCTTGAAGACCCCATAATAATGAATTCCTTTGCTTATTTGTAATTTAATTCATTTGTAATTCAAGTTTTATAAGGGTAGAGCTCAGCTACCCACATTTGATATTTTTGGGCTTGAGCGGTGGTGCCCTACCACAATGGCCATTTATTCTTTTTGTGATTAGCTTTATAATTTGATTGATGATTTGTTTAGATTTTGCATTAAGTGGCATGATTTTCCTAGTTTCTTCCTTGCTTTATGTATGGCCTGGATGTGGATTAGGCTCTTTAGGGAAAAATAAAAATTTTACCCAACTTAACAATTCAAATTAAAATTAAAGAGCTCATAACCTCACCTAAAGCTTAGGTTTAAAATCAAGATAAAAGAATTAGCAACCCCTTATTGGATTTCTATATAATATCATGCACAAATGCATCTTATTTCACTCTTGATTGGAGGGCTTCCACCTTGCCAAAGAACTCTTGATCTTTGAGAGCATGGGGAAACTCACCTCCTCCATTTCTGATTTTGGCCAATAATCTTCTTTATCATGCATTAGTCATAAAATCCTATTATCAAAGTCAAAATATTTGTCCAAAATAAAAATAAAATAAAATGAAATTTTAATTACATTAGATTTAGGTCATTTGAAGCATGTCCCTTTACATGATCTAGTCTCTTTAGGGAGTGAGTTTAAGGACTTAATCTCTTTCTAAATAATAATAGCCTAGCTATCTTGCATAAGCATAAAGACTTGCCTACATGTATTTAAAATCATAGGAGGAGTTAGTTGGCCACCCACGGTTGTAAGTCCAAGCTGCCGGGTGGTTTGTCCTCTCTTATGGAGGCAAACCAAATTACCCATTTTGCCTTAGATTTAGGTTGTGCTCGCCTCTCAAGCTCCCTAGATTTAGGTTCTGAGGTTACTTCTCCTTTGAGGGCCATAAGCATACCTCACCTCTTAGGCATTTCCTTAATCTTATGTTAAGGAATCTTAAGTCCTAAAATTCTAATGAAAAATTCAACTTAAATAAACTAAATCAATTTCAAAAATGTAAAGCCCAACTATAGGATAGTCTGAGATGCTCGCTAGGTTTCCTAGCATCATGGGCATCTCCTACTTATCTTTTATTATGGCTTCAATAATAAATCCCTCTTTTGATCAATCCCATTTTGATCTTCAAAGATAAACCAATCGATTGATAGTCCTTTCCTATTGAAATCTTCAAAGATAATGATCATTTACCTTAATCGAGAGTTTTCCTAAGGGATCCCATCCTTTAAGATGTAATTAATTATGGGGCTTGCCTAGGGAACTTAATGAACGATTTAAAATAAACCCTACTTTACTTTTTCATGTAAAGTAGGGAAGAATCTCTAGTACATATGCACCATCATCCTTAGAGTCCTTATTGAGGTGATTAGATCCATTAAAGGGTAGTGTTTTCTATCTTGAGATAATAGTACACTATTTCCTAATGATGTACCGATCACAATAAGTACATCTATGGATCTGCATGGTCTTACCAAGATGAATTTCTATAGGTCTCTTCTTTTCTTTCTCCCCACGATTTGAAGGTGACTTATAGGAATTTATTCACCATACCTTCTTCCTAGCACAACCATTGCACAAAAGGCAACCCCTTAGGTTGGCTAGCTCCCCACTAGTAGACTATCCCTTTGGATTTGTAAATCTGAGATAGATAAGTCCGATATAGCTTGGGTCCATCGCACACCGACATGGTCCATAAATTAAATCTATCAAATTTGACCGACCTCACATCTCTAATGGTTATGCCCTCAATTCAAAATCAAACTAAACCAAACAAACCATATCAAATGACATGAAATTAAGATAAAATTAATCTTGACTACTTTTTAGTTGACATAATCCCCAACAACATTCACTCAGTAGTCGCCCTGGTCAAGTTCGATTTGTTGTGCATCCAATAGGTCACCTCAATAGTTGTTCCTTGCTTTGGAAGATTTAAGTCTGCTATGCCTTCTTCCTAGCATAATCATTGCACACCAAAAGGAAACCCCTTAAGTTGGCTAGCTTTACCCCACATCAGATAGACTATCCATTTGGATTTGTAAACCTGAGGTAGGTCATTGATATAGCCCCTTCTCGGGTCCATCGCAATCGACAGCTCCATACATTAACTCATTAAATTAAATTGATCTATTTTCCTGGAGTTAAATCACACCCATTGGAGCCCCAAATCAAATATAAACAAGTCAAGCAAATAAATCAAATTCAAAACCAACCTCCCTAGTGGAGCCAAATTAAACTAACTCCCCCAGTAGAGTCTAAACAAAAATCCAACCAAACACTTATTCCCGGATACATCCCCAAACAAATCTATGAAATCAAACTCAAATCTCAATCCCTAGATAGCAACTTGCTTCCCTAGTGGAAGGTTCATATACCCGATCCCAAGTGGACTGAGCCCATATCTAGCGATGTGCCTCCACATCAATTAAAATAAAATAAATTAAAGCTGATTCATCTTAATCCATGTGGATTATAGATTCTTATCCCAGATCTTCTTTCCATAAAACATATAATCAAATCAAATTCAAACCTTATCCCCAATATTTTCTTCTTCTATGCCCTTGATATATACCCCTCACAGTCCCTCCATGTCCTTGACATGGAATTCTCATCAAATCTTATTTCTTCTCTTATGCACACCTTTAATACTTCAACCAAAAGCCTAACAATGTATTTGTTCAAATTACATCATCTTAACATTGTTATCAACATTTTGTGATTGATGGTGCAAGCTCAAACTAACTATACAATATCATGCTAAACATATTATAGTGGAATTAACACACTATATTATATTACAATATATGATGTTATATTATAATTTGATATAATATAATATATTGTCTAACATTACACCACATTAGAATCACCTAAAAGGAACAAATAATAAAATTTTCTCAAAATATGAATAATGTTCATTTTGGATGTAAAATTGTTATTTTTCTATTAGAAATGGTACAAAATAGCATATTTTTGGTGTTGCTTCTTGGTGTGTGATGTGAATTTGGCCAAATTCTTCCATCTCAACCTTCAAATTAACATTTTTGTGAGTTTTACCCAATGTATTATAACAAAAGTAAAACATACTAAAATGTAAAATAACATTTAGTAACACACCACCACATTCATATATATGTGAAGTTATATTGTTATGTACATTATATTTTAATATGCTTTCATATAATATATATTATCTTACATTACACCTTTAAATGAATCACTTTAAGTAAAAAATTTATAAAATTTGGTTGAAAATGAACATTTATTTTGGATGCAAAATTCCTTTCTTTTGATTAAATGACACACCATAGCACACCCCAATGATGTTCCCTAAAGCTTACCTTAAATTTGGCCAAATCCCATCATCTCAGCCTATAAATCAATATTTTTATGAATTATACTAGTACAAAACCACATCATACTATAACAAACTAAAATATGCTAAATAACAAGTAGTAATGCACAATAGTATGATATAATGCATGATGCTACACTATGTTATGGCATCCTATATTATAATACACTATAACATACTATATTATATTATATTGCATATCACATCACAAGGGATTGCTTCAAATAAAATTCATAAAATTAGTCAAAATAATAAAAATCTATACACTTTAGTCATATCACTTACAAATTTTAAATTGAAACAATATATTACGATGCCATGCTCTACCTATTATGAATTTGGCCAAATTACACCATTTTAAAGTCTAAATCAACATTTTTATAAATAATGCTAGTGTAGCTCGACTGATGATTTTAAAATACTAAAAGAATTAAAATGCATAGAATAATATATTATGATATATGATGCTATACTATGCTACAACATATAATATTTATTTTGAACATAAAATCTTACTTTTAGACTACAAGTGGCATAGCACACCTTTGGTACTACAACCTAATTCCCACTTCAAATTTAACAAATTTCAATATTTTAGGATTTATATTAATATAAACTATGGCACAATACCATAATATACTAAAACATTTCAAAACATCTTATAACATCCAAAAGACATAACTACATGCTCAAATATATGATGATACATTATACTATAACATATGGTATTATAATATGATTTAGGGTTAGGGTTTTATTCAAATCTCTAATAATCAAGGGAAAGTCTCTTGAAGACATTTTCTTTAGCTACCATAACTTTGTTAGGATTAGGTCATTCCTTAGACCTACTCCTAATTACATCTTTATTTAAGGTTTAGGGTTTAGAGTTTATGGTTTGGAGTTTTGGGTTTAGGGTTAAGGGTTGTAGGTTTTAGAGTTTAGGGTTTAGGGGTTTTTTTTGGATAAAACCCATAGAGGGGAGAAATTTTATTGCCACAAAGAAGGATTACAAAAGTCCTTAAGAGGGGAAAATCTCAAAACTAATGCTTCAGGAGCTACAATCAACCTAGAGAGAAAAATCCCCAAACTATTACAACTAAGAAGAAAAGAAAAAGAAACCTAAGAAAATGAGCAACAAACAAAAAAAAAAAAAGAAGACCAAAGACCACAAAGAGAACAGAGGGAGGAAGAGAAGCCACAAGTAGAAGTCGACACGTGCAAAGAAAAGAAGAAATACTTGCAAAAAGGAAATCAAGAGAAAGATCAAGAAATAAAAGAAGAGGAAGGGAGGGAAAGCGAAAGAAAGGCTCAAGCTCAGTATAGAAAAAAGGGGCAACCAAATTTTGTGAGCATCCAAACTCCAAAAGAAGGGTTACAGTCACAAAAAAAAGGCTACCAACCAAAAGAAAATAAAAGGAACATCTTAGCCATCATTGCCAACAAACCTCAAAAAATGCACCTGACCAAGTAGCAAAGTCATCCATGAACAAGGGATATCAACCACCATCATAGAAGGAGAAAAGAAATTAAGTAATAAAGGCAAACCAACTTTATCTAAGTTAGAAAGGCCTCTTAATTGCTTTGGAATATTATCATTGGAAAATAAAGTAAAATTAGAAAGATTACTCCCCAAGCTAGCTAAAAGTCAGCAAGCATTACCTTCTCTCAAAATATGAGTCATCTTAAAAGATAGTTTAGAAATAATAGCATTAATATTCCTAAGTAAATAGAAAAGTTTAGCATTACCCTTGTGATTAGAGTTGATCATAGTAACAACCATCTTAGCATCAGATTCTAACCAAATGGAAAGAAAATTCCTCCAAACAAAGCTTAAGAGCATGATAAATAGTTCAGCCATAATAATAGAAGTAGAGAGAGGAGTCAGAAAAGCCAAGACAATACTCCCAAGATTATTACAAAAAATACCACCATAGCTAGACTTGTTAAGTGCAACAGAGCCATCCGTATTAATTTTAATACAACAATTAATAGGCTTAATCCAATAAATGATTTTATAAGAATGGTGCAAGTCATAATAAGGAAACTTAATACCCAATTTAGAAGCAACAAACTTGTAACCTCTAAAATGAGTACCACTAAGCCCCTTGTGTAAAGATAAATTTTTTCTTTAGTCATAATAATCCTCTTATGATTCATAGGCACATTATGATGTTTAGCATCATTTCTGTCAAGCCAAATAAACCAAATCAAAGTAACACCCATAACAATTTTGATATGCCCTTTGACAATATTAAGAGAGTCAAAGCTAAGGAGCTACATTAAATTAAAATTACCATTAAAAGAATTAAGGTTGAATAAGTCCTCATACAAATTCGAAACTTTAGAGGCAATAGCACCATTAACAAATACATGACTAACATTCTCAATATAAAAAAACACAAGCATTTAGAAGGAAGATAAAAACCTTTCTCCAAAAGTAAAGAATCAACAACAATAAAACCCCTTAAAATCCTCCAAACAAGAATAGAATAAGAGGTAGGAATAATGTTATTCAAAATCTTAAAAAAGATAGGTGAAGAGGGTTTATTATCTCTAATATGGTGCCAAGTATCTTTAAAGGAAAAATCACCATTACTAGAAATGTTGTAAAGAACCTGATCAGAAATAATACCATCAATAGGAATCTTGATGATATTATTACAAATGGAATCAAGAATCAAGTCATACAAAAGAGAATGATTCCAATCACCATTTAAAATAAAATGATTAACTTTCAAAAAAGAAGTAGAGTGAGTATTAAGCATAGAATCAATAGATGTCTCCCCCATCCAATTATCTTGCCAAAAGAAAGAGGAGCCACTATTAATATGCTAGAAAATGAGAGGTTATGCTTGCCATTTAATAGCACAAAGGTGTTTCCAACCAATAAAGTCACCATGCTTATAGCTACAAGTTAAAGGATGTTTACCTTTGTAGTATTTGTAATTCATAAAATTAGCCCAAAGACTAACATTCTTCCTGAAATTCCACCAAAGTTTATAAGAAAATGCATTAGTGGAATCCAACAAGGACCTGTAGCCAAGACAACCTTCAAATAAAGTACCACACATGTTAGACCAAGAAGCCCAATGAAGCCTTTTGGCCAAAAGTCTAGAGCCCCAAAAAAATTATTAAAAAGCCTTTCAATCTATGTAATAACAAGAGAAGTTGGAACAATATTAAGAAGCAAATAAAAAGGAAGAGAGTAAAGAATACTTTTAGTAACAATTAATCTACCACCAAAAGATAAAAAAATGAAATTCAAGGGTAGAAATCTTATTCGAATATTTTTGATAACCTCATCAAAAAAGGTGAGACCTCTTAGGACCATAGTATAAAGGAGAACCTATATACTTGATAGGAAGACATTGATGAAAAAATCCAGTAATATCCTTAATTATATTGATTCTATGAGTAGAAATAAGAACAGAGGGGATAAAATAGCTTTTCTGAGTACTAACCAAGAGGCCACTTTCTTTTTCAAACTTATTCAAAAAGACCTTCAATTTTTTAACATATTATAATGAGCCATTACAAAATATAATGAAGTAATCAACAAAACTTAAGTGGGATATAGCCAAACCACCAAGATTCCTGAAATACATGCTAGAATTCTTCTCAAACAAAAAATTAAGCCAATGAGACAAATATTCAATAGCAATAATAAAAAGTGATGGAGAAAGAGGATCACTTTGTCTAATACCTAAAGACTTAAAGATGCCAAATTTTCACCATTAATAACTAAAGAGAACCAAACATTACAAATGATATTGTTAACCAAAGAGATAAATTTAGTAGAGAAACTAAATAAAGAAAGAATGCTGTTAAAAAAATCCCAAGAAATGTTGTCATAAGCTTTAGTAATATCAAGCTTAAAAAGTTAATTGCCACCTCTAGTTTTCACATTTAAGTCATGAATTAATTCTTATGCAAGCAAGATGTTGTCAAAGATAGTCCTACCTTTCACAAAGCTAGTTTGATTAGGAGAAATAATCTTAGGAAGAAATTTACCAAACCTACTAGTCAAAATTTTAAAAATCATTTTATTAAAGAAAGTACAAAGATTAATAGGTTTAAAATCATTCCAAGTTATTATCTTTCTTGGGAATAAGAACAATTTTTGTAGAAGTGAAATATTTAAGAATAGAATTCTCAAGAAAGAAACCCTCACAACATTAACAAGATCAGATTTAATAATAAACCAAGCTTTTGAAAGAATAAAGTAGAGTAGCCATCCAACCCCTACAATAATCATCATTCATACCATTATAAATATTAAAATTCCTCATCCAAAGGAGGAGCAACCAAGAATTATCCTAAGAGACATAATAGAAGGATAGAGGGGTTAGATAACTGATCAAGTTGATAATTTTTATTTAAAAGATCTTTAAAATAGTTAATAGTAGAAGGAAAAAAAATCCTCCTTTTTGGTGATCCAAGAAGCATCAAAATTCTCAATTTTATGAATTTTCCCAAGAACTCTCCTTTTCATAACCAAAGCATGAAAATATTTCGTGTTTCTTTCCCCCTCAGAAAGATGTTTAGAAGCAGCCTTTTGTCTCTAGTAGGTTTCCTCCATATTCTGAAACTTAATGAGGTTATCTTTAGCTTCAGCAAGGTTAGAGCAAAATGAGGAATCATTAATAACATGTTCATCCAAATCTTTCTTCTGTTGCTCCATGTTGATATAATCAAAAAGATTTTTGAAACAATTTCTATTCCACCAATTAATATAATGCTTAAGCCTTTTTAGTTTAAGCTAGAATCTCTTCATACCAAAAGTAGAATCATAGGGAGCAAGTGGAGCATACCAATTAGAAGCAATAGCATCAAGAAAACTACTATCTTGTAACCACATATTTTGAAATCAAAAATTTTTAATGACATTATTGTTATGAACAACATCCTTAATGGAAATCAAAAGAGAAGCATGATTTGAGAGAGTTCTACTAAGGTGTTCAATTGAAGTCAAAGGCCAACGGTTATTAAATAAGGCACAATCTAAACATTGCCAAAGTCTATAATTATTCCAAGTAAACTAAGAGCCAATAAAACCAACATCATGCATATTACAATCCAGGATCTTATTCAAAAAATCTTTCATAGAATGTAAATTCAGAGAAAAACCCTCTTTCCTTTCATTCATAGAAAGGATCATCTTTAAATTCCCACCAAAAATCCAAGAATCATTAATAATAGAAGCAAAAGTAGATAATTGATCCCAAAGAATCCTCCTCTCAATCTTATTACATGAAGAATAAATAAAAGAGCCAAAATCATGATAATCACCAAAAGAAATATCCACATTTACAACTTGATGAAAATCATTAATGACATTAATAAAAGAGGATTATTCCAAAATAACCAAATCTTATTTCCATTGTTAAAATAATAATTAGAAAAACCATTCATTTTATCCGCATGCATAATTTTAGAAGAAAAAAATAAGAGGTTCAAGAATAACCAAGAAATGAGATTATAAACCCTACAAAGGTTCCTAATCCTATTCCTAATAGCAAGAGCACTAATGCCCCTAACATTCCAAATAAGAAAATTAAACATTAATTCTTATTGGGTAAAGAAGATGAAGAAGATCGAGTTGACTTAGAAACTTTAGGAGATTCTTTGGGATTCTTTAGAAACATTATAAACCCTACTCTGACCACCACCTCCAAATCCACCAGCACCTCTAGATCCCCCACCACCACTACGATAACTGCCACCCTACCTTTGCCTCCATCGGTAGATCCAAACTGAGCCTAGTTGACGGTGATGTTCCTACCATCAAGGTTCTGCCCATTCTTATGATTTAAGGTTTAGGGTTTAGGGTTAGTTTAGGGTTTAGGATTTAGGGTTTAAGTATTAGTTTAGGGTTTACAATTTAGGGTTTAGGGTTTAGGGTTTAAAGTTTTTTTTAACAGAGAATAAATTTAGATTCAACATTTCTTCTTTTCAATTTCATTAACAAAGTAGCACCCCAAGTTTTCTAAGACATAAGCGATGACATAGATAAAAAATGAGCCCCCATAGAGCAAATTAAAAACCCAAGATATGTAAAACCATATCAACTATAAAGACAGTTCCATAAGTGCTAGATCAGATTGGTCATTCTTCAGTTTCTTCACTTCCCATCAGAACCACCCTCGCCTCTCGAGTAGCAGCATCTGCCATCATATCCCTGATCTCTTCCTTCATAACCACCATGGCTAAAACCTCCATCGCTCCTCCCACCTCCATAACCAACACTAGTCCAGCCACCACCTCCATATCCACTAGCACCTCAGATGCCCACCACCCTTTGTGATAGGTCACCTTAGCCTTCCTCACTAGCTACAGCCTGGTTGGATGATGTTTCTGCCATCAAGGTTTTGCCCATTCTTAAGGTTTAGGGTTTAAGGTTAGTTTAAGGTTTAGGGTTTAGAGTTTTAGGTTTAGTGTTTAGGGTTTAGGGTTTAGGGTTTAGGGTTTGGGTTTAGGGTTTAGGGTTTAGGGTTTAGGATTTATGGTTAGTTTAGCATTAAGGTTTAGAGTTTTTTAGGGTTTAGGGTTTAGGGTTTAGGGTATAGGGTATAGTGTTTAGGATTGTTGGTTTAGGGTTAGTTATATGGTTTAGGGTTTAGGGTATAGTATTTAGGTTTTAAGGTTTTTTTTAAATTAATTAAACTAGTAGCTTTAGTTTATTTAGTTAAATTTTTAATTATCTGATTTTATTTGATTTTTTTTATTTTTATTTAGGTTTATTCTTTTTATTTAGTTTAGTTTATTTTTTAAGTTTAAGATTATTTTTAGTTGAGTTTTATGTTTATTTTATTCTTTGGGTTTAGATTTTATTTTTTATTTTTAAGTTTAGGTTTATGTTTTTATTTTATTTTTTTAAGTTTATATTTTAGGTTTTATTTTTAGGTTTATTTTTATGTTTTATTTTATAGTTTAGGTTTAGGTTTATTTTTAGTTTATTTTATTTTATATAGTTTAGGTTTTGGTTTATATTTTACTTTAGGTTTTTATTTTAATTTATTTAGGTTTAGGTATTTTTATTTATTTTATTTTAGGTTTTATTTAGATTAATTTTTGATTTTTAGGTTTTTAGGGTGTAGGGATTAGGGTTTAGGGTTTAGGGTTTTGAGGTTTAGTTTTAGGTTTAATTTAGGGTTAGTTTGGTTTAGTTTAGTGTTTAGTCTTTAGGTTTAGGATTTTAAGGGTATAGGTTTAGGTTTTTGGGATTAGGGTTAGTTTAGGGTTTAAATTTAGCTTTAGGATTTTAGGGTTTAGTTAGTTTAGGTTTTGAGTTTAGTATTTAGGTTTAGTTTAGGTTTAGGGTTTATAGTTTAGAGTTAATTTAGTGTTTAGGTTTAGTTTAGTTTAGGGTTTAGAGTTTAGGTTTAAAGTAGTTCTATTGTAGATTATAGTTTAGTCAGTTAGAGGTTAAAACTTTATGCTTTAGGTTTAGGATCTAGGGTTTAAATTAAGTACAGTAGGTTTAGGTTTATTTAGTTTATTTTTTACTTATTTGAGTTTATTTTATTTTATATTTTTATTTAATTTAGTTTATTTATTTAGGTCTTCTTAGTTTAGTTTAGGTTATTTATTTTTTTGTTTATTTTTTAGGTTTACTTTTATTTTTTAGTTGAGTTTTATTTTATTATATTTTTTGGGCTTAGGTTTAGGTTTAGGTTTTGGTTTTTATCTTATTTTTTAGGTTTGGGTTTTAGGTTTTTATTTTAGGTTTATTTTTAGGTTTTATTTTTTTAGTTTTTATTTAGGTTTATTTTTAGTTTATTTTATTTTATTTAGTTTAGTTTTAGGTTCAGTATATTTTAGTTTATTATTAGGATTATTTTATTTTGTTTATTTTATTTTTATTTTAATTGTATGTTTTTTCTTATTTTTTATTGATTTTTTAGGTTTATTTTTTAGGTTGAGATTTTTATTTAGTTTTTATTTTATTTTATTTTAGGTTCATTTTATTTTTAGTTTTTATTTTATTTAGGTTTTTTATTTTTTAGTTTAGTTTTACTTTTTTTATTTTAGCTTATTTTTATTATATATTTTATTTTATTTTTAGGTTTAGGTTTAGGCTTTAGTTTAGGTTTTCTAATTTTATTTTATTCAGGTTTAAATTTTTTATTTATTTTATTTTTAGGTTTTATTTAGCTTAGGTTTAGGTTTTAAGTTTTAAGGGTGTAGGGTTTAGTGTTTAGTGTCTAAGGTTTAGAGTTTAGGGTTTTAGGGTTTAGGGTTTTAAGGTTTAAGATTTAAGGTTATAGTTTAGGGTTTAGGGTTTAGGGTTTAGGTTTTAGGGTTTAAGGTTTTGAGGGTTTAAAGTTTAGAGTTTAGGGATTAGGGTTAGTTTAGGGTTTAGTGTTTTTAGAGTTTAGGGTTAGTTTAGGGTTTAATGTTTAGGGTTTAGGGTTTTAGGGTTTAAGGTTTAGGGTTTAGGGTTTATGGTTAGGGTAAGAGTTTAGGGTTTAGGGTTTAGGGTTTAGGATTGTAGGTTTAGGGTGTAGGATTTAGGGTTTAGCGTTTAGGATTTAGGGTTTATGGTTTGGGTTTGGGTTTTTTTTTAAAAAAAATTAAGAAAACTAGTATGTTTAGGTTTATTTAGTTTATTTAGTTTATTTATTTTAGTTTATTTTATTTTTAATTTTTATTTAGGTTTGTTTTTTATTTTTATTTATTTTAATTTATTTATTTTAGGTTTATTTATTTTAGTTTAGGTTTTTTATTTTAGTTTATTTTTTAGGATTAGCTTTATGTTTATACTTATTTATTGGCTTAGTTTTATTTTTATTTTATTTTTTTAGGTTTAGGTTTAGGATTTTATTTTATTTTTTTATGTTTAGGTTTTAGGTTTTTATTTTAGTTTTATTTTTAAGGTTTTCTTTTTTTAATTTAGTTCTAAGTTTATTATTAGTTTTTTATTTAGTTTAAGGTATAGGTTTAGTTTGTTTTAGTCTTAAGTTTACGTATTACTTATTTTTCGTTTAGGTTTAAGCTTATTTTATTTTGTTTATTTTAGGTGTAGGTTTTTTTTTAGCTTAGGGTTTAGGTGTTTTTATTTTTTTTAGGTTTTATTTTAGTTTATTTTTTAGGTTTAGGCTTTTATTTAGTTTTAATTTTATTTTATTTTAAGTTTATTTTTTTATTTTATATTTAGTTTTATGTTATTTATGTTTTTATTTTTTAGTTTATTTTATTTTTTTAGTTTAGTTAAGGTTTTTATTTATTTTATTATTTATTTTATTTTATTTTATTTTTACATTTATGTTTAGGTTTAGGTTTAGGTTTAGGTTTAGTTTTAGTTTAGGTTTTTATTTTATTTTATTCTATTATTTTATTTTAGTTTATGTTTATTTATTTATTTTATTTTAAGGAATTATTTAGTTTAGGCTTAGGTTTTTAGGTTTTTAAGGTTTAGGGTTTAGTGTTTAGGGTTGTAGGCTTTAGAGTTTAGGGTTTAAGGTTTAGGTTTTAGAATTTAGGGTTTGGGGTTTAGGGTTTAGGGTTTAGGGTTTAGGGTTTTAGGGTTTAGGTTTAGTGTTTCTTAGGTTTAGGGTTAGCAGGGTTTAGGGTTTGCTTTAAAACTGCTTTTGTTTAGGTTTTAAGTTTTAGGATTTAGAGTTTAGGGCTAATTTAGGGTTTAAGGTTTAGGGTTTTAGGATTTAGGGTTTAGAGTTAGGGTTAGGATTATGGTTTAGGGTTTAGGGTTTAGGTTTATAGGTTTAGGGTTTAGCATTTAGGATTTAATGGGTTTAGTTTAGGTTTAAGTTAGGGTTTCAGATTTATTTTAATTTAGTCGATAGGTTTTAGGATTTAGTTTATTTTTTATTTATTTTAGTTTTTATTTTTTTTTTATTATTAATTAATTTAGTTTATTTATTTGAGTTTATGTTTTTTATTTTAGTTTATTTTTTAGGTTTAGTTTTAGATTTATGTTTACTTTTTAGTTTAGTTTTATTTTAATTTTATTTTTTAAGTTTAAGTTTTTTTTCTTTATGTTTTTATTTAGCTTAGGTTTAGGTTTTTAGGTTTTTAGGATTTAGGGTGTAGTGGTTTTGGTTTAGGGTTTTAGGGTTTATGATTTAGGGTTAGGGTTTAAGGTTTAGGGTTTACTGTTTAGGCTTTAGGCTTTAGGGTTTAAGGTTTTTAGGGTTTATGGTTTTTTAGGGTTTAGTTTTAGGTTAGGTTTTAGTTGGATTTAAGGTTTAGAGTTTAAGGTTTAGGGTTTAGGCTTTAGGGTTTAGGGTTTTTACAATTTAGGGTTTAGGATTAATGGTTAGTTTAGGGTGGTTTAGGGTTTAAGGTTAATGTTAGGGTTTAGGGTTCAGTATTTGGGTTTTGGGTTTAAGGTTTAAGGTTTTAGGTTTTAGGGTTTAGGGTTTAGGGTTTAGTGTTTAGGGTTGTAGGTTTACGATTTTGAGTTTAGGGTTTAGAGTTAGTTTTAGGGTTTAGGCTTTAGGGTTATTTTAAGGTTTAGGGTTTGGTGAGTCTTGAAGATTGGGATTTATTAAATTAAAACATAGTGCTAAACAAAAATCTATATAGAAATAGAGATAAGATTGGGATTAGAATATGTTTTACATGGTTGAAATAAAATTGTTGTTAAAATTACTTGTATTTATCCTACTAAGTTCAATTATTTAGAGTTTTACTGCTAAAGCAAAAAATCAAAATTATAAATGAGTACATGAACTAATTTGAAGTATTGTTATTATCTTAAAATTAGGGAAAGATTAAGCTAATGTTGTGTAGGTTTAGATCGAGGCCTAAACTTAAAGAGACTCTACATAAAATTAATTTGCATGTGCTTTTCAACAAACTTTAGATTTCAAATAACATCAAGAATTCTTGCACCTAAAAAATGTCATCAAATGTAGGAATTATTCTTTCCACCATTAAATCAAATTCAAATGAATACATCTAAATGAAGCAACACTACTACAAATAAAAAAATAAAATAGATGATAAATACTACGTTGGAATGCAAAATCTCCCTTAAATCATATTTTTGATGTCAGCATAAAATCTATGAGTGTCTTAAATCTCTCACAAAACTATGCCACCTATTTATAAGCATTGACTTAGGAGTTTTACTTGAGCTTTCTTGCTTTTGTGTTGAAGCGAATTATTTGTTACATTATGTTACCACGTAGAGTTACAAAAATCCCTATGTAGAGATATTGAGTTTGGATTAGTCTTGTTATGCACTACTTATTAAAAGATTTTTTCAGATACAATCACTATTGTGAAAATCTCATTCAGCAATACTTTGCATCAAGTCTCCATAATTCACCAAGATCTCGAGCACAATTTCAAAGCATTGAAATCTACTAGAGTGAGCTTTTTAAAGCATAGATTTAGCTCCTAGACATATATGCTAAATTGAAAGAGTTACAGTTGAGAAGACAATATTGATTAGAGAGGAGTTTTATGATTTGATAGGCTATCTCAGTTATAGAAGAGGAATGCTCACTAATGGACACTTAGGTGTCTAAACTTAAGTAGAATCTTTCTTCATTTACCATGAATAGGAAGCTACCCTTTTGCATCTCTATGAAACTTAAGAAGGTTTATCATAGAAAGCTTTACAATTTTTTTCAATATTATAGAAATTCAGGCTAATCATTTGTAGCCAAAATCTCTTTTATTTAGTTTAGGTTTAGGTTTTCAGGTTTTTAGGGTTTAGGATTTAGGGGTTTGGGGTTTAGGGTTTAGGGTTGTAGGTTTTATGGTTTTGTGTTTAGGGTTTTAGGGTTTAAGGTTTAGGGTTTAGGGATTTAAGGTTTAGGGTTTAGGGTTTAGGGTGTTAGTTTTAGGGTTTAGAGTTAATTTTAGGGTTCAGAGCTTAGGGTAAGTTTTATTTATTTATTTTTTATTTATTTATTTTTTTAAAATTAAGTAAATTGGTAGGTGTCGATTATTTAATTTATCTAGTTTATTTTATTTTCTATTTTTCTTTTCATTTATTTTTTTATTTAGTTTGGTTTATTTATTTTAGGTTTATTTATTTTAGTTTAAGTTCTTTATTTTAATTTATTTTTAGGTTTAGGTTTAGTTTTAGGTTCATTTTTTTAGTTTAGTTTTATTTTTATTTTATTTTTTAGGTTTAGGTTTTATTTTTAATTTTTAAGATAAGGTTAAAGTTTTTATTTTACTTTTTTAGTTTTAGGTTTTAGGTTTTTATTTTTAGGTTTTATTTTTTAGTTTAGGTTTAGGTTTATTTTTATTTTATTTAGTTTTTGTTTAGGCTTATGCTTAGTTTATTTTAGGTTTAGGTTTAGGTTTTATTTATTTTAGTTTAAGTTTTTTTTTAGTTTATGGTTTAGGTTTTATTTTTATTTATTTTTAGGTTTATTTTTTAGGTTTAAGTTTTTATTTTATTTTATTTTAGGTTACTTTTATTTTTATTTTAGGTTTAGTTTTTATTTTATTTAAGTTTTTTTAGTTTAGTTTTGATTTTTATTTATTTTATTCAAGTTTAGTTTTTATTTTTTATTTTATTTTCTTTTTAGGTTTCAGTTTTGGTTTAGGTTATAGTTAATGTTCTTTTTTGGGTTTAGGTTTTGTTACTTATTTTATTTTTAGGGTTTATTTAGTTTATGTTTAGCTTTTTGGCTTTTTTTGGGTTTAGGGTCTAAAGTTTAGGATTATGGGTTAGAGTTTAGGGTTTAAGGTCTTTTATGATTTTGGGTTTAGGGTTTAGGGTTTCGGATTTAGGGTTTAAAGTTTTTTTTAAAATTAAGTAAACTAGTAGGTTAAGTTTTATTTAGCATATTTAGTTTATTTTTTTATTTATTTTAATTTACCTTATTTTTATTTTTATTTAGGTTTATTTTTTATTTTTTTTTACTTTACTGTATTTATTTTAGGTTTATTTATTTTAGCTTAAGTTTTTTATTTTAGTTTATTTTTTAGGTTTATGTTTACTTTTTAGTTGAGTTTTATTATTATTTTATTTTTTAGGCTTAAGTTTTATTTTTTATTTTTTTAGGTTTAGGTTCTAGGTTTTTTAGGTTTATTTTTAGGTTTTAGTTTAAAGTTTAGGTTTAGGTTCATTTTTAGTTTATTATATTTTATTTAGTTTAAGTTTAGGTTTAGGTTTGGTTTATTTTAATTTTTATTTAATTTAATTTAAGTTTATTTTATTTTGTTTATTTTATTTTTATTTTAAGTTTAGGTTTTATTTTTTATATTTTTAGGTTTATTTTATTTTATTTATTTTATTTTTATTTTAGGTTTAAGCTTTTTTAGTTTAAGTTTTATTTTTTATTTATTTTTAGGTTTTATTTTAAGGTTTATTTTTCAAGTTTAGGTTTTTATTTAGTTTTTATTTTATTTTATTTTAGGTTCATTTTATTTTTATTTAATTCTTTCTTTTTTATTCTTAAGCATTTTTTTTAGTTTAGCTTAATTTTTATTTTTTAGTTTTTTTACTTTTTATTTTATTTTATTTTCAGGTTTAGGTTTAGGTTTTAATTTAGGATTTTGTTTTATCATATTTTTTTAATTTATTTAAGTTTAGGTTTTTTTATTTATTTTATTTTTAGGTTTTATTTAGTTTAGGTTTAATCTTTTAGGTTTTTAGGATTTAGGGCTTAGGGTTTAAGGTTTAGGATTTTAGGGTTAAGGGTTTAGGGTTAGGGTTTATGGTTTACAATTTAGGGTTTAGTGTTTAGGCTTTTGGATTTATGGCTTTAAGGGTTTAGGGAATATAGCTTTGGGTTAGCATGAGGTTTAGGGTTAGTTTTAAGTTTAGGGTTTAGAGTTTAGGCTTTAGGGTTTGGGTTTTAAGGTTTAAAGTTTAGGGTTTAGGGTTAGTTTTGGGTTTAGGGTTTTGGGTTTTAGGGTTTAACTTTTAGGGTCAGGGTTTAGGGTTTAGGGTTTAGTGTTTAGTCTTTAGGGTTTAGGATTTTAAGGGTTTAGGTTTAGGTTTTAGGGATTTGGGTTAGTTTAGGGTTTAAGCTTTAGGCTTTAGTCTTTAGGATTTTTAGGGTTTAGGGTTAGTTTAGGTTTAGGGTTTATGGTTTAGTGTTTTAGGGTTTAGGGTTTAAGGTTTAGGGTTTATGGTTTAAAGTTAATTTAGTGTTTAGTGTTTAAGGTTTAGGGTTTAGGATTTAGGTTTAGGGTTTAAGGTAGTAGGTTTACGATTGTAGATTTATGGTTTAGGGTCTAGGGTTAGTTTTAGGGTTAAGGCTTTATGCTTTAGGGTTTAGGATCTAGGGTTTAGGGGTTTTTTTTTTAAATTAAGTGAATTTATTTTATTTTATATTTTTATTTAATTTAGTTTATTTATTTAGGTCTTTTTATTTTAGTTTAGGTTATTTATTTTTTATGTTTATGTTTATTTTCTAGTTGAGTTTTATTTTTAATTTATTTTTTAGGCTCAGGTTTAGGTTTAGGTTTTAGTTTTTATTTTATTTTTTAGGTTTGGGTTTTAGGTTTTTATTTTAGGTTTATTTTTAGGTTTTATTATTTTTAGTTTTTGTTTAGGTTTATTTTAGTTTATTTTATTTTATTTAGTTTAGTTTTAGGTTTAGTTTATTTTAGTTTAGTATTAGGTTTATTTTATTTTGTTTATTTTATTTTTATTTTAGTTGTATGTTTTTTCTAATTTTTTATTGATTTTTAGGTTTATTTTTTAGGTTGAGGTTTTTATTTAGTTTTTATTTTATTTTATTTTAGGTTCATTTTATTTTTAGTTTTATTTTATTTAGGTTTTTTATTTTTTAGTTTAATTTAGCTTTTTTTATTTTATTTTAGCTTATTTTTATTATATATTTTAATTTATTTTTAGGTTTAAGTTTAGGTTTTAGTTTAGGTTTTTTATTTTATTTTATTTAGGTTTAAATTTTTTTATTTATTTTATTTTTTGGTTTTATTTAGCTTTGGTTTAGGTTTTTAAGTTTTAAGGGTGTTGGGTTTAGTGTTTAGTGTCTAAGGTTTAGAGTTTAGGGTTTTAGGGTTTAGGGTTTTAAGGTTTAAGATTTAAGGTTACGGTTTAGGGTTTAGAGTTTAGGGTTTAAGGTTCAGTGTTTAGGGTTTAGGGTTTAGGGTTTAGGGTTTAAGGTTTTGAGGGTTTAAAGTTTAGGGTTTAGGGATTAGGGTTAGTTTAGGGTTTAGGGTTTTTAGAGTTTAGGGTTTAGTGTTTAACGTTTAGGGTTTTAGGGTTTAAGGTTTAGGGTTTAGGGTTTATAGTTAGGGTTAGGGTTTATGGTTTAGGGTTTAGGGTTTAGGGTTGTAGGTTTAGGGTGTAGGGTTTAGGGTTTAGTGTTTAGGATTTAGGGTTTATGGTTTTAGGTTTTGGGTTTAGGATTTTTTTAAAGAAAATTAAGAAAACTAGTAGATTTCAGTTGATTTAGTTTATTTTTTATTTATTTTAGTTTATTTTATTTTTTATTTTTATTTAGGTTTATTTTTTATTTTTATTTATTTTAATTTATTTATTTTAGGTTTATTTATTTTAGTTTAGGTTTTTTATTTTAGTTTATTTTTTAGGATTAGGTTTATGTTTATACTTATTTTTTGGCTTAGTTTTATTTTATTTTATTTTTTAGGTTTAGGTTTAGGATTTTATTTTAATTTTTTATGTTTAGGTTTTAGGTTTTTATTTTAGTTTTATTTTTGAGGTTTTCTTTTTTAATTTAGGTTTAAGTTTATTATTAGTTTTTTTTTATTTAGTTTTAGGTTTAGGTTTAGTTTTTTAAGCTTAGGTTTAGGTATTACTTATTTTTTGTTTAGGTTTAAGCGTATTTTATTTTATTTATTTTAGTTGTAGGTTTTTTTTTAGTTTAGGGTTTAGGTTTTTCTATTAATTTTTAGGTTTTTTTTAGGTTATTTTTTAGGTTTAGGGTTTTATTTAGTTTTAATTTTATTTTATTTTAAGTTTATTTTTTTATTTTATGTTTAGTTTTATATTATTTATGTTTTTATTTTTTAGTTTATTTTATTTTTTTAGTTTAGAAAAGGTTTTTATTTATTTTATTTTTATTTTATTTTATTTTATTTTTACATTTATGTTTAGGATTAGGTTTAGGTTTAGGTTTAAGTTTTAATTTAGGTTTTTATTTTATTTTATTCTATTATTTTATTTTTGTTTATGTTTTTTTATTTATTTTATTTTAAGGAATTATTTAGTTTAGGCTTAGGTTCTTAGGTTTTTAAGGTTTAGGGTTTAGTGTTTAGGGTTGTAGGCTTTAGAGTTTAGGGTTTAAGGTTTAAGGTTTAGGGTTTAGAATTTAGGGTTTGGGGTTTAGGGTTTAGGGTTTAGGGTTTAGGGTTTTAGGTTTAGGGTTTAGGGTTTTAGGGTTTAGGGTTTAGGGTTTAGGTTTTAGGGTTTAGTTTTAGTGTTAAACTTATAGTTTAGGTTTATATAGTTTAAAGGTTTAGGTTTAGAGTTTAGAGTTTAAGGTTTATAGTTTAGAGTTTTAGGTTTAAAGTTAAAGTTTAAGTTTAGGGTTAGTTGGGCTTTAAGGTTTAGTATTTAAGTTTAGTTTAGGTTTGAGTTAGGTGGAGTTAAGGTTGGGTTTAGTTTATTAGGGTTTAGGTTGAGGTTTAGGTTGAAGGTTGAAGTTTAGGTTAACAAGTTTAGGTTTAGGTTTAGTTTAAGTTTAGGTTAAGAATTTGGGTTCTGAGTTTAGGGTTTATAGTTGTTAGTTTAGGGTTGGGTTTAGGTTTAGGTTTATAGTTTTAGGATTTAGGTTTATAGTTTATAGTTATTTTAGGTTTAGGATTTAAGGTTTAGGGTTTAGGGTTTAGGGTTTGGGGTTTAGAGGTTAAAAAATTATATTTAAGTAAACTTGTATGTTTAGGTTTATTTAGTTTATTTTTTATTTATTTAACTTATTTTGTTTTTTGTTTTTTTTAGGTTTCTTTTTTAATTTTATTTAGTTTAGTTTATTTATCTTAGGTTTATTCATTTTAGTTTAGGTTTTTTATTTTAGTTTATTTGTTAGGTTTAGGTGTAGGTTTATATTTATTTATAGTTTAGTTTTATTTTTATTTTATTTTTTAGGTTTAGGTTTTATTTTTTTAATTTTAGGTTTACATTTAAGTTTTTCTTTTAGGGTTTAGGGTTTAGGGTTTTTTAGGGTTTAGGGTTAAAGTTTAGGGTTATAGGTTTAGGGTTTTAGTATTAGGATTAGTTTTTGGATTGAGGGTTTAGGATTTAGGGTTTAGGGTTCAGGGTTTTTGAAAAAAAATTTAAGTAAACCGATATATTTTGGTTTATTTAGTTTATTTAGTTAATTTTTTACTTATTTTATATTATTTTATTTTTTATTTTTTATTTAAGTTTTTTTATTTTAGATTATTTTTTTGGTTTAGGTTTTCATTTATTTTTATTTTTTTAATTTAATTTTATTTTTATTTAATTTTTTTGTTTAGGTTTTATTTTTTATTTTTTAAGTTTAGGTTTAGGTTTAGCTTTAGGGTTTAGGGTTGTAGGTTTAAGGTTTAGGGTTTAGGTTTAGGGTTAGTTTTAGGATGTAGGGTTTAGGGTTAGGGTTTTCTTAATTTTTTAAATTTTTTAATTTTTTTAAAATTAAATATACTCATAGGTTTAAGTTTATTTAATTTATTTTTTATTTATTTTAGTTTATTTTATTTTTATTTTTTATTTAGTTTATTTATTTTAGGTTTCTTTATTTTAGTTTAGGTTTTTTATTTTATTTTAATTTAATTTATTTTTTTATTTATTTTATTTTAGTTTACTTTTATTATTTTATTTTATTTTATTATTATGTTTTGGTTTAGGTTTTAGCTTAGGTTTTTATTTTAGTTTATTTTAAATTTTATTTAGGTTTACGTTTTTTTAATTTTATTTTTAGGTTTTATGTAGTCTAGGTTTAGCTTTTTAGGTTTCTAGGTTTTAGGGTTTAGGATTTAGGGTTTGGGGTTTAGTGCTAGGGTTGTAGGTTTTAATGTTTAAGGTTTTAGGGTTTAGGGTTTATGGTTAGGGTTTAGGGATTAGTGTTTAGGCTTTAGGGTTTAGGGTTAAGGCTTTAAGCTTTAGGCTTTAGGGTTTAGAGTTTTAAGTTTTAGGGTTTAGAGTTTAGGGCTAGTTTCAAGTTTAAGGCTTAGGGTTTTAGGGTTTAGGGTTTAGGGTTTAGGATTAATTTAGGATTTAAGGTTTAGGGTTTTAAGGTTTTTGAGGGTTTAGGGTTTAGGTTTGTAGGTTTAGGGATTAGGGTTTAGGGTTGAGCATTTAGGATTTAAAGTTTTGGGTTTAGGGTTTAGGGTTTAGGGTTAAGAGTTTAGGGATTTTTTTTTAATTTAGTAAATCGATAGGTCTTGGTTGATATAGTTTATTTTATTTTTTATTTTTATTTAGTTTTATTTTTTATTTTTATTTAATTTAGTTTATTTATTTGGGTTTATGCTTTTTATTTTAGTTTTTTTGTTTAGGTTTAGATTTATGTTTATTTTTTTGTTTAATTTTATTTTAATTTTATTTTTTTTATGTTTTTATTTAGTTTAGGTTTAGGTGTTTAGGATTTTAGTATTTAGGGTATAGTATTTTTGGGTTTAGGGTTTTAGGGTTTACAATTTCAAGTTAGGGTTTAGGTTTAGGGTTTAGTGCTTGGGCTTTAGGGTTTAGGGTTTTTAGGGTTTATGGTTTAGGCTTTGGGTTTAGGTTTTCAGGGTTTTAGTTAGTTTAGGGTTTAGTGTTTAAGGTTTAAGTTTAGGCTTTAGGTTTAGGTTTATGATTGAGTTTAGGTTTAGGGTTTATAGTTAGTTTAGGTTTAAGTTATATTAGGGTTTAAGGTTTAGAGCTTAGGAGTTTAGTTTAGTTTAGGTTTAAAATATAGGTTTAGGGTTTAAGGTTTAGTTTTAAGGTTTAAGTTTAGTGTTTAAACTGTTTAGTTTATTGGGTTTAGGGTTTAAGTTTAACAAGTTTAGTTAGGTTTAGGGTTTAGGGTTTAGGTTTTATGGTTTAGGGATTTTTAGTGTTTAAGGTTTAAGGTTTAGGGTTAGCTTAGAGTTTAGGGTTTAGGATTTTAGAGTTTAGGGTTTAGGTTAGTTTAGGGGTTAGGGTTTAGGGTTAGCTTAGGGTTAGTTTAAGATTTATGATTTAGGGTTTCAGGGTTGAGGTTTTAGAGTATTTAGGGTTGAAGGGTTAAGGTATAGGGTTAGCTTAATGTTTAGAGTTTAGGGTTTGGGGTTTTGGGTTATTTTTAGAGTTTAGGGTTTAGGGTTCGGGGTTTAGAGGTTAAAAAAAATATTTAAGTAAACTGGTATGTTTAGGTTTATTTAGTTTATTTTTTATTTATTTTAGCTTATTTTATTTTTTATTTTTATTTAGGTTTATTTTTAATTTTATTTAGTTTAGTTTATTTATTTTAGGTTTATTCATCTTAGTTTACATTTTTTATTTTAGTTTATTTGTTAGGTTTAGGTTTAGGTTTTTATTTTAGTTTATTTTTTTTTTAATTTTTAGGTTTAGGTTTTATATATATTTTTTTAGTTTTAGGTTTACATTTGGATTTTTATTTTTATTTTTTTAGGTTTAGGTTTTATGTTTTTATTTTAAGTTTATTTTAGGATTTAGGGTTTAGGGTTTTTAGGGTTTAGGGTTAAAGTTTATGATTGTAGGTTTAGGGTTAGTTTTTGGGTTTAGGGATTAGGATTTAGGGTTAAGGGTTTAGGATTTAGGGTTTAGTGTTTCATTTTTTAAAAAAAAATTAAGCAAACCAGTGTTTTTAGGTTTATTTAGTTTATTTAGTTAAATTTTATTTATTTTATATTATTTTTTTCTATTTTTTTGTTTTAGTTTATTTTTTAGGTTTAGGTTTTCATTTATGTTTAATTTATAATTTAGTTTTATTTTTATTTTATTTTTTAGGTTTAGGTTTTATTTTTTATTTTTATGTTTATGTTTAGGTTTAGCTTTAAAGTTTAGGGTAGTAGTTTTAGGGTTTAGGGTTAGTTTTAGGTTGTAGGGTTTTCTTAATTTTTTAAATTTTTTGAATTTTTTTAAAATTAAATATACTCAGAGGTTTAAGTTTATTTAATTTATTTTATTTTATTATTTTTATTTAGTTTATTTATTTTAGGTTTCTATATTTTAGTTTAGGTTTTATTTATTTTCTATTAGTTTAGTATATTTTTTTATATCTTAATTTTATTATTTTATCTTATTTTATCTTTTAGGCTTTGGTAGTTTTAGCGTTTTTATTTTAGTCATTCCAAATTATAGGCCTAAATTTATATTTATCTTTATCTTTTAGGTCTTGAGCTCAGCCAGTCTGTGGCCCTGGTCTGGTGTAGGCTCAGGGCTAAGGCCTGTGGCCTAGTGGCTCAGTGGTCCCAGTCAGGGGTCAGGCCCAAGGCCAGTGTCAGGGCCTAGGGTCAGTGGTCACCTCAGTGGCGGCTCAGCCTTGCCTGGGTGAGCCTCAAGCTTGGGCCTGAGCCTGGCCATCAGGGCCTGGGCCCAGGCCCAGGGCCTGTGGCCCAGGGCCTGTAGGATCATGGCTAGGGCCTAGGCTGGCCTGTGCTAGGCCTCACAGGATCAAAACCTGGGCTAGTTTAGTGGGTCAGTCATGGCTCGAGGATTATCTTTAACAGCAAACCGCCTCATGACTATTTTTCTTTATCTAGTTTATTTTATTTTATTTTATTTAATTAATTTAGTTTATTTATCTGAGTTTATGTTTTTATCTAGTTTATTTTGTGATCAGCCAAGATTTATGCTCATCTTTGGTCTAGTTTATCTTTAATCTTATTTTAGCCTAGGTTTTCTTTCTCATGCCTCTGCACCTCAGCCTAGGCTTTTTGTAGGTCAGGACTCCAGGTTTGGTTTGGGCCCAGGGTCTTGTGGCCCACTCCAGGGTGCCCTGATCTGGGCTCACCCATCCTAGGCCTAGTGGCCAGGGCCTTTGGCCCAGGGTCTGGCTCAGCTTGTATTTTGGCTTAGGATTTAGAGCCTCGAGGGCTACCATTTAGGGCTAGGGTCAACGGTTGGGCCTAGGTGGTAGTTAGTGGTCAATGTTATGGCCCAGAGTCCCTGTTTGGGCCTGGCTGGGTTTAGTTAGGTTTTAGGGTGGGGTGTTTGGGTAGGTTTATGGTTTTGAGTTTAGGTTTAGAGTTAGTTTTAGGGTCAGTAAGCTTTAAGGTTTAGGGTTTGGTGAGTCTTGAAGATTGGGATTTATTAAATTAAAACATAGTGCTAAACAAAAATCTATTATATAGAAATAGAGAGCCGGGAAGATTGGGATTAGAATATGTTTTTACATGGTTGAAATGAAATTGTTGTTAAAAAAATTACTTGTATTTATCCTACTAAGATCAATTATTTAGAGTTTTACTCGCTAAAGCAAAAAACCAAAATTATAAATGAGTACATGAACTAATTTGAAGTATTGTTATTATCTTCTAAAATTACTGAAAGATTAAGCTAATGTTGTGTAGGTTTAGATCGACTTGAGCTCTAAACTTAAAAGAGACACTACATAAAATTAATTTGCATGTGGCATTTCAACAAACTTTAGATTTCAAATAACATCAATAATTCTTGCACTTAAAAGAATGTCATCAAATGTAGGAATTATTCTTTCCACCATTAAATCAAATTCAAATGAATACATCTAAATGAAGCAACACTACTACTAATAAAAAATAGAAAAGATGATAAATACTATGTTGGAATCCAAAATCTCTCTTAAATCATACTTTTGATGTCAGCATAAAATCTATGAGTGTCTTAAATCTCTCACAAAACTATGCCACCTATTTATAACCATTGACTTAGGAGTTTTACTTGAGCTTTCTTGCTTTTGTGTTGAAGCAAATTATTTGTTACATTATGTTACCGCATAAAGTCTCAAAGTAGGAGAGCTAGAGTCACAAAAATCCTTATGTAGAGAGATTGAGTTTGGATTATTCTTGTTACGCACTACTTATTAAAAGATTTTTTCAGATACAATCACTATTGTGAAAATCTCATTCGGCAATACTTTGCATCAAGTCTCCCTAATTCGGCAAGATCTCGAGCACAGTCTCAAAGCATTGAAATCCTACTAGAGCAAGCTTTTTAAAGCATAGATTTAGCTCCTAGACATATATGTTAAATCGAAAGAGTTGTAATTGAGAAGGCAATATCGATTAGAGAGGAGTTTTTTGATTAGATAGGCTATCTCAGCTATAGAAGAGGATTGTTCACTAATGGACACTTTGGTGTCTAAACTTAAGTAGAATCTTTCTTTATTTGACCATGAATAGGAAGCTACCCTTTTGCATCTCTATGAAACTTAAGAGAGGCAGTCTACTATGGCATAGAAAGCTCATACAATTTTTTTCAATATTAGAGAAATTCAAGCTAATCATTTGTAGCCAAAATCTCTTTTATTTAGTTTAGGTTTAGGTTTTAGGGTTTAGGATTTGTGGGGTTTGGGTTTAGGGTTTAGGGCTAGGTCAGGTTTTTGTGTTTAGGGTTTTAGGGTTTAGGGTTTAGGGTTTAGGGTTTAGGGATTTAGGGTTTAGGGTGTTAGTTTTAGGGTTTAGAGTTAATTTTAGGGTTTAGATCTTAGGGTAAGTTTTATTTATTTATTTTTTTAAATTAAATAAATTGGTAGGTGTCAATTATTTAGTTTATTTTATTTTTGATTTTTCTTTTCATTTATTTTTTTATTTAGTTTGGTTTATTTATTTTAGTTTAAGTTCTTTATTTTAATTTATTTTTAGGTTTAGGTTTAGTTTTAGGTTCATAGTTTAATTTTATTTTATTTTATTTTAGGTTTATGTTTTATTTTAATTTTATGATAAGGTTAAAATTTTATTTTACTTTTAGGTTTAGGTTTTAGGTTTTATTTTAGGTTTATTTTAGGTTTTAATTTTTAGTTTAGGTTTAGTTTATTTTATTTTATTTAGTTTTGTTTAGCTTATGCTTATTTAGTTTAGGTTTAGGTTTTATTTATTTTAGTTTAAGTTTTTTTTTTAGTGGGTTTTAGGTTTATTTTTTTTTATTTTAGGTTTATTTTTAGGTTTAATTTTATTTTATTTTATTTTAGGTTACTTTATTTTTTATTTTAGGTTTATTTTTTTATTTTATTTAAGTTTTTTTTTAGTTTAATTTATTTCTTTTTATTTATCTTATGAGTTTAGTTTTTATTTTTTTTTATTTTATTTTCTTTAGGTTTCGCCTTTTAGTTATAGTTAATGTTCTTTTGGGTTTAGGTTCCATTACTTATTTTAGGTTTTATTTAGTTTTAGTTTATTTTTTTGGGTTTAAGGTCCAAAGTTTAGGATTATGGGTGTGGGTTTAGGGTTTAGGGTCTTTATGATTTTGGGTTTAGGGTTTAAAGTTTTTTTAAAAAAAACTAAGTAAACCAGTTGGTTTAGGTTTATTTAGCATATTTAGTTTATTTTTATTTTAATCTATTTTATTTTATTTTAGGTTTATTTTTTTTATTTTTTAGTTTAATTTTATTTATTTTAGTTTATTTATTTTAGCTTAAGTTTTTATTTTATTTTATTTTAGGTTTTTTTTTTTTAGTTGAGTTTTATTTTTATTTTATTTTTTAGGCTTAAGTTTCATTTTTTATTTTTTTAGGTTTAAGTTCTAGGTTTTTTTAGGTTTACTTTTAGGTTTTAGTTTTTAGTTTAGGTTTAGGTTCATTTTAGTATATTATATTATATTTTTAGTTTAGTTTAGGTTTTTTTATTTTAAGTTTTATTTAATTTAATTTAAGGTTATTTTATTTTGTTTATTTTATTTTTATTTTAGGTTTAGGTTTTATTTTTATATTTTAGGTTTATTTTATTTTGTTTATTTTATTTTTATTATTTAGGTTTGCTTTTCTAGTTTAAGTTTTATTTTTTATTTATTTTAGGTTTTATTTGGTTTATTTTCATGTTTAGGTTTTATTTAGTTTTATTTTATTTTATTTTAGGTTCATTTTATTTTATTTTATTTTTATTTTTTATTCCAGTACATTTTATTTTATTTTAGTTTACTTTTAATTCCTTTAGTTTTTTTACTTTTTATTTTATTTTATTTTTAGGTTTATGTTTAGGTTTTAGTTTAGGATTTTGTTTTATTATATTTTTTTATTTTATTTAAGTTTAGTTTTTTTATTTATCTATTTTAGATTTTATTTAGTTTATTAGTCTTTAGGTCTTTAGGATGGGTAGGGGGTCAGTTTATGGTCAGGGCCTAGGGTTTAGGTCAGCCTTTGGATCCACATGGCCCAGTGGAATATGGATCAGGGTGAGGTAAGGCTGGCTTTAAGCCTAGGTGAGCCCAGCCTCGTCCCTTTCTGCCCAAAGCCTACAGTGGGCCCAGGTTTAAGCCCAGGGTCAGTGGTCAGGGCCCAGGGCCCAGTGTAAGTAGGCTCAGGATTGAGGCCTGGGGCTCAGTCTCAGTGGATCAGTGGCCAGCCCAGGCAGTTGGCCAGCCTAGTGGATTTAGTCAGGTGGGTTTTAGTCTGTGGGTCTGTCTGTGGTTTAGTGGCCTGTGGCTCAGGCCTGTTGGTTTATGGTTTGTTTAAGGTTGTGGCCTGGGGATCGGCTTTATTAGTGCAAGTGGGGTTTACTAATAGATGGTTTTGGTTTATTTTTATTTGAGTTTATTTTTTTTTATTTTATTTAATTTAGTTTTTTATTTTTTTTTTATTTTAGTTTTGGTTATTTATTTTTTATTTATTTTATGTTTATGTTTATTTTAGTTGAGTTTTATTTTAATTTATTTGTCAGTTTAGGTTTAGGTTTTGGTTTTTATTTTATTTTTTAGGTTTGGGTTTTAGGTTTTTATTTTAGGTTTATTTTTAGGTTTTATTTTTTTTAGTTTTATTTAGGTTTATTTTTAGTTTATTTTATTTTATTTAGTTTAGTTTTAGGTTTAGTTTATTTTAGTTTAGTATTAGGTTTATTTTATTTTGTTTATTTTATTTTTATTTTAGGTGTATATTTTTCTAATTTTTTATTGATTTTTAGGTTTATTTTTTAGGTTGAGGTTTTTATTTAGTTTTTATTTTATTTTATTTTAGGTTCATTTTATTTTTATTTTTTATTTTATTTAGGTTTTTTATTTTTTAGTTTAGTTTAACTTTTTTATTTTATTTTAGCTTATTTTTATTATATATTTTATTTTATTTTTAGGTTTAGGTTTAGGTATTAGTTTAGGTATTTTATTTTATTTTATTTAGGTTTAATTTTTTTTTTATTTTAGGTTTTACTTTTAGGTTTTAAGTTCTCTTTATGGGTTTTAGGTCCAGCTCAAAGCCCAGTATCTGTGGGCTCAGGTTTTGGGGGGCTACTCTAAGATCATGGAGGGTTTGGTAGAAGGTTTACTGTCAGGTTTAGGGTTTAAGCCTCTCAGGTCTAAAAGCAGGGTCTCAGGGATCAGGCTGGCTCAGTGGCTAGGCCTTTTTGAGCCCAGGTTGGGCCTGGGGTGGCCTAAGTCAGGCTAGGGCCTGGATCATGGCTCAGTGGCCTGTGGATGGTCAGGTCAGCCCATGGCCCAGGACTAGTCAGGGTCAGGCCAGGGGGTGTGCCTAGGGTTTAGCACTCAGATCTAGGCCCATGGTCTGGGTTGCCTAGGGCCTTTTAACCAAGAAAACTAGGTTTAGGATTTAGTCATTTAGTTTATTTTATTTATCTAGTTTATTTTATTTTTTATTTTATAGGTTTGTTTTATTTTATTTATTTAATTTATTTATTTATTTTTTTTATTTTAGTTTATTTTAGGATCGGTTTATGTTTATACTTATTTTTGGCTAGTTTATTTTTATTTTATTTTTTAGGTATGTTTTGGATCTTATTTTAATTTAGGTTTAGGTTTTAGGTTTTATTTTAGGTTTATTTTTTTTCTTCTAATTTCAGTCCAAGTTTATTATTAGTTTTTTCATTTTAGTTTAGGTAGTTTACTTTATTTATAAGCTTAGGTATTACTTATTTTTGTTTTAGTTTGCCAGATTTTATTTTATTTATTTTATTGTTTGTCTTTTTATTAGGGTTTGTAGTTTTTTATTAATTTTTTAGGTTTTTAGGTTATTTTTAGGTTTAGCTTATTTAGTTTTATTTTATTTTATTTTAAGTTTATTTTTTTATTTTCTTATTTAGTTTATATTATTTATGTTTTTATTATTTAGTCATTTTATTTTAGTTTATTTTATTTTTTTAGTTTTAGTTTTTTATTTATTTTTTATTCATTTTTTTATTTTATTTTTTAAGAGTTTTAGCTCAGTTTAGGTTTGGGTTTAGTTAGGGCTTTTTATCTTTATTTATCCCATTTATCTTGGCTCATTTTATTTATTTTATTTATTTTATCTTATTCTTAATTATTTTAGTTGAGGCTTATTTTGTGGTTTAAATTCCTTTGGCCTGTATTGGTTTAGCTCAGGCCTGGTTATTTGGGGCCTTTGATTTAGAGTGGCCCAGGGGTCAGTGTAGTGTGGTCTGGCTCTAGCCTCAGGTAGCCCGGTTTTAGGTCTGTGGAGGGTTTAGGCCTGTGCTCTATAGTGGTCTATGGCTCAGTGGTCAGGCCTTCAGCCTAGGGTCACCAGGGCCCAGGGCCTGTGGCCCATGGCTCAGGGCCTTTAGGGCTCAGAGGCCTACTGCTGGGGTCAGGTCCTGCCTGCAGCCTAGGGTCAGTGGCTCAGTCACTTGGGGCTGGCTCAGGCTTCAACCCAGTTACCTAGGGCTACCTGAAAGCTTTTAGGTCGAGGTCAGTGCACCTGGGTCAGCCGATGCATTTATTCAGGGTCACCATGTCTGGAGTCTGGTCTTAAAGTTTAGGGGCTGTGGCTGCCTGTAGAGTCTAACCTGGCCTAGGGCTCATGGTGGTTGGGGCTATGGTAGGGCTCAGGGCCTATGGCTTCCAGGATCCAGGATCAAGGCCCATGGTTTATGGTTATTTAGTGGCCTGTGATTTAGGTAGAGTTTAGGGTTTAGGGTCTGGCCTGGGGAGGTTAAAAATTATACTAAATGGTTAGGTTTTTTAGTTTTATTTTATTTATTTAACTTATTTTTGTTTTATTTTATTTAGGTTTCTTTTTTAATTTTATTTAGTTTAGTTTATTTATTTTAAGTTTATTCATTTTGTTTTTAGGTTTTATTTTAGTTTATTTGTTAGTTTAGTTTTATATTTATTTATAGTTTAATTTTATTTTATTTTATTTTTTAGGTTTAGGTTTTATTTTTTAATTTTAGGTTTACATTTAAGTATTTCTTTTTTTTGGGTTTAGGGTTTTAGGATATGTTTAAAGTTTAGGGTTATAGGTTTAGGTTTTAGGTTTAGGGTAAGTTTTGGGTTTAGGGTTTAGGATTTAGTGGTTTAGAGTTCGAGCATTTTGAAAAAAATTTAAGTAAATTTATTTAGTTCATTTATTTTTATTTATATTTTATTTTATTTTTTAGTAGTTTTATTTTTATTTTTTAGGTTTAGGTCCAGTTTAGCTTTAGGGTAGGGTTGTAGGTTATTTAAGCTCAGGTTTAGGGTTTAGGATGTGTTGTAGGGTTTTCTTAATTTTTAAATTTTGATTTTTTTAAAATTAAATACCATAGGTTTAAGTTTATTTAATTTATTTTATATTTATTTTAGTTTATTTTATTTTTATTTAGTTTATTTATTTTAGTTTAGGTTTTTATTTAATTTATTTTAAATTATTTTATTTTTTATTTATTTTATTTTAATTTACTTTTATTATTTTATTTTATTTTATTATTAGGTTTTCTCTTTAGTTTTATTTTCATTTTAGCTCTTTAAATTTTATAGGTTTAAGTTTTTTATTTTTATTTTAGGTCATGTAGCCTAGCCTTTTAGCTGTGCACTGGGGTCAGTTTGGGGTTTAGGGGCCAGGCCTGCAGTTTTAATGCCTGTGGGCCCAGGCCTGTGGTTTAGGGCTCAGTGACTGGCTCATTTGGGCCCAGTTTACAGGGCTTCAGCCAGCCTGTGCAGTTTGCCTCTTGGGTTTAGATCCAGGGCCTGAGTCAGTGCTTGGCCTAAGCCCAGGGCCTAGTGATTAGGGTAGGCCTGTGGCCAAAGTTAGCCCAGGGCCCAAGGCCTAGGGCCTTGGGAGGTTGTGGATCAGGGCCTGGGAGCATCAGTGGATTTAGTGGGCTCAGAGTGGGATCTTTTAAGAAACCCGACAGTGGTTGATTTAATTTTATTTTTATTTATTTATTATTTTTATTTTATTTAATTTAGTTTATTATCTGGGTCTTTTATCTTTTTATTAGTTTAGATTTATGTTATTTTATTTAATATTTTTAATTTATCTAGGCTCAGGTTTATTTTGATGCCTTTATTTAGCCCAGTCCATTGAGTTATCATGACTAGGCACAAGATCTCAGTTTGGGCTCAGGCTCATGATTGAGGTGGCTCAGCTCAGGGCTCAGCCTCAGTTAGGGTTGTGGGTTTGTGGCCCATGGCTCAGCTGATCAGGGTCACTTTAGTTTGGCCTTTCAGCCAGAGTTTAGCCTGGGTGGTTATGATTGGCCCAGTCAGTGGCCTGGTCAGTGGCCCAGGTCAGTGGCCAGGGCCAGGCTCCAGGGCCTAATTTGGCTCAGTTTAGGCCCAGTCTGCTCAGTTCTGGGTAGGTCTTGTGTCAGCCTGGAGTCAGCCTCATACAGTATCCACTGGGCCAGGGCCCAGGTCAGTTGTGGCCCAGGTCAGTAAGGGCCCGGTTTTCAGAGGATCTTGTGCTGGGTTAAGTGGGCCTAGGGTCATGTGAGTTGATTAATCTGTGAGCCCAGGTAGGTGTGTTTAGCCAGGGTAGGGTCAGCCAGTGGGTAGGATTACATTAGGTCGAGGGCCGAGGTTTATAGTGAAAGTCAGGCTCCTAAATGTGAGTTTATCTGGGGTTTGGGTTATGAGTTTAGGATTAGGGTTCTGGATTTTAGAGGTTAAAACATAAGCAAACCCGGTATGTTTAGGTTTAGTTTATTTTATTTATTTTATATTTTATTTTATTTTATTTAGGTTTATTTTTAATTTATTTAGTTTAGTTTATTTATTTAGGTTTATTCATTTTGGTTTACATTTTTAATTTAGTTTATCATTAAGTTTAGGTTTATATATTTAGTCTTTATTTTAAAATTTAGGTTTAGGTTTTACATTTTTAGTCACGCCACATTTGGTTTTATTTTTATTTTAGGTTTAAGTTTATGTTTTATTTTAAGTTATTTTAGAATTGGGTTTAGGGTTTTGTAGGTTAAAGCTCATGATCAGGTAGGGTCAGTTTGGGTTTAGGGATAGGATTGGTCAGGTCAGGATTTAGGGTAGGGTTTAGGGTTTTTTAAAAAAAAATCAAAACCAGATTTTAGGTTTATTTAGTTTATTTAGTTAAATTTTATTTATTTTATATTATTTTTTCTATTTTTTTTATTTTATTTTAGGTTTAGGTTTCATTTTTAATTTTTAATTTAGTTTTATTTTTTTTTATTTTTTTTAGGTTTTATTTTATTTTTAGGTTTATGTTTAGGTTTAGCTTTGGGTTTAAGAGTAGGTTTGGGTTTAGTTACTTTAGTAGGGTTTTCTTAATTTTAAAATTTTGAATTTTTAAAATTAAATCATACTTAGAGGTTAAGTTTATTTAGTTTATTTTATTTATTATAGTTAATTTTATCTTATTTTATTTAGTTTATTTATTTTAGGTCTATATTTAGTTTAGGTTTTATTTATCTTTTATTAGTTTATTTATCTTTTATTTATTTTATTTTAATTTATTTTATTTTTATTTTATTTTTTAGGTCAGCTTTAGCTAGGTTTATTAGTTTATTCCAAATTTATTTAGGTTTAAATTTATTTATTTATTTTATTTTAGGTCTTTGTAGCCCAGGCCCAGGCCTTTGTGGTGTGCCCAGGGCCCAGGATCTAGGAGCCTGTGTCAGGGTAGCTTAAGGCCCCGCCCAGTGGCCCAAAGCCCGGGCTCAGGGCCTGGTGGCCTGGGTGCCTGGGGTCAGTCAGCCCAGGGTGGCTCAGCCTGGGCCTCAGTGTCACTCAGTTTAGAGCTCAGCCTCTGCCTAGCCTGATCAGAGCCTAAGCCTTGGCCTGAGATCAGAAGGGGCCCAGTGGCCCAGTCAGGGTTTAGGGCCCAGGGCCCAGGGCCCAGTCAGTCAGATCATGACTCTGTGGCCTAGGCCAGCTTAGGCTCAGGGCCTTTAGCAGATCAAAAACCTGGGCTCAGGTCAAGTGGTGAGGATTTATCTTTAACTAGCAAACCCATGTCTTGGATTTAATCTTTATTTATCTTACCATCTTATCTTTATCTTTATTTTATTTTAATAAATTTATCTTTATTTATCTGAGCCTATCTTTATCTTTTTAGGTTTAAGATTTATGATCTTCTTATTATCTTTTATTTATTTAAGCCCATCTTATTTCTTTTCATGTTTGCTTAGCTAGGCTCAGGCTTTAGGTCTTAGGACTCAGTGGTTTAGGCCTAGGTTGGGCCTGGGTCTTAGGGCACTGACTCAGGTAGGGTTGGCTGAGGCTACCAGCTTGGGCTCAGCCCAGGGCCTGGGGTTTAGTGGTCATGGCCCAGGGAGAGGTCAGCTTAGGGTTTTGGCCAGTAGGGTGAGCCTGAAGGTTTAGGGTTTTAATTTAGGTTTAGGGTGTTAGTGGTCAGTGGTGGGTTAATGTGAGGATTTAGCTAGGGTCCGTGATTTGGGTTGGGTTTAAGGTCATGGTCAGGTTGTGGTTTAGGGTTTAGGTTGTAGTTTAGTGAGTTTATGGTTTTGAGTTTAGGGTGAGAGAGTGTGGAAAAGTAGGGTTTGGTGAGTCTTGAAGATTGGGATTTATTAAATTAAAACATACAAACAAAAATCTATTATATAGAAAATAGAAGGAAGATTGGGATTAGAATATGTTTTTACATGGTTGAAATGAAATTGTTGTTAAAAAAATTACTTGTATTTATCCTACTAAGATCAATTATTTAAAGTTTTACTCGCTAAAGCAAAAAAACCAAAATTATAAATGAGTACATGAACAAATTTGAAGTATTGTTATAATCTTTTAAAATTAGGGAAAGATTAAGCTAATGTTGTGTAGGTTTAGATCGACTTGAGCTGTAAACTTAAAAGAGACACTACATAAAATTAATTTGCATGTGGCTTTTCAACAAAGTTTAGATTTCAAATAACATCAAGAATTCTTGCACCTAAAAGAATTTCATCAAATATAGGAATTATTCTTTCCACCATTAAATCAAATTCAAATGAATACATCTAAATGAAGCAACACTACTACTAATAAAAAAATAGAAAAGATGATAAATACTATGTTGGAATCCAAAACCTCTCTTAAATCATATTTTTGATGTCAGCATAAAATCTATGAGTGTCTTAAATCTCTCACAAAACTATGCCACCTATTTATAAGCATTGACTTAGGAGTTTTACTTGAGCTTTCTTGCTTTTGTGTTGAAGCAAATTATTTGTTACATTATGTTACCATGTAGAGTCTCAAAGTAGAGAGAGTTAGTAAATCTCTATGTAGATATTGAGTTTGGATTATTCTTGTATGCTACTTATTAAGAGATTTTTCATACAATCACTCAGAAAATCTCATTCATAATACTGCATCATGTCTCCTAATCTGCCAAGATCTAGCATAGTCTCAAAGCATTGAAATCCTACTAAAGTGAGCTTTTTAAAGCATAGATTTAGCTCCTAGACATATATGCTAAATTGAAAGAGGTGCAGTTGAGAAGACAATATCGATTAGAGAGGAGTTTTATGATTAGATAGGCTATCTTAGCTATAGAAGAGGATTGCTCACTAATGGACACTTAGGTGTCTAAACTTAAGTAGAATCTTTCCATTTGACCATGAATAGAAGCTACCCTTTGCATCTCTATGAAACTGAGAGAGGCTACTATGGCATAGAAAGTGCATACAATTTTTTTCAAAATTAGAGAAATTGCCACATTTGTAGAAATTTATTTAATTTAGTTTAGTTTAGGTTTTAGGTTTTGTGTGGTTTAGTGGTCAGGGGTTTAGGGTAGTGGTCAGGTGCAGTTTAGGTTTAGGGTTTAGGGTTTAGTGGCTCAGGTAGGTTTAGTGATTTGTGGGTAGTTTAGGGTGTTAGAGGGTAGAGTTAATTTAGGGTGAGCTTCAGTAAGTTTTATTTATTTATTTAGTTTTAAATTAAGTAAACCCGGTAGGTTTGATTATTTAGTTTATTTAGTTTATTTTAATCTATTTCTTTACATTTAATTTTATTTAGTTTTATTTATTTTTTGGTTTATTTATTTTAGTTTAAGTTCTTTATTTTAATTTATTTTTAGGTTTAGTTTAGTTTTATTCATTTTAGTTTAGTTTTATTTTATTTTATTTTTGTTTAGGTTTTATTTTAATTTTAGGATAAGGTTAAAGTTTTATTTTACTCTTTTTAGGTTTTAGGTTTTAGGTTTTATTAGGTTTATTTTTTTAATTTTAGTTTAGGTTTAGGTTTATTTTATTTTATTTAGTTTTATTTAGGTTTATGCTTAATTTTAGGTTTAGGTTTAGGTTTTATTTATTTTAGTTTAAGTTATTTTTTTAGTTTAGTTTTAGGTTTTATTTTATTTGTTTTTTTATTTTTTTAGGTTTAAGTTTTATTTATTTTATTTTAGTTAATTTATTTTTTATTTAGTTTTTTTATTTTTATTTAATTTAGTTTAGTTTTAGTTTTATTTACTTTATGAGTTTAGTTTTATTTTTATCTTATTTTCTTTAGGTTTCATTTTTAGTTTTACTTAATGTTGTTTTGGTTTTGTTACATTGTTTTATTTTTTTTTGGTTTATTTAGTTTATGTTTAGCTTTGGCTTTTTTAGGGTCCAAAGTTTAGGATTATGTTTGGGGTTTGTATAGTATTTATGATTTTGGGTAGGTTTAGGATTTAGGGTTTAAAGTTTTTTTAAAAAAAATTAAGTAAACCAAGTTTAGTTTATTTAGATATTTATTATTTTTTTTATTTATTTTAATTACTTATTTTTATTTTTTTATTTAGGTTTATTTTTTATTTTTGTTTTGTTTAGTGTATTTATTTTAGGTTTATTTATTTTAGCTTAAGTTTTTTATTTTAGTTTATTTTTTAGGTTTATGTTTACTTTTAGTTTTATTTTATTTTATTTTGTGTTTTCTTTTATTTTTTAGTTCATGTTTTTAGGTTTATTTTTTTAGTTTTTAGTTTAGTTTAGGTTCATTTTAGTTTATTATATTTATTAGTAAGTTTAGGTTTAGGTTTAGTTTATTTTAAGTTTTATTTAATTTAAGTTTATTTATTTTGTTTATTTTATTTTATTTTAGGTTTAGGTATTTTATATTTTGGTTTATTTTATTTATGTTTATTTTATTTTATTTATGCTTTTAGTTTAAGTTTTATTTTATTTATTTTTTAGGTTTATTTTAAGGTTTTTTTTAGTTTATTTAGTTTTATTTTATTTTATTTATTTTAATTTTATTTATTTTATTTTTAATTCAGTACATTTTATTTTAGTTTTTAGATTTTATTTTTTAGTTTTAATCATTTTATCTTATTTAGTTTAGGTTTAGCCAGGATTTATTTTATCACATCTATTTTATCCATTTAGTTATAGTTCAGCCTTTTAAGTCTGTGACTCCAGTAAGTGGCCCCAGGGCCCAGGGTGGCCTGGGGCTCAGCGGCTCAGCCTGACTCACAACCCCAAGGGCTCATGATCTGGAGAGCCCAGCCCAGTTAGTCATGATCAGGGCCCAGAGCTCAGCCCAGGTCCTCTTTTGGCCTAAAGCCAGGCTCAGGTCATTTGGGCCTGGGTCATGGCCCAGTGTCTGGCCTAGCGCCTAGTGGCTCAGGATTTTTGGCCTCAGTGTGATCTGGGCCTTGAGTGGCCCAGATCTGTGGTCTGGGATCAAGGCCATGGATGGCCTAGGTCAGCCTAGTTAGGTCAGTTTTAGGGTTTATGTGGATTTAGGATTCACTGCCAACGCTGGGTAGGGTAGGTTTGGTTTAGGTTTTTTTAAATTAAGTAAACCCAGTTAATTTAGTATAGTTATTATTTTAGATTTATTCTTTATTTTATTTTAATTTATTTATTTTTGGTTTATTTATTATAGCGTTATTTATGTTAGTTTATTTTTAGTTTAGTTTAGCTTTAGGTCTGTTTTTTAGTGAGTTTTATTTTATATTTATATTTTATGTTTATGTTTTATTTTATTCTTAAGTTCAGTTTAGGTTTTATTTTATTTTATCTAGGTTTAGGTTTAGATTTTATTTTTATTTTAGTTTTTTTTAGTTTATTTTATTTTATTTAATTTAGGTTTATCTTAAGGTTTAGTGTATTTTAGGTTTTATTTATTTTAACTTAGTTTATTTTTAATTTAGGTTTAAGTTTATTTTATTTTATTTTAGGTTTAGGCTTTTTAGTTTAGTGTTTATTTCATTTATTTTTGGTTTTATTTTTATATTTAATTTTTAGGTTTAGGTTTTATTTAGGTTTTATATTTATTTTAGGTTTATTCTTTTATTTCTTAGGTTTTTTTTTATTTTATTTCTTTATTTAGTTTAGGTTTATTTTAGTTTAGTTTATTTTTATTTCTTTTTAGCTAGGGCTCAGCCTTTAGCTCAGGTTTAGGTCAGTTAGATTTATCTTATCATATATTATCTTATCAGGTTAGGCCTCCATATCTATTTTAGGTCTTGTTTATAGGCCCAAGGAGCCTGGTTTCAGTTTGGGGGCTCAGTTAGGGCCTGCACAGATCTGGGCCAGGATCTGGGGCCTGTGGCCCAGCATCAGTGGGTCTTGGGTCTTGGCCCAGGGCCCAGAGTGGGGGGCCTAGCTCAGGGTCCGTGCCTAGGATCAGTGCCCAGGTCAGTGCCTGGGGTGGTCTGCTAGCCCAGTTATTTTATCTTTATTTTATTTAGGTTTAGGCTCAGGCCTAGTTTAGAGCCTAGAGTTATTTTAGGGTAGTCAGGGCTCAGCCAGGATCAGGGTTAAGGGCCTGGGTTTATAGCCTTTTAAATTAGAAGTCTATTTAGTCATATTTATTTATTTTTTATTTTATTTTTATTTATTTTATTTTATTTTGTTTAGCTCACAATTTTATTTATTTAGTTATTTATTTTAGTTTTATTTATTTAGTTTAGTTTAGGTTAATGTTTATTTTTAGTTATTTAATTTATTTTAGTTATTTTATTTGGTAGTTTAGATTTTATTTTATTTTAGGTTTAGGATTTAGGTTTTATTTTAAGCTTTTTTAAGTTTTATTTTTTTTGTTTTAGGTTTAGTTTATTTTTTTGTTTTATTATATTTAGTCTAGGGTTTGGTTTTAGTTTATTTTAGATATAGGTTTAAATTTATTTATTTTACTTTAGTTTATTTTAGCTTAAATTAGGTTTATTTTATTTTATTTATTTTATTATGTTTTAGTTTATGGTTTAGTTTTTTTTAATTAATTTTAGAATATTTGTAATTTTAAATTTATTTAGCTTTTTTATTTTTAGGTTTATTTTATTTTTTAGTTTAGTTTAAGATTTTATTTATTTTATTTTAGTTTAGTTTTTATTTTTTATATTTAAGTTTTAGGTTTAGTTTTAGGTTTTAGTTTAGTTGTTATTTATTTTATTTTAAATTTATTTAGTTTAGGTTTTATTTTATTAGGTTTATAGCTCAGCTCTTTAGTGGTTTGGGTATGTCTGGCTAGTGGTTTAGTTTAGGGTTTTAGGTTTAGGGATCTTTTTAGGGTTGGCCTAGGCTCTGGAGGTTTAGGCTCAGCTTTGTGGCCCAGGGCTAGGTAGATTTAGGTCAGTAGTGGTTTAGTAGGTTGGTCACAGATTAGGTTTATTTATTTTATTTTCTTTTAAAATTAATGCCAGTAGTTTAGGTTTATTTTTTTTTTAGTTTAGTCCATTTTATTTATTTTATTTTTATTTTATTTAAGTTTTATTTAGTTTTATTTTATTTAGGTTAACTTTATTTTATCTTTAGGTTTAGTTTATTTATTTTATTTTGTTTAGTTTTATTTTATTTTATTTATCTTAGCATTTAATTTTATTTTCTTTCTCATCTAATCAGTTTTATGTTATTATATTTATTAGCCTTGGTCTGCCTGGTAGCTGGCAGTTTAGGAGTGGTATTTGTGGTCAGTTTAGGTCAGGGTTTAGGGTCAGGGTTTTATCTATTTAAGTATGGTAGGGTGTGGGGCTCAGGTGGCTTAGTGGCCTTAGAGTCAGGTGGGTGGGTCAGTAGGGTTTGGGTTTAGGTCAGGGCCTAGGAGCCAGGGTCAGTGGCCTAGGGTTAGTTTTTTTTTAATCAAGAAAACCACCAGTTTATTTTAGTTTATTTTATTTATTTTAGTTTATCTATATTTATTTTCTTTTATTTAGTTTTACTTTTATTTTATTTAGTTTAGTTGATTTATCTAGTTTAGGTATTTTATCTTAGTTTATTTGTTTAGTTTAGTAGGTTTATGTTTATTTTTAATTTTAGTTTTATTTTAATTTTAATTAGTTGGTTATATTTTATTTTAGGTTTAGGTTTTATTTTATTTTAGATTTTTTTTTTAGGTTTTATTTTTTAGTTTATTTTAGTTTATTTATTTTATTTAAGGTTTAAGTTTATTTATTTAGTTTAGGTTTATTTATTTTAGTTTATCTATTTAGTCCAGTTTATTTTATTTTGTTAATCAGTTTAGGTTTGTTTTTTTGTATGATTTAGGTTTTATTTTATATATTTTAGGTTTATTTCAAGTTTAGGTTTTATTTAATTTTATTTTATCATTTTAGGTCCATTTATTTTAATTTTATGTTTTTTATTTTATTTAGTTTTATTTTAGGTTTATTTTATTTTTAGTTTTAGGTTTTATTTATTTTATTTTAGTTTAGTTTTATTTATATTATTCTTAGTTTAGGCAATTATTTATTTTATTTATATTTATTTTTATCTTTATCTTTCTTTAGGTCTTTATTTAGCCTGGGGTTTCAGTTTGTGTTTTAGGCTCAGTATCAGGCATCAGGGCCCAGGGCCCAGGTTTAGGGCCTGAGGCCTAGGGCTCATGGCCTAGGGTCAGGTTTAGGTTTAGTGGCCTAGGATCTAGCTCAGTGGCCTGGGCCTAGTGGTCAGGTTAGTGGCCTGGGTGGCTCAGTTTTGGTTTTTTTTTAAAATTAAGCAAACTTATTAGATTTATTTTAGTTTATTTTATTTGTTTTAGTTTATTTATTATTTATTTTAATTCATTTTATTTTTTATTTTATTTAGGTTTTATTTTATTTTATTTTAATTTTATTTAGTTTTATTTTTTAGTTTTAGGTTTAGTTTTATATTATTTAGGTTTATTTAGTTTAGTTTCTATTAATTTTATTTTAGTTTAGTTTTTATTGATTTTATTTTTTTAGGTTTAGGTTTTGGTTTTATTTTATGTTTTAATTTAATTTATTTTATATTTTATTTTTTTTTTTTTATTTATTTATTTTTTATTTAGTTTTAGGTTTATTTTTTAGGTTTTAGGGTTTTGGGTTAGTTTAGAGTTTTTTAGGAAAATAAGGAAATTTTATTGCCACAAAAGTAAAGTCCTAGCTAAATCTCTAAGGTAATGCTCAAAGAGCTACCTACATTAAGTCCTAAAGAGATAAACCCCCTAACTATTACAATACTCAAGGAAAGAAAGCAAAAGAAAAACCAAAAAATCAATAGTAGAAAATCCATGTGAGCAGCAGCAAACTTCATTTTGTTCTTCTAATACCAACAAGATCCACCTCAAGAATACTCCTCTTAAAAAAGAAATCAGAATACTTTTGAAAGGATGAGTACAATTAAGCCAAAGATAGAAAGTGCAAAGAAGGAGTAAAGTAAAGAAATGGCTCAGGCTTAATTATAATCATCTCAAGGAGCAAGACTATATGTAAGCAGCCAAACTTCAGGAGAAGGGTTACAATTACATATAACACTACCAACCAAAAGAAGAAAGAGTGGGAAACATCAATGCCATCAAAGTCAGCATACCTCATGTAGCCCATCATCGAAAGTCCATCATCTAGCATGGCTACAAAATCCTCCAAACAATAAACATAATAGCCAACCACCAAGCCACGAGAACCACCAAGCCCAATAAGGCAGATAATCAACCAACCATCGTGATATATCAAGAATATAGTAGAGCACCACCAAAGCCACCACCAAAAGGAATAACAAAATCCAAAGGAGCATCATGATAGGGGTAATAACACAAACCAGATAAACAAGAGCAAAAAAAAAGTGCTCATATCCTCCACCAACAAAGGAAAAAATATCTAAAAAACACCCACTTAATCAAAGGTGGGTGCAAGGTCCACCCAAACATAAAAAGGGGGGTCAATTACTGCCAAGAGAGATAAAACAAAGTAGGATGAAACCAGAAATACAAGTCACAAAAAGAACAATAGTAGCTTCCTAGAACAATCACCAAAGGAGCAGAAAAAATTGGCCAAAATAGCCACCCCTCCAACCAAGCTAGCCAGCCAATACAAGCAACCAAACTAGCCAGCCAACATATCCTCCTAGCCAACCACCATAGCAGCAGAAAACCCAAGTCAGTGTAAAGAATAACAGTAGTCATCAAGCAAAAATCACCCAAAATAGCTAGGGAAAGGTTAGAAGCAAACTATACTCACCAAACCTAACCAAGGAAAAAGAAAATTTGATATGTGTAAGTAGAACAGCCAACCAATGACAAAAAGGTACAAAGCCCAGTAAGATAAACTACAAGCCAACCAACAAGAACAACAATAATAAAGGCACCCAACTAAGCGACTAGAACCCTAAGCAAACAAACAGCCACAAAATAGCTTTCATCTACCCAATCAAGAACAATACCTAAACCTAAAGCCACTGTAGCCAAGAGAGGAAGGCCAATACAAAAGGAGGTTAAAACCATAACCAAGAGAAACAAAAAAAATCAGAAAAAATAGCTACCAAGCCCCAACCAACAAAATTAAGAAAATAATAGCCAACCAACAATCTCCACCATGCCAAAATCAAGCCAGAGATAAACCAACAGCAACCCCGCAGATAAGTCACCAATAGAAAATAAAAAAATAGCAAAAAAAACCAGACATCCAACCATCCCAACTAGCCAAAACTGTCAGCCAACCAACAATGCCACTCTATCAACCACCACAATAATAGATCCAATTCATGTATGTTAGTAAGCAGCCTAGAAAAGAGGCAAAACCCATACAAAAAGAAAAACCTACAGCCGCTATAGGCACAAACCGAAAGGTGGAAATAAAAAAATAGCCAAGGGAAAATTATGGTAAACACCTAGCCAGACAGACATAAGCCACCAAGCAAAAAAACCAAAACAACCTAGGCTGCACTTACAATAACCACCAAGTAGCAAAAACTAGGCCAATCCAAAAGTAAAAGATCTAAAACATAACCCAACTCAGGCCAAAAAGAGAAAATAAGTAGATAACCACAACCCAAAGAGGGTTGAACAAGGGGCAACCAAAAGCAAAAGATCATCAAAAAGCAACACCAAAAACCAAGCCAAGAATTTATAATTTGAGATAAGGCAATCCAGTATTATCCAGATTAACCAAATGCTTTAATAGTTTAGGCAAAGTTTGGTTGTCAACTAAAGTGAACTCAGTTAAGTTGGCACAAAAGTTAGCCAAGTAATCAACACAAGCATTACCTTCATGAAGAATGTGGGAAATTTTAAAACAAACTTGAGAAACAAGATTTTTAGTATGATTAAGAAGATAAAATAATTCAACATTCCCATTTCTATTCAAATTAAGCATGACAAGAAGCAAGAGAGCATCAATATCAATCGAGATGTTGAGGAAACCTATATTCAAATAAATTTCAATAGCTTTATGAATAGCCATAAGCTCAACAAATAATGTAATAGGTTGAGAGGATAAAAGCATAAATGACAATACCTTTAGAATCCCTAAGAATACCACCACAACCATATTAATTGGAAGAAATAGCCACTTCACTTTAATCAAATTATCTTTAGGTTTGATCCAATGGATAATCCTAGCACTTTTATAAGAGTCAAACTCAGTAATGATACCCAATTTTTAGCCACAAATTTATAACCTCTAAATTGAATATTACTAATAAGATTGGGATTGAGAAGAGCATGAATTTTTTTTTTTAGTTCTAGACCTTTTATGGTTCATAGGAATATGATATTTAGCATCATTTCTATCCATCCGATGAACCATAAAGGTAATAGCAATTAAAACTTTGATTTGACCTTTCACGCATTTTTTGAAATAGACTTCAAGAAGTTGATATAAAGAAAGAGAACCCTAAAATAGTTGGTATTAAATAAATCATCATACCAAAACCATAATTTAGAAGGAATAGCACCATTGACAAAAACATGATTTACATTTTCAATATGAAAGCAACAATAGCACTTTGAAGGTAACTAAAACCCTTTAGTCCAGAGCAAAGAGTAAACAGGAATAAAATTATTCAAAATCCTCCAAGCTAAAATTGAATAGAAATGGGAATGATATTGTTCCAAAGTTTAATGAAAACATTAGAGGGTATTTATCTCTAATAAAATTCCAAACCTCTTTAAGTACAAAGTCACCATTATAAAAAAGCTTAAAAATAATTTGGTCAGGTTTATTAGAAGAAATGGGGATATTTCTAAAGTTGTTGAAAGGTGAAATAGGGATATAATTATCAAGTTTGTTTTCATTCCAATTGTTATTAAGCTAAAAGGAATTAACTTTGATAGCAACAGTACAGTGGGTAGATAAAAGGGTGTCAATAGAGCCATTGCCAATCCAATTGTCTTGGCAAAAGAAGGAAGAACCTGAATACCCAAGATATTAATGATTGAACCCATTTAATGGAGCAAAGAATTTTCCAAACTGGAGAGTCACCAACTTTATAAGCACAGTTAAGGAGATGGTTACCTTGGCAATATTTTTTCATCATAAAATGAGACCAAAGGCTATCATTCTTTCTAAAATTCCACCAAAGCTTATTATAGAAGGAAGTGATAGCTTCATGAATAGGCTTGCAACCAAGAGCACCTTCTCCCAAAGGACCACAACATTTATGCCAAGATGTCCAATGCATTCTTTTAGAATTATTGATCCCCAAAAAAATTTATTAAGAAAATAATCAAATTTGATAAATGTAGCATTAGTGGGGATAATAGTTTGAATCAAATAAAAAGGAATGGAGTTAAGAGTGCTTTTAAGCATACTGAGCCAACCACTAAAAGAAAGTAAATGGAATTCCCAAACATAAATTTTATTTGAAATTTTTTGAATTTGCTCATCAAAGACATGGGAACATTTTGAGCCTTTAAAGAGCGAAGCAACCAAGCATTTAAGTGGTAAGTGTTGATGTTTAAAATTAGTGATATGCAAGATTTGATTGATTTTATTATTGGAGATACTAGAGGAAGTGATATAATAGATTTTTTATCATTGATAGAAAGGCCACTTTCTCTACCAAATTTATTTAAAAAAGAATGAAGATGCTTGATGTGATGAATAGAAGCATTGCAGAAAATAATGAAATCATTTGCAAAACTTAAATGGGAAATAGGAAGACCACCAATACTTTTGTAGTACATATTAAGATTATTTAAAAATAAATCAATGATTCTCCTAGATAAGTACTCAATAATAATAATAAATAAAGCACGAGATAAAATATCCTCCTTGACGTAAGCCATGGGAAGAGGGAAAGAAACTCAAGGCTTCCCCCATTAAGCAAAATTGAAAACCAGGCATTATTAATATAATTTTTAATAAGAAAATAAATTTATCAAAAAACCCAAATAAATTCATAATATGAGAAAAGAAATCCCAAGAGATGTTATTAAAGCTTTTGGTAATATCTAATTTGAAAAGAATGTTGCCACCTCTAGTCTTGGCATCAAGATCATGAATTAATTGGGAAAGTAAAATATTATCAATGGATCTACCTCTAATAAAACCAATTTGGTTGAGAGAGATAATTCTATTAAGTAAAGGACTGTTTATGGTAAGAAATTTTGGAAACTTATTGAAAAGGCAAAGATTAATAGGTCTAAAATCACCCTAATAGTCAAGATTATCTTTCTTTGGTATGAGAATAATATAAGTACTAGAAAAATATCAAGGAAAAGGGCAAGGTTAGGTTAGCCAGGGTTAGGTGGCTAGGGATAGTTAGGTTAGGTAAGGGGTTAGGCTGTGGGTCTTGGGAGGGAGCCAGTCGTCATGGGTTGGGTTTGGTGGGGGGCTGAATTTTAGAAAGGTCAGGTTGGGTTGGCCTGGCCTGAGTTAGGTCACAGGAGCCAGGTCAGGAGCCAGGAAGGGTCAGATTAGGTGGTCAATGTCAGTCAATTGGGTCAGTACGTCAGGTCAATCAGGATTATAGGAGTCAGGGTCACGGTGGATGTGTCAGTAAACGCCAGGGAGGCCCAGGTCAGGTCAGGTTCAGTCAGTATCTGATCAGAGGCCAGGGCCTGGGTTCAGTATACGCCCATAGCCCAGTCAGGTCAGGTCAGTGGTCAGGCAGGGTGGCCCAGGGTCAGTATTCAATATCTGGGTGGGGTCATCTGGGCAGGTCTCAGCCAGGGTCAATCATGGTCATAAGATCAGAGGTCAGGTCAGATCGTCAGTCCTGCTCAGGTCAGTCAGGGTCAGTCTGGGTCAGGGTCAGTGGTCAGGTCAGGTCAGTCAGGGCCAGGTCAGGTCAGGTGGGTCAGGTCAGTGGTCAGGGTCATGAAGGTGGCCAGGGTCAGTATTAGGTCAGGTCAGGTCATGATCAGTAGGTGGGCCATGGCCCAGTGGTCAGTTCTGGGGTTAGCCAGAACGTATTGGGCTGGGCGGTGGCCAGGGTCAGGTCAGTGGCCTGATTCAGCGTCCGCATTCAGGTCAGTTTCAACTGGCTCAGGGTCATCCAGTCAGGGCTGCTGTCAAAAGGTCAGATCAGGAGATTCAGGTCAGTCATTTAAGGTCAGTGGCCTGTATTCAGGTCAGTGGTCAGGTGTGGTCAAAGTCAAGCCTTATTCAGGGCCTTTCAGTCCAGCCTGGCTCAGTGTCAGGCTCAGGGCCTTCAGCCCAGGTTCCAGGTCATGCAGGGTCAGTGGTCAGTTTGGGTCAGTTTCCCTTTAGACTCAGTGGTCAGGTCAGTGGTCAGGTCAGTGGCTCAGTCAGTGCCTTTAGCAGTGGTGGGGGTCTTTAGAGGGCCAGAGAGGGCCAGGGCTGGTAGGAGGTGGTCTGTGGATCCAGGGCCTGGGGGTCCAGTGTCACTTTAGGTAGGGCCCAGGATCAAGATTTTATATTTTATTTATTTATTTTTAAATTAAGCAAACCAGAGGTTTAAGTTCATCTTTATTTTAATTTATTTAGTTTATTTTATTTTATGTTATTTTATTTAGTTTTATTTATCTTATGTTTATTTTATTTTATCTTAGGTTTCATTTATTTTATTTAAGTTTATTTTCATTTTAGTTTAGGTTTTATTTATTTATTTTAGTTTAGTTTATTTTTATCTTATTTTATTTAGGTTTAGGTTTAGTTTTAGCTTTTACCTGGAGTTTAGGGTCACAGGGTTTTAGACCCAGGGTTTAGGTCAGTGGTTAGGGTTTAAGGCCTAGGGTAGGTTAGGGTTTAGGGTTGGGTAGGGTTTAGGTTTAAGTCAGATTTACATTTGGGTTTATGGTAGTAGTGGTATGGTCTGTTCAGGGTTTTATTTTATTTTATTTATCTAGTGTTTAGGTATTTAAGAGTTGGGTTTAGTGGTTTAGGGTTAGTTAGTGTTTGTATTTAGGTTTATTTAGTTTTTTAATTTATTTTAGTTTTTTATTTTTTTAATTATTTAGGTTTAATTTTAATTTTTTTTATTTTTAGTTTTTATTTTAGGTTTATTTAATTTTATTTAGGTTTTAATTAATTTAATTTTTTTTAGTTTAGGTTTATGTTTATTTTTTGGTTTATTTTTATTTTTATTTTATTCTTCAAGTTTAGATTTTATTTTTTATTTTTAAGTTTCGATTTAGGTTTTTATTTTATTTTTTTAGGTTTAGGATTTAAGTTTTTATTTTTGGTTTATTTTTAGGTTTTATTTTTAAGTTTTTGTTTATGTTTATTTTTAATTTAGTTTATTATATTTAGTTTAGGTTTAGTTTATTTTCAGTTTAGGTTTATGCTTTATTAATTTTAGTTTAGTTTATTGTAGTTTTGGTTTAGGTTTATTTTATTTTATTTATTTTAGGTTTAGTTTTTTTTAGTTTATGGTTTAGGTTTTATTTTTATTTACTTTTAGGTTTTATTTTAGTTATATTTTTTAGGTTTAGGTTTTTATTTAGTTTTTATTCTATTTTATTTTAGGTTTATTTTATTTTTATTTTACATTTAGTTTTTATTTTATATAGGTTTCTATTTTGGATTATTTTATTTTAGTTTAGTTTAGATTTTATATATTTTATTTTTAGTTTTTTATTTTTTTATATATTTTATTTTTTAGGTTCTTGTTTAGGTTTAGGTTTTAGTTTAGGATTTATTTTATTTTTTACTTATTTAGGTTTAGGTTTTTTATTTATTTTATTTTTTTGGTTTTATTTAGATTAGGTTAAGGTTTTTAGGTTTTTAATGTTTAGTGTTTGGGGTTAAGAGTTCAGGGTTTATGATTTAGGGTTTAGGGTTTAGATTTTATGATTTTAGGGTTTACGCTTTAGGATTTAGGGTTTAAGGTTTAGGGTTGTAGGTTTAGGATTTAAGGTTGAGGTTTAGGTTAATTTGGGTTTAGGGTACTGCCAAGTTTTTTTAATTTCTTTATTATTTTTTTTATTTTTTTAAACTGAGTAAAACATGTAGGATTAGGTTTATTTAGTTAATTTTTTATTTATTTTAGTTTATTTTATTTTTTATTTATATTTAGATTTATTTTTATTTTTATATTTATTTTTATTTAAGTTTTTATTTAGCTTTTATTTTATTTTATTTTAAGTTTATTTTATTTTTATTATAGGTTTAGTTTTTATATTATTTAGGTTTTCAATTTTTTAGTTTAGTTTAGGTTATTATTTATTTTATTTTAATTTAGTTTTTAGTTTTAAATTTATTTTCTTTTTAGGCTTAGATTTAGGTTTAGGTTTTAGTTTATGTTTTTATTTGCTTTTATTTTTTTTATTTTAGTTTAGGTTTTTTTATTAATTTTATTTTTAGGCTTTTATCTCTTTAGGATTTAGGGTTTATGGTTTAGGTTTAAGATTTAGGGTTTAGGGTTAGTTTAAGATTTAGGGTTTAGTGTATAGGGTATGGGGTTTAGGGTTTGTGGCATGAGTTTAGGGTTTAGTGGTTTAGGTTTTAGGGTTTAGGGTTTAAGTTTATGGTTTGGGTTTTAGGGTCTATTTAGTTTTATTTAGAGTTTAGGGTTTTATGGTTTATGTCATCAGCAAAAAGCATACACCAGGGTACATCTTCTTGTAAATGCCTTGTAAGAACATCCAACAGAAACTTGAATTATGGAGGTCAACTTTAGAGTCTAAAGGTTTTCGTTTAAGCAGATCTAAAACTGAATATATGGAGTGTAATTTTAGTTGTGGAAGTTTTAGTGGTAGTTTTATGACTTTAGGTGATCAAGTCATTAATAAGAGTGAGCGATTCAGATATTTAGGCTCTATTGTTCAAAATGATGGTGAAATAGATGGAGATATTATTAGTAGAATTCAAGTTGGATGGTTGAAGTGGAGGAATGCATCTGGCCTATTATGTGATAGAAAAGTTCCACTTAAACTTAAAGGAAAATTTTATAAGATGGTTGTAAGACCTATGACTTATGGTGCGAATGTTGGCCAATAAAAGAGAAACATAAAAGTAAGTTAAGGAGATGAGGATGCTGGTGGATGAGTGGGTTTACCTGAGATAGAATGAAAATGAGTATGTTCGGGAAAAGAAGGAGTAGCTCTGGTAGATAAGATTAGGGAGTCACCTTAGATGGTTTGGCCACATAAAGCGTGGGGTCCGATTAGAGAGTAGATGCATTAGATTTTTCTTATGTTAAGAAAGGTAGAGGTAGACCTAAAAGACTTGGTTAAGATGTATAAAAATGATCTTAGTATACTGAATTAAATGAGACTTTGACACATAATAGACACAATGGAGATGAAGGATTCATGGCCACCTAGTGGGATTAAGGCTTGTTGTTGTTGTTGTTGTTGTTGTTGTGTGGTTAGGGTTTTTTTAATATTTGTTTATTTTTTTATTTAGGATTTATTGTTTGGGGTTTAGGCTTTAGGGTTTAGGGTTGTAGGTTTACGGTTAGCTTCACAGATTAGGACTTAGGGTATATGGTTTCAATTAGGGTTTTAGGTTTTTTTTTAATAAAGAAAACTAGTATGTTTAGGTTTATTAAGTTTATTTAGTTTATTTTTTATTTATTTTAGTTTATTATATTTTTATTTTGATTTATTTATATTATTTATTTTTATTTAGTTTAGTTTATTTATTTTATTTTTGGTTGTTTATTTTAGTTTATTTTTTTAACTATAAGTTTATTTTTAATTTATTTTATTTTATTTAATTTAGGGGTTTAGTTTATTTTAGGTTTAGGTTTAGGTTTTATTTATTTTAGTTTACTTTACTTTAGTTTAGGTTTAGGTGTATTTTATTTTTTTTATTTTAGGTTTAGTTAGTTTTTTAGTTTATGGTTTAGGTTATTTATTTATTTATTTTTTTTTAATTTTATTTTCAATTTATTTTTTAGGTTTTAGCTCTATTTTTTCTTAGGTTTTATTTTAGGTTTATTTTATAGGTTTAGGTTTTAATTTAGTTTTTATTTTATTTTATTTTTGGTATATTTTATTTTTATTTTATGTTTAGTTTTTATTTTATTTAGGTTTTTTATTTTTAGGTTTATTTTATCTTTTGTTTATAGGTTTTATGTATTTTATTTAGATTTATTTTATTTTAGTATTATATTATTTTTTATCAGTTTAGGTTTAGGTTTAGGCTTTAGTTTATGTTTTTATTTTATATTATTTTTTTATTTTATTTAGCTTTAGGTTTATTCATTCATTTTGTTTATAGGTTTTATTTAGTTTAGGTTTAGGTTTTCTAGGTTTTTAGGGTTTAGGGTTTAGGATTATTATTTAGGGTTTAGGTTTGTAGGATTTAGGGTTTAGGATTTAGAGTTTAGGGTTTAGAGTTTTAGAGTTTAGGGTTTAGAGTTGTAAGTTTAGGGTCACTTTAGTGTTTGTGGTTAGTTTTAATGATTTAGGTTTATGGTTAGTTTTTATATTTTGATTTTGATTTTTTTGATTTTTTTAAAATTATGTAAACTAGTAGGTTTAGGTTTATTTAGTTTATTTTTTATTTATTTTAATTTTTTCTATTTTTATTTAAGTTTATTTTATTAATATTTTTATTCAAGTTTTTATTTAATTTTTATTTTATTTTATTTTATTTTATGTTTTCTTTAGGTTTAGTTTTTATTTTATTTAGGTTTTTTATTTTTTAATCTAGTTAAAGTTTTTATTTATTTTATTTTAGTTTTATTTTTAATTTTTATTTCATTTTCTTTATAGTTTTAGGTTTAGGTTTAGGTTTTAGTTTATGTTTTTATTTTATTTTACTTTTTTTTTATATTTTGGTTTAAATTTTTTGATTTATTTTATTTTTTGGATTTATTTAGTTTAGGTTTATGTTTTTCATCTTTTTAGGGTTTAAGGTTTAGGGTTTAGGGTTTAGGGTTAGTTTAGGGTTTACGGTTTACGATTTAGGGTTATAGATTTGGGGTTGTAGTGGGTTAAGGGCAGTGGTGGTGGTAGGGCTTTAGGGTTAGCTTTAGGGTTTAGGGTTTTTTTCTTAAATTAAGTAAACCACCAGGTTTAGGTTTATTTAATTTATTTTATTTTATTTTATTTTGATTTATTTTTATTATTTAGCTTAGTTTACTTATTTCATGTTTATTTATTTTAGTTTAGGTTTTTTTTTTTAGTTTATTAATTAGGTTTAAGTTTAGGTTTATGTTTTTTAAGCTTAGTTTTACTTTTATTTATTTTTTTAGGTTTAGGTTTTTTTTATGTTTAGGTTTAAGTTTTTATTTTATTTTTTTAGGTTTAAGTTTTAGGTTTTTATTTTAGGTTTAATTTTAGGATTTATTTTTAGTTTATGTTTTTCTTTATTTTTAGATTATTTTATTTTATTTAGTTTAGGTTTAGGTTTTATTTATTTTAGTTTAGTTTATTTTAATTTAGGTTTAGGTTTATTTTATTTTTATTTTACATTTAGGTTTTTTTAGTTTAGGGTTTAGGTTTTATTTCTTTATTTATTATGTTTTATTTTGGTTTATTATTTAGGTTTAGGTATTTATTTAGCTTTTATTTTATTTTATTTTAGGTTTATTTTATTTTATTTTACATTTAGGTTTTATTATATTTAGGCTTTTTATTTTTAAGTTTATTTTATTTTTAGTTTAGTTTTGGTTTTATTTATTTTATTTTAGTTTAGTTTTATTTTATTTTATTTTAGGTTGAGGTTAGTGGGTTTTATTTAAGTTTTTATTTTATCTTATTTAGGTTTAGGTCATTTATTTTATTTTTAAGTTATTTAGTTTAGATTTAGTGGTTAGGGCCTGTTTTATTTAAGTTTGGGATTGGGGTTTAGTGTTTAGGATTTAGGGTTGTAAGGTTTAGGGTTTAGGGTTTAGGGTTTAGGGTTTAGGGTTTGGGTTAGTTGGTTTAGGGTTTATGGTTAGGGTTGTGGTGGGTTTAAGGTGGGTTTAGGATTTTGGGTTTAGGATTTGTCTGGGTTTAGGGCTTAGGCTTTAAAATTTATGATTTAAGGTTTAAGATTTAGGGTTTTGGGTTTAGTTTGGGTTTGTGGTTTGTGGTTTGGTAGTGGTTTGAGTTTAACATTTTAGGGTTTAGGTTGAGTTGTGGTAGGGTTTAGGGTTTAGGGTTTAAGTTTTTATTCTAGGGTTCGGGCTTTTACAGTTTAGGTTTTAGTTTAGAGTTTAGGGTTTAGGGTTTTTTTAATAAAGAATAAATTCATAGTCAATATTTCTTCTTTTCGATTTCATCAACCAAGTTACACACTAAGTTTTCTAAGATACAAGCAATGACATAAATACAAAAAGTGCATGCATAGAGCAAATTAAAACCCAAGATAACTAGAAATGTCTCTACTATAAAGACACAATTTCATAAGCAGTAGATCAAAAATTAAGTAAATTAATAAGTTTAGGTTTATTTAGTTTATTTTTTATTTTTATTTTTATTTATGTTTATTTTTTATTTTTATTTAGTTTAGTTTATTTATTTTAGATTTATTTATTTTAGTTTAGGTTTTTTATTTCATTTTATTTTCTAAGTTTATGTTAATTTTAGTTTAGTTTCATTTTTATTTTATTTTTTAGGTTTAGGTTTTATTTTTTATTTTTAGGTTTATGTTCAAGTGTTTATTTTTTATTTTAGTTTTTGGTTTTAATTTTAGGTTTGTTTTTAGGTTTTATTTTTTAATTTAGGTTTTCATTTATTTTTATTTTATTTTATTTTATTTAGTTTAGGTTTAGGTGTAGGTTTAGTTTACTTTAGGTTTAAGTTTTGGTTGTATTTATTTTGGTTTAGTTTATTTTAGTTTAGGTTTAGGTTTATTTTTTTTTTATTTAAGGTTTAGGTTTAGGTTTTTTTTTAGTTTAGGAGTTAGGTTTAATTTTTTTATATTTTATTAGGTTTTATTTTTTGGTTTAGGTTTTTATTTTATTTTATTTTAGGTTTAGTTTTTATTTTATTTAGGTTTTTTTTATTTAATTTAGTTTTTTATTTACTCTATTTTAGTTTAGTTTTTATTTTTTATTTTATTTTAGGTTTAGGTTTAGGTTTAGGTTTAGGTTCTAGTTTAATTTATTTTATTTTATTAATTTTATTTTAGTTTAGATTTTGTTTAATTTTTTTAGGTTTTATTTAGTTTAGGTTTTTAGCTTTTTAAGGTTTAGGGTTAGTTTAGGGTTTAGGGTTTAGATTTTTGGGTTTAGGGTTTAGGATTTGGTCTTGGGGCTTTAGGGTTTGGGGTTTAGGGTTTAGGATTTAGCATTTAGGGTTTAGGTATTAGGTTTATCGTTCTTGTTTTAGTTCAATGTTTAGATTTTTAGTTTTTTTAATAGAGGACAAATTTAGATTCAACATTTCTTATTTTTGATTTCATCAACCAAGTAACAAAGCAAGTTTTCTAAGACATAAGTGATGACATATATAAAAAATGAGCACGCATTGAGCAAATGAAAAACCCTAGATAACTAGAACTATCTTAATTATAAAGATCCACAAGTAGCAAATCAGATTGGCCATTCTTCAATTTCTCCAGTTCCATCCGAACCACCTTGGCCTCTCAAGTAGCGGGATCCACTGTCATATCCCCTATCTCTCCCTCTGCCACCACCATGGTTGTATCCTCCATCACTCCTCCCCCTTTCATAACCAACACTGCTCCGTCCACCACCTCCTTATCCACCAGCACCTCCAGATCCCCCACCACCACTGTGATAATTGCTGCCTCCGCCTTCACCTCCACCGCTAGATCTAAACCTGAGCCTATTTGATAGTGATGTTCCTGCCATCAATGTTCTACCCATTCTTAGGGATTTTAGTTTAGGTTTAGGTTTAGTAGGTTTTAGATTTTAGGTTTATTTTCTAGTTTATTTAGTTTCTTTAGGTTTAGGTTTAGGGTTTAGGGTATAGGGTTTAGGGAGGTTTAGGGTTTAGGGTTTTGGTTTTAGGTTTTTAGTTAGGGTAGGTAGTTTGTAGATTTAGGGTTTTAGCATGTTATGGGTGGAAAGGAGGGTCCAGGGTAGGGAGTTAGGGTTTTTTGAGTCAGCACTCACATTGTGCTCAGGGAGGTTTAGAATAGGGTAGGGGCTAGTTTAGTTTAGTGTTTTGGTTTTAGAGTTTAAGAGTAGGGCAGGGTAGGGCTAAGGTTTGGGTAGGGTTCCATCAGTAGATTTAGGGTTGGATTGGGTCATTAGGTCAGTTTAGTTTTTTATTTATTTTATTTTTTTTAAATTAAGCAAATTGGTAGGTTTAGTTTTATAGTTTATTTGTTGATTTATTTTAGTTTATTTCATATTTTATTAATGTTTTAGTTTATTTTTATTTTTATTTAGTTTAGTTTATTTCTTCTATGTTTATTTATTTTAGTTTATTTTTTAAGTTTAGGTTTAGATTTATGTATTTTTTAGTTTAGTTTTATTTATTTTAGCTTAAGTTTTTTATTTTAGTTTATTTTTTAGGTTTATCTTTACTTTTTAGTTTAATTTTATTTTTATTTTATTTTTTAGGTTTATGTTTTCTTTTTTATTTTTAGAATTAGGTTTAGGTTTTTATTTTATTTTTTTAGGTTTAGGTTCTAGGTTTTTTTAGGTTTATTTTTAGGTTTTAGTTTTTAGTTTTTAGTTTAGGTTTAGGTTCATTTTTAGTTTATTATATTTTATTTAGTTTTAGTTTAGGTTTAGGTTTAGTTTATTTTAAGTTTTATTTAATTTAAATTAAGTTTATTTTATTTTGTTTATTTTATTTTTATTTTAGGTTTAGGTTTTATTTTTTAAATTTTTAGGTTTATTTTATTTTGTTTATTTTATTTTTATTTTAGGTTGAAGCTTTTTTTTAGTTTAAGTTTTATTTTTTATTTATTTTTAAGTTTTATTTTAAGGTTTATTTTAAGTTTAGGTTTTATTTAGTTTTATTTTATTTTATTTAGGTTCATTTTATTTTATTTAATTTTTATTTTTATTCTTAGTACATTTTATTGTTTAGTTTAGTTTAGTTTTATTTTCTAGTTTTACTTCTATTTTATTTTATCGGTTTAGGTTTAGGTTTTAGTTTAGGATCTTATTTTATCATATTTTATTTTATTTAAGTTAGGTTTTTTTATTTATTTTATTTTTTTAGGTTTTATTTAGTTTAGGTTTAGCTTTAGGTTTTAGGATTTAGCTTAGGTAGTAGGGGTTTAAGGGTTTAGGTTAGGGTCACTGTTTAGTGGCTCAGGGCTGTTTTAGCTTTGACACCTGGCTGGTTTAGGGATTATGGATCAGGTTACCTTGAGGCTCAGGGTGGGTTTCAATTTTGAGCTCAGCCTTTGGTCCTGGTTATGGTAAAGAAGGTAGGTCATTTGGGTGTGGTCAGGAAAGGCAGCTTGGGTCAGCCAGTGGTTAGGATTTAGTGGCTCAGTAGAGGGTGGTCATTAGGGTCAGGATCTATAGCAGGGTTAGAGGGCTCAGGTCACCTGCTAGAGTAGGGTCTGTGGTATGTAGATTTTTAGCCAACGCTTAAGGTTTAGTGGTTTAAATTAAGCAAACCGAGAGGTTTATTTAGTATTAGTTTATTTTAGATTTATTCTATTTTTATTTAGTTTAATTTATTTATTTTTGGTTTTATTATATTTTATTATGTTATTTATTTATTTTATAGGTTTAGGTTTAGCTTTATTTTTTTTACTGAATTTTACATTATATTTTATATTTTATGTTTATGTTTTATTTTTATTCTTAAGTTTAGGTTTATGTTTTATTTTATTTTGTAGGTTTAGTTTTAGATTTTATTTTAGTTTAAGTTTAGTTTATTTTATTTTATTTAATTTAGGTTTATCTTCAGATTTAGTGTATTTTAGGTTTTATTTATTTTAACTTAGTTTATTTTAATTTAGGTTTAAGTTTATTTTATTTTGCTCATTTTATTTTTATTTTAGGTTTAGGTTTTTTTTAGTTTAATGTTTAGGTTTTATTTATTATTTATTTTTTGGTTTTATTTTTATATTGATTTTTAGGTTTTTTTTTTAGGTTTTATTTTATTTTATTTTAGGTTTATTTTATTTTATTTTACTTTTTTTTTTTTTTTTATTTTATTTTCTTTAGTTTAGTTTTGGTTTATTTATCTTTTATTTTTTTTTTTTTTTTTTTTAGGTTTAGGTTTATGTTTAGGTTTAGGTTTAGGTTTGGTTTTAATTTAGATATTTTTTTATTATATATTATTTTGTTTCTATTTATTTATTTTTAGGTTTATTGGTTTAGTTTTAGTTTTTTTAGGGTTTAGTTTGGGGCCCAGGGCCTAGGGCCCAGGGTCAGATCTACCTGCCCAAGATCTGGGGTTTAGTGTAGATTTTCTGGTTGGGTGGGTAGAATTGGGGTCAGGGTCAGGGTCCAGTCAGGATTGCAGGTTTAGGGTGCAGATTTAGGGTCTGTGGTCTAGGGTCATTATTTTATCTTTTGCCCATGGTAGAGTTTAAGGCCCAGGTCTAGGGTTTAGGGTTTAGAGCCATTTAGTGTTTAGGGTTTAGCGTTTAGGATTTAGGGTTTAGAGTTTAGGGTTTAGGGTTTATGGTTTATAGTTTTTTAAATTAAGGAAATGGTAAGTTTAGGTTTATTTAGTTCATTATTTATTTATTTTTATTTATTTTATTTTTTTATCTAATTTTTTATTTTTTTTTTAGGTTTACAATTTTTATTTAGTTTAGTTTATTTATTTTAGTTAAGGTTTTTATTTTAGTTTATTTTTTAGGTTTAGGTTTAGTTTAATGTTTATTTTTTAGTTTACCTTTATTTCTATTTAATTTTTTAGGGTTAGGTATTATTTTTTATTTTTTGGTTTTTGTTTAGGTTTTTATTTTATTTTTTTAGGTTTAGGATTTACGTTTTTATTTTAAGCTTATTTTTAAGTTTTATTTTTTTAATTTTAGGTTTAGGTTTATTTTTAGTTTATTTTGTTATATTTAGTTTAGGGTTTTGGTTTAGTTTATTTTAGATATAGGTTTAAGTTTATTTATTTTACTTTAGTTTATTTTATCATGGTTAGGTTTATTTTATTTTGATTGTTTTATGTTTAATTTTTTTTTTATGGTTTAGGTTTTTTAATTTATTTTAGGTATATTTGTAATTTTAAATTTATTTAGCTTTTATTTTAGGTTTATTTTATTTTTAGTTTATTTTAAGTTATTTATTTTAGTTTAGTTTTATTTTTAGATTATTTTATTTAAGTTTAGGTTTAGGTTTAGGTTTATTTAGGTTGTTATTTTATTTTATTTTTTAATTTATTTAAGTTTAGGTTTTATTTTGTTTGCAGGTTTATTTAGTTTAGGTTTAGGCTTTAGGTTTTTTTAGGGTTTAGGGTTGGGTTTTGGGTTTAGAGTTTAGGGAAGATTTAGTTTTTAGGTTTTGGTTTAGGGTTTACAATTTAGGGTTTAGGGTTTAGGGTTTAGGTTTTTAGGTTTTTTTGTGGTTTAGGGTTTAGATTTTTTTAGGTTTAGGGTAGTTAGGGTTTAGATTTAGGGTTTAGGGTTTAGATTTTTATTTAGTTTTTATTTTAGGTTTAGGTTTAGGATTGGCTACTTAAACCGATCCGACTTATTTGGTGTGGTGGATGCGCTCGTCACGCCCGGTCTAAGATCGGATGGCTATGATTAATCCCACAGCTTAATAAGAATAAATCAGATCGATCTAGAAAATCTAATCATAACCATCAATTTCGATCACGTGGAATGGACGATGGGTGATCTAACGTCATGCGAGTGAGGGAGAATGGAGTCCATCCTCCATTGCTCACTTGATCTGAGCTTACCTTAGCTTGGATCAACTCCAAAAGGATCCCACACCTTCACGACATCGATCGGAGGGGATCCAACGATCAAGATCACAAGAGATGGAAGTTTTCTTCAAGAAGCTCCAACCCATTTTTGCTTAAGGATCAGTTTTGGAAGCATACCTTACCGGAGCTCAAGAACGGTGGCTCGAACGATTGAGGAAGCTTCATCTAGTGGAGACGAAGCCCTATTGAACAATAATTGGATCAATTCCTTGACATTTGCTCATAAGGCCATGAACCGATGATTGGGAGCTCAACTTTGATAGAAGTCCCACCTCCTGTGCTCAAGAAGCTTGGGAAATGATTCATTATTGCTCAACGAGGCCTAGGGAAGGTGCATAAAATTAATTTGAGTTTGTTGGAGAAATGGGTAAGTTAGGTCAGAAATGGGAGTGTCCTATTTTGAGACAAATAAGAATGGCATTTTTCGATGCATTTTTTGATCTAGGAATGAGCTTGGGAGCTTAGGGAAATGGGAGTGTCCTATTTCAGGAAGGATAGGAATGGCATTTTCAATCGAGGAATGAGCTGGGAGGTTAGGGAATGGCTTTGGTGGGTCATCTTGCGTAGCTAGGGCTCTGAGGAAGGATTTTTGTGTGTGTTTGAGTGAAAATGAGGGGGTGTATACCACCGTTCATCTTGATCCGATGGTTGGATTGGGTTTGACTTCTAGTGGTTGTCTGACCATCTCAAGGAGTCGTGGGCATGGAGGAGGTGAGTTGGCTCGGCTTGGTTGGTTGATGTTGTGGAGGTGGCCGCCAAAGAGGAATCATGGGTGTCATATGGTTTTGAAATGCTCCAATGGGGAGGGTTAGGTGATTTCACCTACCATGGGTCACGGTCGACCCATCCACCCCTTGATCAGGTTGGGTAGTGTCTTGTGCCTAGGGGACCATTGAGAGAGTACCAAGTGACCAAGGAATGGAAATGACCCCTTACATGGGTAATTTGTCTCATATAATTCCCTTGACCTAAGGGTAGAATGATCATTTGGCATTGTATTTGATTTGGACAGATTTCAAATGATCCAAAAGTGGGTCAGCCTAAATTTCAAGTCAATTGGAGTTGATTTGGTTGGGGTTGGCTCAATTTGACTCATTTAGGTCAAATTGAGTTAGGTTGGGTCAAGTTGACCAATTATCAAACTAGGTCAAACCAAGGGTTAGGTCAAGTTCATATGATCATTTGAGATATTTTGGTTCAATTGGTTTCATTTAGTTTGGCTTAGATTTGATTTTGGCTTATTTGAATTCATTTTGGTCAAATGGGTTAAGTTGACCAATTTGAACAAATTGGCTAAATTGGCTTAGGTTGGATGTTGGTTTAGGTTTAGTTGACCAATTAAAGATGATGGTAGGCTTTGGTTTCAATTAATTTGGATTTGGTTTTGATTTAGGCCAACTTGAACCTTTAGGTCAATTTGGGCTAAGTAGGTCAATTGGGTTCAATTGGATCCAAACATGGCTTTGGTCAAGTTCAACAATCAATTTGGAATGAACTTGAACCATTGGTTGTAATCAGTTTGGTTTATATTTTGATTTGACCCAATTTGGTCTTTTAGGTCAATTTGGATCAACTTGGGCCAAGAGGGCCAATTGGGTTTGGTTTGACTTAATTGAAAGTTAAGTCATATTCAAATATTGATTTTGATATGGTATGAATCATTGCTTTCAAGGGATTTGGCTTAGGTTGTAATTTGGCTAGTTTTGGTTCATATGGGTTAAGGGGATGACTTGGTCAAATGTCCAAAGTTGACTTGGTTTGACCCAATTTATGATAATTGATCAACCTAGGGTGATCAACAATCATTATGGGAAGGTTTTGATTGGCTTGGTTCAATCTAATTTGGGTAGGATTAGAACTTGGCTCAAATAGGTCAAATTGGCCACTTTGGGTCAAGTGGACCAATTGGGTTTAGTTGCCTTGATTTTGGGTTGAGTTTGATTTAGTTGAGTTTATATATGGATTTGGGATTGATATATAAATTTAATTCAATTTGGCTTGGGCTCAAATGGGTTTAGTTTCATTTGAACATTTCAAGTCAAAAGGGTTAAGTTGGTTTTGACTAGGTTTGATTTTGGTTTGGCTTGATGACTGTATATTTCATTTATATTTGTGAATATGATTGAAGGTATGATTCATTCATGAGAAAATCAATTGAATTGGGGTTTCGGAATGATGGAATTTGGCTAAGTCCATGGAGTTGGGTCATGTGGCTTAGGTTTGGATTTTTATTTGGTTTGATTTAGTTTTGATGATTTAAATGTATATTTCATTCAAATTTCTAAAGATGATTGAAAATTTGATTGATTTGTGAGAAAATCAATTGAGTTTGACGTGATTTGGATTAAGATTTATCTAAGTCCGTGGGATAGGTCATATGGCTTAGGAAGTGTTTTGATTTAATTTAATTTAGTTTTGATCATCTGAATGTAGATTTTATTTATATTTAGGAAGGAGATTGAAGATGTAAATTGATTATGAGAAAATCAATTGATTTGGATTAATTCGGATTATGATTTGGCTAAGTCCATGAGTTAGGTCATATGGCTCAAGAAGGTTTTCATGTTTGAGTTTGATCGTGGGCTTCAATCATTTGGTTTTGGAATTTGGATTTTGATTTGGATTTGAATTTGATGTTCAAATTGAACTTGAGGTTTGGTTTGAGAAGGTGAATATGGATTGGATTTGGGTTGTAGGCTAGGTGGAATATCTTAATCCTTAAGGTATAACCAAATCCTATGGTTAACCATTCTAAGTCTTTAGGCTTAGGTTAAGTGTTTACCTAATTGTTAGAAGTGTCTTATGACTAGGGAAGTTTTAGTGTCCAGAAGACTCCTAAGTCTAAGATGGGAAGATTGAATCCACACTCCAAAAGTGAGGTCAATAGGCCTTAGGCTCCATAGTGTTGTATTTAGAGATAGATGATTGGAAGACCAAAGCCAAGTTTCACATTATAGACTTGGATACATCTTTCAACACTTTGCTTGGGAGACCATGGATACATGAGAACAACATAGTTCCATCCTATCTACATTAGTGTATGAAGTTCCTGAGAGGTGGGATCATTTGCTATATCAAAAGAGATCTCAAGCCATTTAAAGTTCACAAGGTTGGCATACATGAGGATACATCTTACTACCTCCCTCAAAATCAATAAGTCTATTCTCACGAAATTGGCCAAATTTTAAAAATAAAATAAAATAATACAAAGAAAAAAGAAAAACAAAGTGAAAAAAGAAAAAGAAAAGAAAAGAGAAAATGAAAAAAATAAAAGGGAGCAGAAATAGACTTAAAGGAGGAAGTGGAGCTTGACATTAGATTCCACCCAAAGTTCGTTACTCCATTTGAACATATGGGTAGGATAAGGTAACCTCCACCAGGAAGAGGAAGAGGCTAGTTCAGAGGTAGTCCCAGGGGTGAAAAACCTCCTTATTAGCCACCCAATAAAAGATATTTCCCAGCTACCAAGAGTACACCTGCTATCCATATAGACTTAGAATCTAAATCATAGGATGAGTTTTATATGGTTAGCACACAAGCCAGCTCTTCTCAATAGTAGATTCCCTTGGAGGTGACACTTGAGCTAGATAATAATGAAGACGGGATCCAAAGCAAAGCATAACTGTATCCAAGTCTATATGTGAAAAAGTTAGGCATCAATTGGGAACCTTTGCTCTAACCCCACTTTCATCTAAAAAATCTGAGGGTTTGGTAGTTAAGGAAGCCTCTAAGTCATCCATAGTTGTGAAGACTCAAAGGTTCTTTTTGGTAGCATCATCCTCAAGTTAAGAAGTTGATGTAGATGATTCATATAAAGATTTGATAGAATTACATTTTGATTAGTACTTGCCTTGTGTTAATAATTTAGTAAAGAAATGGTTAATCCCACATACTTGGTCAAAGCACAGGTTTGACTACTTCAAAAGAATATGGATGAACAAATGCAAAAGCTCTCAATCATGATTGAGACTACGATTCAAGATACAAATGATTGATGACACGCTACAGTTATTACCAATCATTTGGAATTTGATAGGCTCTTTTCAAATCACATTAAGTCATATGAGGAACTGTACTTAGAAACTTCAGATGATTTGGAAGTAAAGGATGCACCACCAGAGTTCGAAAAAGATATCAAGTCAACCATCGACAAGCTCAAGGAAATCAATTTAGAAATTGAAGAAGATCCACTCCCGACATACATCAATTTTTTGTTGAATGAAATTGAAACCAATGACTTAGTTAGGATATTGACTGAGTTTAAGGATTACTTTGCATGGAGTTATGAAGAGATGCCTAGATTGGCTCATGATGTAGCGATCCATAAACTAGTATTAGAGCCTACGTCTAACCTTATCAGGCAAGCTCCTAACAACACCTAGACAGTAGAACCATAAGTCATTTAAGAAGTCAAGAACCGATCGCTCTTTCATTCAGAAGAATAATACCCTACCTGGTTAGCCTACGTCATCCCAATTAAGAAAAGGAATGGCCAAATTTACATATATGTCAATTTTATGGATTTAAATAAGGCATGTCCAACAAATGAATTTCCACTACCAATCTCGGAGCTGATGGTGGACATTGCCTCATCTCATGCAGTCTTTTTTTTAATGGATGGCTCATCTAGATATAACCAAATAAAGATGGCCCTGAAGATGAAAGAAACACTACTTTTAGAACTTCGATTGGAATCTTTTACTATAAGTTCATGCCTTTCAGCCTTAAAAATGATGGTGCTACATACTAGCGGGCAATGAATTGAATCTTTGATGAACTCATTCATCATCAAGTTAAGTGTTATGTCGATGATCTCGTGGTCAAAAGTAGAGAAAAGAAAGACCATTTCTTTGACTTGAGAGTAGTTTTCGTTAAGAAAAAATGAACCCCTAAAGTGTGCATTCGGGAGCTTGTGGAAATTCCTTTTTTTTGTCCATCACTAGGGAATCAAAATAGATCCGGAGAAGATTAAGGAAATATTAAAAATTCCACCCCAAAAAGTTTAACTCAACTCAGATCATTCCAAGGGAGGTAAGCATATCAAAGATGCTTTATATCCAACTTATCATGAAGATGTCAGCCATTCTCAGCACTTGTCAAAAAGAATGCCAAGTTCAACTAAGATAATAAGTGTGAGCATGCCTTCAAAGACAACAAGCATTACCGACACTAGATTCTAGCAGCTATCCTATGTCGCTCATACTTTAAACTACTACATCAGATGACTCCCTTAGTGCATTGTTGGCCAAAGCCAATGACAAAGGGAAGAAAAATGCACTTTACTACCTCAGTCATCATCTAGTCCCTAAAGTAAAGAGGTTTGATGGAGAAGTATAGAGAAAGTAAGGTGGATCTACATATGATATTTATTGATTTAGAGAAAGCTTATGATAAAGTTTCAAGAGATGTTCTTTGGAGAGTTCTAGAACATAAAGGACTTAACATTGGTTATAGCCAAGTCATTAAGGATATGTATACTAGAGCTGTTACTTGTGTCCAAACAGAAGGAGGATTGACAAAATATTTTCCTATTTCAGTTGGATTACATCAAGGATCATCTTTAAGCCCTTATCTTTTTGCTTTAGTTATGGATGTTCTTACTAGGCACTTACAAGAAGATGTACCTTGGTGTATGCTTTTTGTTGATGACATTCTCTTATTGATAAGACTAGAGAAAGATTCTAAGAGTAACTTAAATTATGGAGGTCAACATTAGAGTCTAATGGTTTTCATTTAAGTAGATCTAAAATTGAATAGATGGAGTGTAATTTTAGTTATAGAAGTTCTAGTGGTAGTGTTGTGACATTAGGTGAACAAGTCATTAATAAGAGTGAGATTGTGATATTTAGGCTCTATTGTTCAAAATGATGGTGAAATAGATGGAGATGTTATTAGTAGAATTCAAGTTGGATGGTTAAAGTGGAGGAATGCATCTAGCTATTGTGTGTGATAGAAAATTCCACTTAAACTTAAGGAAAATTTTATAAGATGGTGGTAAGACCAGAATGACTTATGGTGCAAAATGTTGGCCAATAAAAGAGAAGCATAAGACTAAGTTAAGTGTTATAGAGATGTGGATGCTCAGGTGGATAAGTGGCTTTACTCTTAGAGATAAAATGCGAAATGAGTATGTTCAGAAAAAAGTTGTAGTAGCTCTAGTGGTAGATAAGATTAGAGAGAGTCACCTTAGATGGTTTGGCCACATAAGCGTCGTCCGATGACCCGCTTAGGGAGAGTAGATGCATTAGATTTACCTTATGTTAAGAGAGGTAGAGGTAGACCTAAAAGACTTTGTTAAGATGTATAAAAAATGACCTTAGTATACTTGAATTAAATGAGAATTTGACACATAATAGGACACAATGGAGACGAAGGATTCATGTAGCCAACCCCACTTAGTAGGATAAAGGTTTCTTGTTGTTGTTGTTGTTGTTGTTGTTTAGGTTTAGGTTTAGGTTTATTTTTTAGTTTAGTTTTATTTATTTATTTTTTATTTTTATTTAGTTTTATTTTTATTTTTATTTAGTTTAGTTTATTGATTTTAGGTTTATTTATTTTAGTTTATTTATTAGTTTAGTTATATTTTTATTTTTATTTTAAGTTTAGGTTTTAGTTTTTATTTTTTAGGTTTAGGTTTAGGTTTTGTTTTATTTTTTTAGGTTTAGGTTTGTTTTTATTTTAGGTTTATTTTTAGGTAATATTTTTTAGCTTAGGTTTAGGTTTATTTTTAGTTTATTTTATTTTATTTAGTTTAGGTTTAGGTTTAGGTTTAGTTTATTTTAGTTTAGTTTATTTTAGTTTTCATTTTGGTTTATTTTATTTTATTTTAAGTTTAAGCTTTTTTTTAGTTTAGGGTTTAGGTTTTTTTAATTATTTATTTTTGGTTTATTTTTTAGGTTCAAGTTTTATTTAATTTTTATTTTATTTTATTTTTATTTTATGTTTAGTTTTTATTTTATTTATGTTTTTAATTTTTTTAGTTTAGTTTAGGTTTTTATTTATTTTATTTTAGTTTAGTTTTTATTTTTATTTTATTTTGTTTTTAAGTTTAGGTATAGGTTTAGATTTTTGGGTTTAGGGTTTAGGGTTTAGTGTTTAGGCTTTAAGGTTGAGGGTTTTTAGGGTTTAGGATTTATGGTTAAGCGTTTTGAGTTAGCTTAATGTTGTAGGTTAGTTTAGGGGTTAGGGTTTAGGTTTATTTGAGGGTTTAGGGTTTATTGTTTTTTAGCATTTAGGGTTTAGCGTTGTAGATTTAGTGTTGTAAGTTTAGGCTTCAGGGTTTAGGGTTAGTTTTAGGGTTTAGAGGTTAGGGTTTAAGGTTAAGGATTTAAGGTTTAGGGTTTTATTTAAAATTCAGTAAACTGATAGGTTTTTGTTCTTTTTAGTTTAATTAATTTATTTTTTATTTATTTTTATTTAAGTTTAGTTTTTATTATTATTTAGTTTATTTTATTTATTTTAAGTTTATTTATTTTAAGTTTAAGTTTTTCTATTTAAGTTTAGGTTTTTTATTTATTTTATTTTTAGGTTTTATTTAGTTTACGTTTAGGTTTTTAGGTTTACAAGGTTTAATTTTTAGGGTTTAGAGCTTAGGGTTTAGGGTTTAGTGTTTAAAGTTTAGGGTTTTAGGGTTTAAGGATTTAGGGTTTAGGGTTTAGGGTTTAGGGTTAAGGCTTAGGGTTTTAGGTTAAAGTTTGCATTTAGGTTTTAATGTTTAGGGTTTGGGTTAACAGGTTTAAGGTTGATTGGGTTTAGGTTTAGGGTTTTGGCTGTAGGATTTAGGCTCTTTAGGGTTTAAGGTTAATTTAAGGCTTAAGGTTAAAGGTTTTAGGGTTTAGGGTTTAGTTTAAACTTTAGGGTTAGGGTTAATGTTTAGGGTTTAGGATTTAGTATTTAAGGTTTATGGTTTAGGGTTTAGGGTTTAGGGTTTAAGGTTTTTTAGTGTTTAGGATTTAGGGTTTAGAGTTTAGGGTTGTAGGTTTAGGATTAGTTTTAGGGTTTAGAGCTTAGGGTTTAAGATTTAGTGTTTAGGGTTAAGGGTTTAGGGTTTTTTTAAAAAAAATTAAGTAAATTGATATGTTTAGGTTTATTTAGTTTATTAAGTTTATTTTATATTTTTCTTTAGGTTTATTTTTTATTTATATTTAGTTTAATATATTTATTTTATATTTATTTATTTTAGTTTAGGTTTTTTATTTTAGTTTATTTTTTAGGTTTAGGTTTATGTTTATGTTTGGTTTTTTGTTTAGTTTTATTTTTATTTTAATTTTTAGGTTTAGGTTTAATTTTTTATTTTTAGGATTTTGTTTATGTTTTTATTTAATTTTTTAGGTTTAGGTTTTAGGTTTTTATTTTAGGTTTATTTTTAAGTTTTATTTTTTAGTTTAGATTTAGGTTTATTTTTAGTTTATTTTATTTCATTTAGTTTTGGTTTAGGTTTATGTTTAGGTTTAGTTTTTTTTAGGATTAGGTTTAGGTTTTATTTATTTTTGTTTCATTTAATTTAGTTTAGTTTTAAGTTTATTTTATTTTCATTATTTTGTTTTTATTTTATGTTTAGGGTTTTTTTAGTATGGGGTTTAGGTTTTAGTTTTTATTTATTTTTAGGTTTTGGTTTTTATTTACTTTTTATTTTATTTCAGTTTAAGTTTATTTTATTTTTTTTTACGTTCAGTTTTTATTTTATTTAGGTTTTTTATTCTTAGGTTGAGTTTATTTTTTAGTTTAGTTTAGGTTTTTATTTATTTCATTTTAGGTTTTTTTTATTATTTTACTTTAGTTTAGTTTTAGGTTTTATTTTATTTTATTCTTGTATTTTATTTAGGTTTAGGTTTTGTTATGTATTTTATTTTTAGGTTTTATTTAGTTTAGGTTTAGGTTTTTAGGTCTTTAGGGTTTTCAATTTTGGGTTTAGGGTTTAGGGTTTAAGGTATAAGGTATAGGGTTTTAGGGTTTAGGGTTTTAGGATTTGTGGTTTAGGATTAATGGTTTAGGGTTTAATGTTTAAGCTTTAGGGTTTAGGGTTTTTATGGTTTAGGGTTTAGGGTTTTTAGTTTAGGTTTAGTTTATTTAGGTTTAGGTTTAGGTTTTATTTATTTTAGTTTAGTTTCTTTTAGTTTAGGTTTAGGTTGATTTTATTTTATTTATTTTCGTTTAAGGTTTTTTTTAGTTTAGGGTTAAGGTTTAATTTTTTATTTATTTTAGGTTTTATTTTTCAGTTTGTTTTTTAGGTTTAGGTTTTTATTTACTTTTTATTTTATTTTATTATAGGTTTGTTTTGTTTTTATTTTACATTTGGGTTTTAGTTTGGAGTTCAGGGTTTTAGGGTTTATGGTGTAGGCTTTAGGGTTTAGGGTTTTAGGTTTTAGGGTTTAGGGTTTAGGGGTTTATGTTTTTTTATTTGTTTTCACTATTTTTATTATTTTTTAAATTAAGTAAATTGGTAGGTTTAGGTTTCTTTAGTTTATTTTTTATTTAATTTAGTTATTTTATTTTTTATTTTTATTAAGATTTATTTTTAGTTTTATTTAGTTTAGTTTATTTATTTTAGGTTTATTTATTTTAGTTTATTTTTTAAGTTTAGGTTTACTTTTTAGTTTATTTTTATTTTAATTTATTTTTAATTTTCATTTAGGTTTATTTTATTTTATTTCGTTTAGTTTATTGATTTTAGGTTTATAAGTTTAGGTTTAGGTTTTCTTTTATTTTTTTAGGGTTAGGTTTTAAATTTTTATTTTAGGATTATTTTTAGGTATTATTTTTTAGTTTAGGTTTATGTATATTTTTAGTTTATTTTATTTTAATTAGTTTAGGTTTAGGTTTATGTTTAGTTTATTTTAGGTTTAGGTTTTATTTATTTAAATTTAGTTTCTTTTAGTTTAGGTTTAGGTATATTTTATTTTTATTTTAGGTTTAAGTTTTTTTTTAGTTTAGGGTTTAGGTTTAGGTTTTGGGTCCTATAAGGTTTTAAAGCCCAAGCTCCACCACTACCACATGTACACTATGGAGTTGTTGGCCCAAATCTTAGAGGTTAACATTTATAAGATTCCTCGAGGAGAGAACATCATAGCATGTGCTTTAGCCTAGCTTGCCAAGAAGTTGGCATGTTTGAAGGATGTGTCCTTATCAATAAAGGTCCAAAATAGATAAGTCTTATCCCTTATTGATACTGAAATTATCAAAACATACTCTCTTAAAGGGGAGGTTGCCATTCCCAAGAAGGATGAGGAGTTAGATTGGAGGCAACCATTCATGGATTACCTAAATAAAGGCAAACTACCTCAAGAGAAGTCCCAAGCCCATCAGATTAAGCAGAGAGCACTTTCTTATGCTCTTATGGATGGTGTCTTATGCTGGTGGATTTGATCATATGTGGATCATGACCGAGGTACACTAAGGATTTTGTGGAGCCAACAAATCCAATCTGAAGATGAAAGCTAAGATCAAGAGACTATGATAATACTAGCCATCGATGATCAAAGATTGCATTGATACGGCTAGGCGATGCCACCAATGTCAATACATGGAATGATCCTACACCAACCACCCAACATTATACATCCTACATTGGCTTCATGGCCATTTGAGTGTTGAGGTACCGACATAGTGGGTTTGATTGATCCTCTTTCTTCCAAGGGTCATCAGTTCATCTTAGCTGCTACTGACTACTTTTCCAAATGGGTGAAGGTGATTCCGCTCAGAGAGGTCATAGCTTAGCAAGTGCTCCAATTTTCTAGAAACCAGATCATATATAGGTTTAGAGTGCTTCAACAAATTATATCGGATAATGGTACTGCATTCAAGAGCACCGAGATCAACAACTTTGCTCGAAGACATAGAATATATTGAAAATAATCTACCATCAACTACCCACAGGCAAAGGGCTTAGCAGAAGCCTTCAACAAAACTCTCATTCAAATACTGAAGAAGACACTCGGCAATAACAAGCGATAGTGGCATGAGTAGTTAATTGAAGGTTTATGGGCCTACCACTCCACATATAGAACTCCAAATCAATCTATTCCTTTCTATTTAGTGTATGGGTCTTAAATTGTTCTACCATTAGAAGTCCAACTCCCATCACTAAGGATAGTTATGGGTAGCAAGATCACAATAGAGCAGAACACCAAGTTGTGGTTAGAAGGGCTTGAAGGTTTAGAGGAGAGACCCCGCGATCATGCCAAAACCTCAAGTTGTATAAAGCTAAAATGATTCAAGCTCACAACAAGTTGGTCTTTCCTAGTGTTTTTCAAGTAGGAGAGCTTATTATAATTCTAAGGAGAAAGATTGTTGTTCATCGTAAGATGGGAGGCATGTTTGAACCCACTTGGGAAGGGCCTTTTGCCATAGAGAAGGCCTACCAAGGTGGATCTTATCGACTTATTAATCATAAGGTAGAGAGCCCAATGCTTCCAATAAATGGGCTCTACTTAAAGAAATAATATAAATCTTGTTTGAAAATAATTATCATCATTAAAAATTCCATTTTGAATTCAATCTCTTCCATGTTGAAAGTATTCTTGTTTGTGAATCTGCCTCGATGTGTTTAGGGTAAGTGTAAGGAACCCGAGTGGCATTCTATCCTTCGTCGACACAACACAAACATAAACTACACACAAACATATAAAATAAACACATATCTTTTATCTTGGGCTCCTTTGAGTTGAGATAATGCCCTCAGTGACACTTACTCAGTAGCTACTCCAGGTCGAGTTGACATGCTGCCTGCTAGTGTGTCACCCTAGTGGTCTTCTTGCTTTGGAGGATGTAAGACTGCTATGCTTTCCTTCTTCACTTGGCCACCACACACCAACGAGTGCTTTATTAGTTTCATAGGCCTTACAGCGTGTCCAATAAGCTATGTCATGTTGGCTTCATTTAAGAGGATGTGAGTTTGCTATGATTTCTTCTTGGATTAGCCTTCATTCACTGACTCAATCAAGCATATTTGAGGTTTGGGATAAGTCCCCTAGTGGCTCCTTCCCTCCTTACTAGTTCATGTCTAGGTATAGTCCTTCTTCAAGGATCCCTTAGTAGTCGCTCTAGGTCAGATAGCATCTATCCTGCCGATGACTAACTATCCCAATGATTAGTTCCACTTAGAAAGTTGTAAGCCTACATGCTTTCTTTCCAGATTGATCATTGCACACTGACGGGCACTTTAGGTTGGTTAGTTCTAACTATGCTGATGGTACACGACTCATGCTGACGGATACACCTTATGTTGGTTGGTTCTCGCACCTTAGGATACACCACTCATGGTAGATGTAAGTCTGCTACACTTTCTCCTTGAGTTGGCCACCGTACACTTATAAGCTTTCTTTTCCAAGACTCAGGATAACACCCATAATAGCACCTCCCCTATGGGCACTATATTTAGATGACATCTTTTGCGACCCCATTTAGACACTGCTCGGGTTATAATCAGATTGGACAGTTCCCCATTCCTAGTAACCACCCCTATGGTTGAAGAATTCATCCTATGGATGTGCAGATTCTCCCTTGGTCTAGTAAATCTGAGATAGGTTAAGGTTTACATAGCCTCTTCTTAGTGTGGTCCCTTGCACACCAACAGGGTCCATGTGAAGATATAAACAAAATATATATTCACTTGTGGATTAGGAGGACACCCTTAGCGGTACCTTTTCCCAAGCAGGAATCCTATCTTTAGGGAAGTGTCAACAAAACTCCCTATAGGATATGCCTAACTACTCTTAAGTTGATATAAGTCCCAAGCGGCATTCACTCAGTAGTCGCACCTAAGTTGGGTTTGATTTATTGTGATAAGAACAAGTCACCCTAGTGATTGTTCCGTACATTAGAAGATGTAAGTTTGCTACTCCTTCTTCCTAGCACAACCATTACACACCGAAAGGAAACCCTTTTGGTTGGCTAGCCCTACCCCACAGCCAATATACTATCCCTTTGGATTTGTAAATCTGAGATAGGATAAGTTTAATATAGCCCATTCTCAGTGGGTCCATCACACACCAACATGGTCCATAAATTAAATCTTCAAATTTAATTGAGCTCCCATCCCCACAAATTTTTCCTCAATTCAAAATCAAACTAAACCAAACAAACCATATCAAATCACTTGAATTTAAGATAAAATTAATCTTGACTACTTTTTAGTTGACATAAGACTCTAGTGGTATTCACAAAGTAGTCGCCCTAGGTCAGGTTCGATTTGTTGTTCATCCAGTAGGTCACCCTAGTGGTTATTCCTTACTTTGGAAGATGTAAGCCTGTTATGCCTTCTTCTTAGCACAACCATTGCACACTAAAAGGCAACCCATTAAGTTTCCTAGCTCTACCCTATAGCCAGTAGACTATCCATTTGGATTTATAAACCTAAGGTAGGTCAAGGTTGATATAGACCCCTTCTTACTAGGTTCATCACACACTGATAGGATCCATACATTAACTCAGGTTAAATTAAACCCAATCTAATTTTCCCAATGGAGCCCCAAATAATATGTAAATAAGTCAAGCAAATAAATCAAATTCAAAACCAACCTCCCTAGTGGAGCCAAATTAAACCAACTCCCCTAGTAGAATGCATATTAAAAAATCCAACCAAACTCTTATTCCCAGTGGTTACATCCCCAAACAAATCTATGAAATCAAACTTAAATCCAATCCCCAGCGGATAACCTGAACCTCCTTCCCTAGTGAAACGTTCATATACCCGATCCCTAGTGGACTCGAGCCCATATCTCTAGCAGATATGCCTCAACATCAATTAAAACAAAACCAATTAAAGTCGATTCGATCTTAATCCTCAGTGGATTATATATTCTTATCCCCAATGGATCTTCTTTCCATAAATCATATAATCAAATCAAATTCAAACCTTATCCCTAGTAGATTTTCTTCTTCTATGCCCTCCACATAGACCCCTCACATGTCATGTCCAATGCATGTGTGATCCCTAAGGATCTCCCTCCATGTCCTTGACATGGAATTCTCATCAAATCTTATTCCTTTTCTTATGCATACCTTAAATACTTCAACCAAAAGCCTAACAATGTATTCATTCAAATTACATCATCTTAACATTGTAATCAACATTTTATGATTTGTGATGGTGCAAGCTCAAACTAACTATACAATATCATGCTAAACATAATATAGTGTGAATTAAAATAGTATATTATATTATAATATATGATGTATATTATAATTTGTTATAATATAATATATTGTCTAACATTACACCACATTAGAATCACTTAAAGGAACAAATAAAAAAATTTTCAAAGTATGAATAATGTTCATTTTGGATGTAAAATTGTTATTATTCTACTAAAAATGGTACAAAATAGCATAATGTTGGTGTTGCTTCTTGGTGTGTGCCTTGAATTTGGCCAAATTCTTCCATGTGAACCTTCAAATTAACATTTTTGTGAGTTTTGACCCAATGTATTATAACAAAAGTAAATTATATTAAAATGTACAATAACATTTAGTAGCACACCACCACATTCATATATATGTGAAGTTATATTGTTATGTACATTATATTTTAATATGCTTTCATATAATATATTATCTTACATTACACCTTAAAATGAATCACTTTAAGCAAAAAATTTATAAAATTTGGGTGAAAAATGAACATTAATTTTGGATGCAAAATTCCGTCTTTTGATTAAATGACACACCATAGCACACCCCCAATGATGTTCCCTAAAGCTTAACTTAAAGGCCAAATCCCATCATCTCAACCTATAAATTTGTATTTTAATGAATTGTATGAGTACAAACTCTACTACATCATACTATAACAAACTAAAATATGTTCAAAAACAAGTAGTAATACACAATAGTATACCATAATGCATGATGCTACACTATGTTATGGCATCCTATATTATAATACACTATAACATATTATATTACATATCACATCACAAAGGATTACTTTAGATAAAAAATTTGTCTAAATAATAAAGAACTATATATTTAGTTGTATCACTTACATATTTTAAATTGAAATAATATATTATAATGCCATGCACCACCTATTATGTATTTGGCCAAATTCAACCATTTTAAAGTCTAAATCAACATTTTTATAAATAATGCTAGTGTAGGCTCGACTGCATAATTATAAAACATTAAAAGAATTTAAAATGCACAGAATAATATATTATGATATATGATGCTATACTATGCTACAACATATAATATTTATTTAGAACATAAAATCTTACATTTTATACTACAAGTGGCATAACCTACCTTTGGTACTACAACCTAATTCCCACTTCAAATTTAACTAATTTCATCATCTGAGTTTTTAAATCAATATTTTTATGATTTATATTAATATAGACTATAGGGCACAATACCATAATATATGAAAACATTTCAAAACATCTTATAACATCCATAAACACATCACTACGTGCTCAAATATATGATGCAACATTGTACTATAATACATGGTATTATAATATGATTTAGGGTTAGGGTTTAGGGTATTCAAATCTCTAACAGTCAAGGGAAATTCTCTTGAAGACATTTTCTTTAGATATCAAAACTATGTTAGGATTAGGTCATTCTTTAGATCGACTCCTAATGACATCTCTATTCAAGGTTTAAGGTTTAGGGTTTAGGGTTGGGTTTTATGGCTTAGGGTTTAGGGTTTAAGGTTTAAGGTTTAAAGTTTAGGGTTTAGGGTTGTAGGTTTATGGTTTTAGGGTTTAAGGTCTAGGGTTTAGGGTTTAGGGTTTTTAAGTTTTAGGGTTTAGGGTGTAGGGTTTATGATTTAGAGTTTAGGGTCTAGGGTTTAGGGTTTAGTGTTTATGGTTTAGGGTTTTTAGGATTTAGGGTTTTGGGTATTGGGTTTTGGTTTTAGGTTTAGGGTGTAAGTTTTTGTTTAGGGTTTTGGGTTTAAGGTTTTTTTAATAGAGAACAAATTCAGATTCAACATTTCTTCTTTTGATTTCTTCAACTAAGTAGCACCCCAAGTTTTCTAAAACACAAGTGATGACATAGATAAAAAATGAGCACCCATAGAGCAAATCAAAAACCCTAGATAAAAGTAGAACCTTCTCTACTCTAAAGACGTAGTTCCATAAGCAGTAGATCTGATCGACTCGTTCTTCATTTTCTTCAGTTCCCATCAGAACCACCCTCGCCTCTCAAGTAGTGGGATTTGCCATCATATCATTGATCTCTCCCTCCGCCACCACGATAGCTGTAACCTTCATCGCTCCTCCTGCCTCCATAAACACCACTTCTCCAATCATCAGCTCCATATCCACTAGCACCTCCATATCCCCCACCACCACTATAATAACCACAACCTCTACCTTTGCCTCCACCGCCAGATCTAGACTAAGCCTAATTGATGGTGATGTTCCTGCCATCAAGGTTCTACCAATTCTGAGGGTTTAGGTTATTTTAGGGTTAGTTTAGGGTTCAGGGTTTAGGGTTTAGCATTTAGGGTTTGGGGTCTAAGGTTTAGGGTTGTAGGTCTTATGGTTTAGGGTTTAGGGTTTAGGGATTTGGGATTAGGGTTTTAGGGTTTAGGGTTTAGGGTTTAGGGTTTAAGGTTTATGATTTAGGTTTTAGGGTACTTTTTAAAGTAAGTAAATTGGTAGGTTTAGGTTTATTTAGTTTATTTTTTATTTATTTGAGTTTATTTTATTTTTTAAGTTTTATTTAGGTTTTTTATTTTTATTTAGTTTAGTTTATTTATTTTAGGTTTGTTTATTTTAGTTTAAGTTTCTTATTTTAGACATTTTTTAGGTTAAGGTTTTTTTTAGTTGAGTTTTATTTTTATTTTATTTTGAAAGTTTAGGTTTTTATTTTATTTTGAAAGTTTAGGTTATAGGTTATTATTTTAGGTTTATTTTTAGGTTTTATTTTTTAGTTTATATTTAGATTTATTTTTAGTTTATTTTATTTTATTTAGTTTAGGTTTAGGTTTAGCTGTTTATTTTAGGTTTAGGTTTAAGTTTTATTTATTTTAGTTTAGTTTATTTTAGTTTAGGTTTATTATTTTATTTCATTTTAGGTTTAGGTTTTTAAGATTAGGGTTTAGGTTTTATTTTTAGGTTTACTTCTTATGTTTAGGTTTTCATTTAGTTTTTTATTTGATTTTATTTTAGGTTTATTTCATTTTTATTTTACATTTAGTTTTTATTTTATCAAGGTTTTTTTTTTCTTTAGTTTATTTTATTTTTTAGTTCAATTTAGTTTTTCTTTATTTTATTTTAGTTTATTTTTATTTTTATTTTATTTTATTTTTAGGTTCAGGTTTAGGTTCTAGTTTAGGTCTTTATTTTATTTTATTTATGTTTAGGTTTTTTTTACTTTATTTTATTATTAAGTTTTATTTAGGGGTTAGTAGAGTTTTAGGTCAAGATTTGGGGTAGGTATTATGGTTTAGTGGTCCCATGCTAGGTTTAGGTTTAGGGTTAGTTTTTTAGTTTAGTCAGCTTTTTTATGGTTTAAGGTTTAGAGTTTTTTAGGGTTTAGGATTTAAAGTTTAGGATTTACGGTTAGTTTTTGTGTTTAGTGTTTAGTATTTTGTTAAGAAAAAATTCAAACTGATAGGATTAGTTTATTTTATTTTATTTTATTTATTTTATTTTATTTTTTTATTTATTTGTTTATTTTTATTTATTTATTATATTTTAGGTTTATTTATTTTATTTTAGGTTTTATTTTATTTTTTATTTTTTTTATTTAGTTTATGTTTTAAGTTTATTTTAGTTTAGTTTTATTTTATTTTATTTTTTAGGTTGTATTTTATTTTTTAGGTATAGGTTTAGGTTTTATTTTATTTTATTTAGGTTTCATGTTTTATTTTAGGATTACTTTAGGTTTTATTTTAGTTTAAGTTTATTTTAGTTTATTTTATTTTCTTGGGTGTTATTTGATTTAGTTTATTTGGTTTAGTTTAGGTTCATTTATTTAGTTTAGTTTATCTTTAGTTTGGGTATTTATTTTATTTTATATAGTTTAGTCTTTTAGGGTTTAAATTTTTTTTATTTATTTTACATTTTTATTTAGTTTAGGTTTTTTAGTTTTTTATTTTATTTATTTTAGGTTTTTTTTCTTTTATCTTAGGTTTAGTTTTATTTTATTTAGGTTTTCTTTTTAGTTTACTTTAGGTTTTTTATTTATTTTATTTTAGTTTAAATTTTATTTTATTTTTATTTTTAGGTTTAGGTTTTTAGGTTAAGTTTAGGTTTTAGTTTAAGTTTTATTTTATTTTAGTTTTTATTTTATTTTGATTTAAGTTTTTTATGTATTTTAATTTTAGGTTTTATTTAGTTTAGGTTTTAGCTTTTAAGGTTTAGGTTTTGTGTTAGATGAGGGTTTTGGTTGGGTTTATGGTTTGGTATTTAAAGTTTAGTGTTTAGGGTTTAGGTTTAGGTTTAGGGTTTAGCTTAGTAGGGTTTAGTGGATGTGGTTTAAGGTTTTAGAGTTTAGGTTTGGGGGTTTAGGGTTTGTGTTTTTAGGTTTTAGGCTGTGGTTCAAGTTTTAGTTTAGGGTTTATGGTTTTGGTCATTTTTTTTAATAGAGAACAAATTTAGATTGAACATTTCTTCTTTTTGATTTCATCAACCAAATAACACACCAAGTTTTCTGAGAAATAAGCAAAGACATAGATAAAAAATGAACACATATATAGAAAATCAAAAGTCCTGACAATCAACTATCTCTATTAGTAAAGACCGTTCCATAATGCAACCGAACGAAGCAAATTTCTCTCTCATGAACCACCACCTCTCAATTAGTGGGATCGACCATCATATCACCGATCTCTCCCTCCCCCACCACCACAATTGTAACCTCCATCGCTCCTCCCACCTCCATAACTACCATTGCTCTGACCACCACCTCCATAATCCACCAGCACCTCTTGATCCCCCACAACCACTATGATAACCACTGCCTCCGCCTTCGCCTCCATCGCCAAATATAGACTGAGGCTGGTTGATAGTGATGTTCCTGCCATCATGGTTCTGCACATTCTTACGATTTAGGTTTATTAGGTTTTTGGGTTTAGGTTTATTTTTTAATTTATTTTGTTACTTTAGGTTTAGATTTAGGGTTTAGGGTTTAGGGTTTAGGGTTTAGGGTTTTAGGGTATATGCTTTTAGGGTTTAGGGTCTAGGATTAGGGTTTTGGGTTTAGGCTTTAGGGTATACTATTTAGATTTAGTTTAGGTTTAGATTTTGTGTGGATTTATAGTTTTTAGGTTTTAGGGTTTAGGGTTAGTTTTAGGTTTAGGGCAGCGTTTGGGGTTTAGGGTTTAGGGTTGATTTAGGGTTTTAGGGTTTCTTTTAAATTAAGTAAACTCCAGTAGGTTTATTTAATTTTATTTATTAATCTTAGTTTATTTTATTTTATTTTTATTTAGGTATTTTATTTTTATTTCTATTTAGTTTCTTTATTTTAGGTTTTATTTTATTAGTTTCTTATTTTAGTTTATTTTAGGTTTATATTTTAGTTGAGTTTTATTTTTTATTTTATATTTTATTAGGTTTTATTTTTATTTTAAGTTTATGTTTAGGTTTTATTTTATTTTTTTATAGGTTTAGGTTTTAGATTTTATTTTAGGTTAATTTTAGTTTTATTTTAGTTTAGCTCTTAGGGTTTTTATTATCTTTATTTTAGGTCTTTAGAGCAACAATGCAACCGAATTTAGTTAATTTTAGGTTTAAGTTTAGGTTCTATTTATTTTAGTTTAGTTTATTTTAGTTTAGGTTAAGGTTTATTTTATTTTTTTTATTTTATTTTTATTTTAGTTTAGGTTTCTTATTAGTTTAGGGTTTAGGTTTTTATTTTATTTAGTTTTTATTTAGTTTTTATTTTATTTTATTTTATGTTTATTTTATTTTTATTTTACGTTTAGTTTTTATTTTATTTAGGTTTTTATTTTTAGGTTTATTTTATTTTTTGGTTTTGTTTAAGTTTTTATTTATTTTATGTTGTTGAGATTTGACTTTTTATTTTATTTTATTTTATTTTATTTTAAGGTTTAAGTTTAGGTATTAGGTTTAGGTTTTAGTTTAGGTTTTTATTTTATTTTACTTTTTTATTTTATCTAGTTTTAGGTTTTTTATTTATTTTATTTTTAGGTTTTATTTAGTTTAGGTTTATATTTTTATGTTTTAGGGTTTAGGGTTTAGGGTTTAAAGTTTGGGGTTTAAGTGTTTAGGGCTTAGGTTTGTAGATTTTAAGGTTTTAGGGGTTTAGGGTTTAGGGTTTAGGGTTTTAGGGTTTTATGGTTTAGGGTTTAGGGTTGTAGGTTTAGGGTTTAAGATTTTTTATATTTTTTAAAATTAAGTATTCTAGTAAGTTTAGGTTTATTTAGTTTATTTAGTTAATTTTATAATTTTAGTTTATTTTATTTTTTGTTTTATCTAAGTTTATTTTTATTTTTATTTAGTTTAGTTAATTTATTTTATGTTTATTTATTTTAGTTTAGTTTAGGTTTAGGTTTACTATTTAGTTTAGTTTTGTTATTATTTTATTTTTTAGGTTGAGGCTTTATTTTTTATTTTTAGGTTTAGGTTTAGTTTTTATTTTTTATTTTTTAGGTTTAGGTTTTAGGTTTTTATTTTAGGTTTTTTTAAGTATTATTCTTTAGTTTAAGTATGGGTGTATGTTTAGTTTATAATATTTTATTTAGTTTAGGTTTAGGTTTAGGTTTAGTTTATTTTAGGCTTAGGTTTAGGTTTAGTTTATTTTAGGTTTAGGTTTAGGTTTTATTTATTTTAGTTTAGTTTATCTTAGTTTAGGTTTAGGTTTATTTTATTTTTATTTTAGGTTTAGTTTTTTTTTTAAATTTAGGGTATATGTTTTATTTTTTATTTATTTTTAAGTATTATTTTTAGGTTTAAATTTATATTTAGTTTTTATTTTATTTTTATTTATGTTATTTTTATTTCTATTTTTGGATTAGTTTTTATTTAATTTAGGTTTTTTATTTTTTAATTTTATTTAGGTTTTTATTTATTTTTTTTTATTTTATTTTCTTTTTAAGTTCAGGTTTAGGTTTAGGTTTTAGTTTATGTTTTTATTTTTTTATTTCATTTTATTTTGGTTTAAGTTTTTTTATTATTTTATTTTTAGGGTTAGGTTTTTTGCTTTTTAGGGTTTAGGGTTTAGGGTTTTAGGGTTTAGATTTTAGGGTTTAGGGTTAAGGTTTAGGGTTTAGGGTTTATGGTTTAGTGTTTAGACTTTAGGGTTTAGGGTTTTAGGGTTTAGGGTTAGCTTAGGGTTTATGGTGAGTTTAGGCTTTAAGATTTAGGGTTTAGGGTTTATGATTTACAGTTAGTTTAGGGTTTAGGGTTTGGGGTTTAGAGGTTTAGGGTTTTAGGGTTTAGGGTTTAGGGTTTAGGGTTAGGACTAAGGTTTAGGGCTTAGGGTTTATAGTTTATGGTTTAGGGTTTGGTTTAGGGTTTAGTGTTTATGGTTTGGGGTTTAGGGTTTTTAAGGTTAAGGGTTTAGGATTTGGGGTTTACGGTTTAGGGTTTAAGGTTTAAGGTTTTTTTTTTTTTTTTTAAAATTAAGTAAATAGCTATGTTTAGATTTTCCTTAGTTTATTTAATTTTCATTAGTTTATTTTAGTTTTTTATTATTGTAGGTTTATTTTTTATTTTTATTTAGTTCATTTTATTTATTTTAATTTAATTATTTTAGTTTATTTTTTAGGTTTAGGTTTATCTTTATTTTTTAATTTAGTTTTTTTTATTTTATTTTTAGGTTTAAGTTTTATTTTTTATTTTTAGGTTTAAGTTTAGGTTTTTATTTTTTTTCTTAGGTTTAGGTTTTAGGCTTTTATTTTAGTTTTATTTTTAGGTTTTATTATTAGTTTAGGTTTAGGTTTATTTTTAGTTTATTTTTTTTATTTAGTTTATGGTTTAGGTTTAGTTTATTTTAGATTTAGTTTAGGTTTTATTTATTTTAGCTTAGTTTATTTTAGGTTTAGGTTTTTTTTAGTTTAAGGTTTTGAATTTATTTTTTATTTATTTTTATGTATTATTTTTAGATTTAATTTTTTAGGTTTATGTTTTTATTTAGTTTTTATTTTATTTTATTTTAGGTTTATTTTATTTTTATTTTTCATTTAGTTTTTATTTTATTTTGGTTTTTTAATTTAAGGTTTATTTTATTTTATTTTTGTTTAGTTTTTATTTATTTTATTTTATTTTAGTTTTTATTTTTTTATTTTTAAGTTTAAGATTAGGTTTTAATTTTTATTTATTTTTTATTTTATTTAGGTTTAGGTTTATTAATCTATTTATTTTTATGTTTTATTTAGTTTAGGTTTAGGTTTACAAGTTTTTAGTTTTTTAGGGTTGAGGGATTTGGGTTTAAGGTTTAAGGTTTAAGGTTTAGGGTTTAAGGTTTAGGGTTTAGGGATGTAGGTTTTAGGGTTTAGGGTTTAGGGTATAGTCTTTTAGGGTTTAGGGTTTAAAATTTAGGGTTTAGGGATTTAGTGTTTAGGGGTTAGGGTTTAGGGTTATAGGTTTAGGGTTTAGGGTTTATGGTTTAGGGTTAGTTTTAGGGTTTAGGGTTAAGGGGTTTAGGGTTTAGGTTCTAGTTTAGAGTTTATGGTTTTTGTTTTTTTAAACAAAGAACAAATTCAAATTCAACAATTCTTCTTTTCGATTTCATCAACCAAGTAACACACCAAGTTTTTATGATATAAGCGATGACATAGATAAAAATTGAGCATGCATAGAGCAAATCAAAAACCCTAGATAACTATAACTGTCTCAGCTGTAAAGACCTAGTTCCATAAGCAGCTGATCGGATCGACCGTTCTTCAATTTCTCCAGTTGCCATCTGATCCACCTTGCCCTCTCGATTAGCGGGTAGACCATCATATCCCCGATCTCTCCCTCCGACACCACCATAGTTGTAACCTTCATCGCTCCTCCTACCTCCATAACCACCACTGCTCCACCAACACCTCCATATCTAACAACACCTCCAAATCCCCCACCACCACTATGATAACCACCACCTTCGACTTAGCCTCCACCATCAGATCTAGACTGAGCTTTGGTTGACGGTGATGTTCCTACCATCAAGGTTCTGCCCATTCTTAGGGTATAGGTTTAGGCTTAGGTTTATTAAGTTTTAGGTTTTAGGTTTATTTTTTAATTTATTTAGTTACTTTAGGCTTAGGTTTAGGGTTTGGGTTTAGGGTTTAGGGTTTACGGCAGGGTTTAGGGTTTAGGGTTTATGGTTTAGTGTTTAGGTTTTAGAGTTTAAGATTTTAGGGTTTATGCATTTAGGGTTTAGGATTTAGGGTTAGGTTTTAGGGTTTAGAGTTTTTTAAGATTTAGAGTTTAGGGTTTAGGGTTTAGGCTTGTAGGTTTAGTGTTGTAGGTTCAAGATTTTTTTTAATTAAGTAAACTGATAGGTTTAGGTTTATTTAGTTTACTTAGTTTATTTTTTAATTTTAATTAGATTTATTTTTTTATTCAGTTTAGTTTATTTATTTTATATTTATTTATTTTAGTTTATGTTTTTTATTTTAGTTTATTTCTTAGGTTTAGGTTTAGCTTTATGCTTATTTTTTAGTTTAGTTTTATTTTTATTTTATTTTTACGTTTAGGTTTTATTTTTTATTATTTGGTTTAGGTTTAGGTTTCTATTTTATTTTTTTAGGTTTAGGCTTTAGGTTTTTATTTTAGTTTTAATTTTAGGTTTTGTTCTTTAGTTTTGGTTTAAGTTTAATTTTTATTTTATTTTATTTTATTTAGTTTAGAATTAGGTTTAGGTTTAGGTTTAGTTTATTTTAGGTTTAGGTTTAGCTTTTCTTTATTTTAGTTTAGTTTATTTTAGTGTAGGTTTATATTACTTAAACTTTAAGTTTAGGTTTTTTTTTAGTTTAGGGTTCACATTTTAGTTTAGAGTTTAGGGCTTTTGGTTTTTTTGTTAATAAAGAACAAATTCAGATTCAAAATTTTTTTTTATTTCATCAACCAAGTAACACACAAAGTTTTCTAAGACATAAGCAACGACATAGATAAAAAATGAGCACACATAGAGGAAATAAAAAACCCTAGATAACTAGAACTGAGTCTACTATAAAAACACAATTCCATAAGCAGTAGATCGGATCGGTCTTCAGTTTCTTCAGATCCCATCAGAACCCCCCAGCCTCTCGAATACCAGGATCGACCATCATATCCCTGATCTCTCCCTTCACCACCATCATGGTGCCTCCCTTCTCCCCTCCCACATCCATATCCCAAAACCCCACCCCACTTTGATAACCACCACCTCCCTTCCCTGCTAGATCTAGATTGAGCTGGGTGGTGATGTTTTACCATCAAGGTTCTACCCATTCCTAGGGTTTAGGTTTAGGTTTAGGTTTATTAAGTTTTAGGGTTTAGGTTTATTTTATTATTTATTTAGTTACTTTAAGTTTAGGTTTAGGGTTAGGGGTTTAGGGTTTAGGGTTTATGGTTAGGGTTTAGGGATTAGGGTTTAAGGTTTAGGGTTTAGGATTTTAGGGTTTATGGTTAGGGTTTAGGGTTTAGGGTTTAGATTTTTTAGGGTTTAGGATTTAGGGTTTAGGGTGTAGGGTTGTAGGTTTAGGGTTTAGGGTTTAGGACTTAGTGTTTAGGATTTGGTGTTTAAGGTTTTTTTTATAAATTAAGTAAACCGGTAGGTTTATGATTATTTAGTATATTTAGTTTATTTTTTATTTTTATTTAAGCTTATTTTTCATTTTTATTTAGTTTAGTTTATTTATTATAGGTTTATTTATTTTAGTTTAGGTTATTTATTATAGTTTATTTTGTAGGTATAAGTTTAGGTGTAGGTTTATTTTTTAGTGTAGTTCTACTTTTATTTGATTTTTAAGGTTTAGGTTTTATATTTTATTTTTAGGTTTAGGTTAAGGTTTTTATATTATTTTTTTAGGCTTAGGTTTTAGGTTTTTATTTTAGGTTTATTTTTAATTTTATTTTTATGTTTAAGTTTAGGTTTATTTTTAGTTTATTTTATTTTATTTAGTTTAAGTTTAGTTTATTCTAGTTTAGGTTTTGGTTTATTTATTTTAGTTTAGGTTTAGGTTTATTTATTTATTTATTATTTTTTTATTTTGGTTTAGGTTTTTTAGTTTAGGATTTAGGTTTTATTTTTTATTTATTTTTAAGTTTTATTTTTAGGTTTATTTTTAGATTTAAGTTTTTATTTAATTTTTATCTAATTTTTATTTTAGGTAGTTTTATTTTTTTATTTTTTATTTGTATTTTATTTAGGTCTTTTATTCTTAGGTGTATTTTTATTTTTTAGTTTAGTTTAGGTTTTTATTTATTTTATTTTAGTTTATTTTTTTTATTTTACTTTTAGGTTTAGGGTTTAATTAGTTTAGTTTAGTTATTAATTTTTATTTTATTATGTTTATTTGTTAGTTATTAGTTTATTTAGGGTTTAGGTTTATTAGTTTATTATTGCTTTAATTATTTATTTTTTGTTTTAGGTTTATTTAATTTTAGGTGTTTTTTTGGGTTTTTATTGTGGTTTAGTTTTTTTTTAGTTTAGTTTTAGTTTTTGGTTTTATTTAGTTTTAGTTTAGGTGGGGTTTATTAGTTTTAGTTAGGTTTTAGTTTAGTTATAATTTAGTTATTAGTTTTGGGGTTTTAGTTTTAGTTTTATTAGTTCTTAGTTTATTAGTTATTATTAGTTAGTTAGTTTTTTAGTTTTTGGGATTAGTTTTAGTTTAGTTTAGTTTAGGCTTTTAGTTTAGTTTAGTTTTATTTTTAGTTTATTATTTTGTTTTATTGGTTTGGTTTTTAGTTTAGTTTAGTTTATTATTTATTAGTTTATTATTATTATTATTTATTATTATTATTATTATTATTATATTTTAGTTAGTTTTTTATTATTATTATTTATTAATATTATTATTATTATTATTATTATTACTATTATTTTATTAGTTAGTTTACTTTATTTATTAGGGTTTCATGGTTTTAGTTATTATTATTATTTTTAGTTATTTTTATTAGTTTTAGTTTTTAGGTTCATTATACACTTTATTATTATTTATTTAGTTAGTTTTATTATTAGTTATTAGTTAATTATTAGTTTTATTATTTATTAATTTATTATTATTATTATTATTATTATTATTATTATTAATTTTATTAGTTTAGTATTATTTTTATTATTACTATGATTATTATTATTACTATTATTTTTATTAGTATTTATTTTATTAGGGTTTTTTTGGTTTTATGTTAGTTTAATTAGTTTTCATTATTATTATTATTTTAGTTATTTTTATTAGTTTTAGTATTTAGGTGTATTATTAGTTTTATTATTATTTATTTAGTTGGTTTTATGAGTTTTAGTTAGGTTTTATTATTATTTATTAGTTATTTATAAGTTTTATTATAATTATTAGTTTAGTTTTATTTTATTAGGTTTGGGTTTAGGGTTTAAGATTATCTTAGGGTCTAGGGTTAGATTTAGGTTTAGGATTTAGGCTTCAGGGTTTAGGGTTTAGGGTTAGTTTAAGATTTAAGGTTTAGGGTTTCAGTGATTAGATTTACTGTTTAGGGTTTAGGGTTAGTTTTATGATGTAGGGTTTATGGTTTAGGGTTTAGGATTTAGGTTTTTTTTTTTTTAAGTGTAGGTTTAAGTTAACAGTTTATTTAGTTTATTTTATATTTTTAGTTAGGTTTATTTTTTAATTTTATTTAGTTTTGTTTATTTATTTTAGTTTAGGATTTTTATTTTAGTTTATTTTTTAGGTTTGGGTTTAGGTTTATGTTTATTTTATAGTTTAGGTAAATTTTTAATATATTTTTTAGGTTTAGATTTTATTTTTTATTATTAAGTTTTGGGTTTAGGTTTTATTTAGGTTTAGGTTTTTATTTTATTTTTATAGGTTTAGGTTTCAGGTTTATTTATAGGTTTAATTTTTTATTTTAGGTTTAAGTTTGTTTTTAGTTTATTTTATTTTATTTAGTTTAGGGTTTAGGTTTAGTTTATATTAGGTTTAGGTTTAGGTTTTATTTATTTTAGTTTAGTTTATTTTAGTTTAGGTTTAGATTTATTTTATTTTGTTTATTGTAAGTTTAGGTTTTTTTTTAGTTTAGGATTTAAGTTTTTTTTTAGGTGTTATTTTTAGGTTTATTTTTAGGTTTAGGTGTTTATTCAATTTTTATTATCATTTATTTTAATTTTATTTTATTTTTAGTTTATCTTTAGGCTTTATTTTATTAAGGTTCTTAATTTTTAGGTTTATTTTCTTTTTTTAGTTTAGTTTAAGTTTTATTTATTTTATTTTTGCATAGTTTTTAGTTTTTATTTTATTTTATTTTATATCTTTTGGTTTACGTTTAGGTTTAGGTTTTTCTTTAGGTTTTTATTTCATTTTATTTTATTTAAGTTTAGGTTTTATTTTATTAATTTTATTTTTAGGTTTTATTTAGTTTAAGTTTAGGTTTTTTGGGTTTTAGGTTAATTAGTTTTTATGGTTTAGGGCTTAGGGTTTAGGGTTTATGGTTTAGGGTTTATGTTTTAGGGTTTAGGGTTTGGGGTTTTAGGGTTTAGGGTTTAGGGTTTAGGGTTAGGGTTTTATTATTATTATTTTTCTTTAAATTAAGCAAACTAGTAGGTTTATGTTTATTTAATTTACTTTTTATTTATTTTAGTTTATTTTAATTAATTCTTATTTAGGTTTACTTTTATTTTTATTAGTTTAGTTTATTTAATTTAAGTTCAATTATTTTAGTTTATGTTTTTTATTTTAGTTTATTTTTTAGGCTTGGGATTAGGTTTAGGTTTATTTTTAGTTTAGTTTTATTTTTATTTTGTTTTGGGTTTAAGTTTTATTTTTATTTTAGGTTAATGTAGGTTTTATTTCATTTTTTTTTTAGGTTTTTTTATTTTAGGTTTACTTTTAGGTTTTATTTTTTTAGTTTAGGTTTATTTTTAGCTTATTTTATTTTATTTAGTTTATGGTTTAGGTTTTGTTTATTTTAGGTTTAGATTTAGGTTTTATTTATTTTAGTTTAGTTCATTTTAGTTTAGCTTTAGGCTTATTTTATTTTGTTTATTTTAGGTTTAAGTTATTTTTTAGTTTAGGGTTTAGGTTTTAGTTTTTATTTATTTTAGGTTTCATTTTTAGGTTTATTTTTTAGGTTTAGGGTTTTATTTAGTTTTTATTTAAATTTATTTTACATTTATTTTATTTTTATTTAACATTTAGGTTTTATTTTATTAAGGTTTTTTATTGGTAGGTTTATTTTCTTTTTTAGTTTATTTTAAGTTTTTATTTATTTTTTATTATTTAGTTTTATTTTTTATTTTATTTTATTTTTAGGTTTAGGTTTACGTTTAGGTTTAGGTTTTAGTTTATGTTTTTATTTTATTTTATGTTATTTAGGTTTAGTTTTTTTTATTAATTTTATTTTGATGTTTTATTTAGTTTAGGTTAAGTTTTTATGGTTTTAGGGTTTAGGGTTTAGGGTTTAGGGATTAGAGTTTGGAGTTTAGGGTTTATGGTTATAGGATTTAGGGTTTAGGGTTTAGGGTTTAAAGTATAGGGTTTTAGGGTTTAGGGTTTAGGATTTATGGTTTAGGGTTTAAAGTTTAGGGTTCAGGATTTAGGGTTAGAGTTTTTTTTTTAATTAAGCAAACTGGTAGGTTTTTATTTATTTAGTTTATTGTTTAATTATTTTATTTTATTTTAATTTAATTCTTATTTAGATTTATTTTTATTTTCATTTAGTTTAGTTTATTTATTTTAGGTTCATTTATTTTTATTTAGTTTTTTTATTTTAGTTTATTTTTAGGTTTTGGTTGTGATTTATTTTTAGTTTAGTTTTATTTTTATTTTATTTTTTGGATTAGGTTTTACTTTTTATTTTTAGGATAATTTTTAATGGTTTTATTTTATTTTTTTAGGTTTAGGTTTTAGGTTTTTATTTTAGATTTATTTTTAGGTTTTATTTTTTAGTTTAGGTTTAAATTTAGATTTTATTTATTTTAGTTTAGATTCATTTAGTTTAGGTTTAGGTTTATTTTATTTTGTTTATTTTAGGTTTAGGTATTTTTATAAATTTAAGGTTTTGCTTTTATTTTTTATTTATTTTTACATTTTATTTTTTAGTTTATATTTTAGGTTTAGGTTTTTTTTTAAGTTGAGGTTCTTATTTAGTTTTTATTTTTTTTATTTTAGATTTATTTTATTTTTATTTTTTATTTAGTTTTTATTTTATTTAGGTTTATTTTAATTTTTAGTTTAGTTTCTTTTTTCAGTTTTGTTTTTTTTCTAGTTTTTTAGGTTTAGGTTTAGGTTTAGTTTAGGTTTTATTGCAATTAGGTTTTAGGTTTTTTTTTTATTTTTTAGATTTTATTTAATTTAAGTTTAGGTTTTAGTTTGGTTTAGGATTGAGGTTTAGGGTTTAAGTTTAGGTAGGGTTTAGAGTTTAGTGTGGGGAAGTGTGGTGTGGTAGGGTTTGGTTTAGGGTTTAGGGTTTAGGTTGTAGATTTAGTATTGTAGGTTTAGGTTTATTTAGGTTTAGTTTAGGGAGGGTTATATGGTTTATGGTTTAGGGTTTAGGATTTAGGGAAGGTTTAGGTTTTAGGGTTGTTCGTTTAGTATTGTAGGTTTAGGGTTTAGGGTTTAGCATTTCTCTTATGGTTTATGGTTTATGGTTTATGGTTTAGAATTTAGGGTTAGTTTTAGAGTTTATAGTATAGGATTTAGGGTTTAGGATTTAGGGTTTAGCAATTTTTTTAAAATTAAGTAAACCTATAGGTTTAGGTTTATTTAGTTTACTTAGTTTACTTTACTTTTTATTTTTATTTTTATTTTGTTTAATTTTTCTATTTTAGGTTTCTATATTTTAGTTTTTTTTAGGTTTAGGTTTAGTTTTTAGTTGAGTTTTATTTTTATTTTATTTTTTATGTTCTAGTTTTTAGGATTTTAGGGTTTAGGGTTTAAGATTTAGGGTTTAAGTTTTTAGGGTTTAGGGTTTATAGTTACAGTTTAGGGTTTAATGTTTAGTGTTTAGTATCTAGGCTTTAGGGTTTAGGGTTTTTAGGGTTTACGATTTAGTTTAGAGTTTAGGGTTTAGGGTTTAGGGTTTAGGGTTTTAGGTTTGGGTTTAGGGTTTTAGTGTTTAGGGTTTAGGGTTTGGGGTTGTAGGTTTAGGATTTAGGGTTTAGGGTTTATGGTTTATGTTTTAGGTTTAGGGTTCAGGTTTAATTTAGGGTTTTTTAGGGTTTAGGGTTTAGGCTTAGGGTTGTAGTTTAGTGTTGTAGGTTTATGTTTTAGGGTTTAGAGTTAGTTTTAGGGTTTATTGTTTAGGATTTATGGTTTAGGGTTTTGGGTATAGGGTTTAAGGTTTAGGATTTAAAATTTAGGGTTTAAGTTTTTTTAAAAAAATAAAAATTAAGTAAATTGGTAGGTTTAGGTTTATTTAGTTTACTTAGTTTATTTTTTATTTATGCTAACATCAAAGTAAAATAAGATATCAAATTAATAACTAATGATATAGCAATTCAAAATAAGTATAAAATAACAAAGTTTTTTCTCTTCCACACTAATTATCCAATATCAATGTAAGTGCATCACTAGCAATGATGGTGGCAATGTTGGCCAGTACTGTGCATGAGGAGGGAAGATGGCATGAGAGGAGAGATGCTTGGTTAGGGCATTAGGGCATGTATTATTTAGGTAATTAAATTTTATATTTGATTCTTTTTAAATTAAATTTAGAAGCATAAGTCTCACAAAAAATGAGGCGAGGTGTGGTTTAGTGTTTAGGCTTTATGATTTAGGGTTTTTAAGGTCTATGATATATGGCTCAGGTTTAGGGCTCTTGTGGCTCAGGCTCTAGGCCTAGGTTAACTCAGTATCAGAGGGCTCTGCCTTTGCTGCCTAGGCTCTGTGGGTTTATGGTTAGGGTTTTACTCTTTATTTTTAGGTTTAGGATTTAGGTTGCCTAGTATCATGTGGGTAAGGGGTCAGTTTAGGTGGGGTTTAGTGTTTAGCCTTTATGATTTAGGGTTGTGGTTTATGACATGGTTTAGGGGTCTGGGGCCTGTGGTTTAGGGTTTAGGGTATATGGTCAGTGGTTTTACTTTTAATTTTAGGGTTTAGGGTTTAGGTTTAGTGGGTGTTCACATTTAGTTTAGGTTTATTTTAAGATGCAAACCAGGTTTAGGTTTTAGTTTAGTGGAGGTTTGGTTAAAGGTTAAATTTTTTTTTTAAAATTAAGTAAACTAGTAGGTTTAGTTTTATTTAGTTTATTTTAGTTTATTTTAGTTTATTTTATTTTTTTATTTTTATTTATGTTTATTTTTATTTTTATTTAGTATAATTCATTTATTTTAGGTTTATTTATTTTAGTTTAGGTTTTTATTTTAGTTTATTTTTTAGGTTTAGGTTTAGGCATAAGTTTATTTTTTTAGTTGTGTTTTATTTTATTTTATTTTCAAGTTCAGGTTTTATTTTTTATTTTTAGGTTTAGGTTTAGTTTATTTTATTTTTTTTTAGGTTTAAGTTTTAGGGGTTTATTTTTAGTTTATTTTTAGGTTTTATTTTTTAGTTTAGGTTTAGGTTTATTTTTAGTTTATTTTATTTTATTTATTTTAGGTTTAGGTTATTTTAGTTTATTTTAGGTTTAGGTTTAGGTTTCATTTTTTTTAGTTTAGTTTATTTTACTTTAGGTTTAGGTTTATTTTATTTTTTATTTTAAGTATAGGTTTTTTTTGGTTTAGGGTTTAAGTTTTATTTTTTTATTTATTTTTAGGTTTTTTTATGTTTAGGTTTATATTTAGTATTTATTTTATTTTATTTTAGGTTTATTTTATGTTCATTTTACTTTTATTTGATGTTTAGTTTTTATTTTATTTAAGTTTTTTATTCTTAGGTTTATTTTATTATTTAGTTTATTTTAAGTTATTATTTATTTTGTTTTAATTAATTTTTATTAGTTTATTTTATTTTATTTTTTAGGGTTTGGTTTTTATTTTATTTTATTCTTTTTATTTATTTAGGCTTAGTTTTTATTTATTTATTTAGGTTTTATTTAGTTTAGGTTTATGTTTTTATGTTTTTAGGGTTTAGGGTTTAGACTTTAGGATTTAGGGTTTAGGATTTTAGGTATAGTGTTTTAGGGTTTAGGGTTTAGGGTTAGGGTTTACGATTTAGGGTTAAGGGTTAAGGGTTTAGGGTTAGCTTAGGGTTTAGGGTTTAAGGTTTAACTTTAATGGTTTTTTAAGATTTAGGTCTTAGGTTTAGTTTTAGGGTTTAGGGTTTAGGTTTAGTTTTAGGGTTTAGGGTGTAGGGTTTAGGGTTTCGAATTTAGGGCTTAGATTTTAAAAAAAAAATTAAGTAAACTGGTAGGTTAAGGTTTATTTAGTTATTTATTTATTTATTTTAATTTTATTAATTTTTTTGTTTTTGTTTGGTTTATTTTTTATTTTTATCTAGTGTAGTTTATTTTTTAAGTTTAGGTTAAAGTTTATGTTTATTTTTTAATTTAATTTAATTTTTATTTTATCTTTAGGTTTAGGTTTTGGTTTTATTTTGTTTTTTTAGGTTTACATTTTATGTTTTTATTTTAGGTTTATTTTTAGGTTTTATATTTTTATTTAGGTTTAGGTTTATTTTTAGTTTATTTTATTTTATTTTGTTTAGGTTTAGGTTTAGGTTTAGGTTTTATTTATTTTAGTTTAGTTTATTTTAATTTAGGTTTATTTTATTTTATTTATTTTAGGTTTAGGTTTTTCTTCTTAGTTTAGGGTTTAGGTTTTACTTTTTATTTATTTTTAGCTTTAGGTTTTTATTTAGTTTTATTTTAGGTTTTTTTATTTTTATTTTATGTTTAGTTTTTATTTTATTTAGGTTTTTTACTTTTAGGTTTATTTTATTTTTTTAGTTTAGTTTAAGTTTTTATATTTTAGTTTAGTATAGTTTTTATTTTTATTTTATTATATTTTAAGTTTAGGTTTAGATGTAGGTTTAGGTTTTAGTTTATGTTTCTATTTTGTTTTATTTTATTTAGGTTTAGATTTTTTATTTATTTTATTTTTAAGTTTTATTTAGTTTAGGTTTAGGTTTTTAGGTTTTTAGGGTTTAGGATTTAGGTTTTGTTGTTTAGGGTTTAGGGATTATAGATTTTAGGGTTGAGGGTTTAGGGTTTTAGGGTTGTAGGTTGTAGGTTTAGGGTTTAATGTTAGTTTTAGGGTTTAGGGTCAGGGTCTTTTTTATGATTTTTTTTAATTTCTTAATTTTTGTATTTCTTTTTAAAATAAGTAAACTAGTAAGTTAAGGTTTATTTAGTTTATTTTATTTTGATTTAGACTTATTTTTATTTTTATTTAGTTTAGTTTATTTATTTTAGGTTTATTTATTTTACTTTAGGTTTTTTATTTTAGTTTATGTTTTAGGTCTAGGCTTAGGTTTAGCTTTATTTTTTAGTTTAGCTTTATTTATATTCTATTTTTTCGGTTTTAGTTTTATTTTTTATTTTAGGTATAGGTTTAGGGTTTTAATTTATTTTCGTATGTTTAGGTTTTAGGTTTTTATTTTAGGTTTTTTTTATGTTTTATTTTTTAGTTTAGGTTTAGGTTTATTTTTTGTTAATTTTATTTTATTTTGTTTAGGTTTAGGTTTTAGTATAGTTTATTTTAGGTTTAGGTTTATGTTTTATTTATTTTAGTTTAATTTATTTTAGTTTAGGTTTAGGTTTATTTTATTTTATTTTAGGTTTAGGTTTTGTAGTTTAGGGTTTAGGTTTTATTATTTATTTATTTTAGGTTTTATTTAGTTTTTATTTTCTTTATTTTGTTTATTTTTTATTTTAGGTTTATTTTTATTTTTTATTTTTTTACTTTTAGTTTAGTTTAGGTTTTTATTAATTTTATTTTAGTTTAGTTTTTAATTTTTATTTTATTTTCTTTTAGGTTTAGGTTTAGGTTTAGGTTTAGGTTTAGGTTTTAGTTTATGTTTTTATTTTATTTTTATTTCATTTTATTTTGGTTTAGCATTTTTTATTTATTTTATTTTTAGGTTTTATTTAGTTAAGGGTTTGTCTTTTAGCATTTTAGGGTTTTCAGTTTTTGATTTAGCATTTAAGGTTAGTTTATGGTTTATGGTTTGGGGTTTAGGGTTTAGTGTTTAGGGTTTTAAGGTTTAGGGTATAGGGTTTAGTTTTAGGTTTAGGGTTCAGGTTTTAGTTTATAGTTTAGAGTTTTTTTTTTTCCTTTTTTAACAAAGAACAAATTCAGATTCAACATTTCCTCTTATGTTTATTTAGTATAATTTTATTTATTTCATTTTATTTTGTTTTTTAATTTTTAATTTTTATTTAGTTTATTTTATTTATTTAGTTTATTTTTTAGGTTTGGGTTTAGGTTTAAGTTTTAATGGAGTTTTATTTTTATTTTATTTTTTAAGTTTAGGATTTATTTTTATTTTAGGTTTAGGTTTAGGTTTATATTTTAGTTTTATTTTTAAGTTTTATTTTTTAGTTGAGGTTTAGGTTTACTTTTAGTTTATTTTATTTTATTTTGTTTAGGGTTTAGGTTTAGTTTATTTTAGGCTTAGGTTTAGGTTTTATTTATTTTAGTTTAGGTTTATTTTATTTTATTTTTTTACATTATTTTTATTTTAGGTTTAGTTGATTTTTAGTTTAGGGTTTAAGTTTTATTTTTTATTTATTTTTAGGTTTATTTTTTAGGTTTTGGGTTTTTTATATTTTTTATTTTATTTTATTTTATGTTTATTTTATTTTTATTTTAAGTTTAGTTTTTATTTTATTTTGGTTTTTTATTATAAGCTTTATTTTATCCTTTAGTTTAGTTTAAGTGTAGATTTATTTTATTTTAGTTTATTTTTATTAGTTTATTTAAAGGATTCATGTCATAATTATTTCGACAAATTTTATGGTCATTTATCACTAACTAACCCTCCACTTTTTGCATCCGGACTTGGGTTTAAGGCTTGTTGTTGTTGTTATTGTTGTTGTATTTTTATTAGTTTATTTTATTTTATTTTTAGGTTTTAATTTAGGTTTTTATTTTATTTTACATTTTTTTTATTTTATTTAGGTTTAGGTTTTTTTTAGGTTTTACTTAGTTTAGGTTTGAGTTTTTTTAGGTTTTAGGTTTAATGTTTTAGTTAGGGTTTAGGGTTTTAGGGTTTAGGAGTTTAGGGTTAGATGTAGTGGGTTTAATGTTTAAATTTAGGGTTTAAGGTTATTAGGTTTAGTGGTTTGTGGTTTTCAGGTTTACTGAGTGTTTTAGGTTTGTTTAGGGTTTAGGGTTTTGGTTTAGGGTTTAGGAGTAGTTAGGCCTGAGCTCCTGAGTATTTAGGGATCAAGGTTAGGTTGTCCAAGTTGTGTATTAGTTTAGGGTTAAGGTTTTTGTGGTTTAGGAGTTAATCATTTAGGATTTATTTAGGATTTTAGGGTTTAGGGTTTAAGATTTAGATTTAGGGTTGAGGTTTAGGGCTCAGTGTCATTTTAGGGTCAGGATTTTTTCATCGAGTTTTATTTTTTATTATTTTTAAAATATTGAACCCGTAGGTTTAAGTTTATTTTATTTATTCTTTAGCTTTCATCTCTTTTATTTAGGTTTATTTTTATTTTTATTTAGTTTATTTTATTTATTTTAGGTTTATTTATTTTAGTTTAGGTTTTTTATTTTTGTTCATTTTTTAGGTATAGGTTTAGGTTTAAGTTTATTTTTCTAGTTTAGTTTTATTTTCAATTTACTTTTTTGGTTTAGGTTTTATTTTTTCTTCTTAGTTTAGGTTTAAGTTTTTTATTTTATTTTTTTAGGTTTAGGTTATAGGTTTTTTTTTAAGGTTTTATTTTTTAGTTTAGGTTTAGGTTTATTTTTAATTAATTTTATTTTATTTAGTTTAGGTTTAAGGTTACAGAGTTAAGGTTTAGTTTAGTTTAGGTTTAGGGTTAGCTTAGGGTTTAGGTTAGTGGGTTAGACTTTAGGGTTTAGTGCTTTATTGTTTAGGGTTAGTTCAAATAGGGTTTAGAGTTCGTGCTTTAAGTTAATTATTTTTTGGGATTTAGGGTTTATGGTTTAGTTTAGTGGGTTTAGGGTTTAAGTTTAGGGTTTGGGGTTTAAGGTTTGGTTTTTTTTATGATTTTTTTTAATTTCTTAATTTTGCTATTTTTTTTAAAAATAAGTAAACTAGTAGGTTAAGGTTTATTTAGTTTATTTTTTTATTTTATTTTATTTATTTTATTTAGTTTAGTTTATTTATTTTAGGTTTATTTATTTTAGTTTAGCTTTTTTATTTTAGTTTGTGTTTTAGGTCTAAGTTTAGGTTTAGCTATATTTTTTAGTTTACTTTTATTTTATTTTATTTTTTAGATTTTGGTTTTATTTTTTATTTTTGGTCTAGGTTTAGGTTTTTAATTTGTTTTTGTATGATTAGGTTTTAGGTTTTTATTTTAGGTATATTTCTATGTTTTATTTTTTAGTTTAGGTTTAGGTTTATTTTTTGATAATTTTATTTTATTTAGTTTAAGTTTAGGTTTTAGTTTTGTTTATTTTAAGTTTAGGTTCAGGTTTTATTTAGTTTAGTTTAGGTTTAGGTTTATTTTTTTTATTTTAGATTTTTGTATTTTAGGGTTTAGGTTTTATTATTTATTTATTTTTAGGTTTTAATTTAGATTTTTATTTTCTTTTATTTTAGGTTTTCTTACTTTTATTTTAGGTTTAGTTTTTATTTTATTTAGGTTTTTTATTTTTTTTGTTTAGTTTAGGTTTTTATTAATTTTATGTTAGTTTAGTTTTTATTTTTTATTTTATTTTCTTTTTAAGTTTAGGTTTAGGTTTAGGTTTAGTTTTAGGTTTTAGTTTATTTTATTATTTTATTGTTATTTTATTTTATTTTGGTTTAGCTTTTATTTATTTATTTATATTTAGGTTTTGGCTTTTTGCAGTTTAGGGTTTTGGGTTTTTGGTTTAGCATTTAAGGTTAGTTTAGGGGTTTAGGGTTTAGGGTTTAGGGTATTTAAGGTTTAGCGTTTCAGGTTTAGATTTAGGTTTAAGGTTTAGGTTTTAGTTTATGGTTTAGATTTCTTGGTTTTCTTTTTTCATTTTTCAACAGAGAACAAATTCAAATTCAACATTTCTTCTTATGTTTATTTAGTCTATTTTTTATTTATTTCATTTTATTTTTAATTTTATTTTTTATTATATTTATTTATTTTAGGTTAATTTATTTTAGTTTAGGTTTTTATTTTAGTTTATTTTAGGTTTAGGTTTAGGTTTAATTTTAGTGGAGTTTTATTTTTATTTTATTTTTTTAAATTTAGGTTTTTTTTTATTTTAGGTTTAGGTTTAGGTTTTATTTTAGGTTTATTTTAAGTTTTATTTTTTAGTTTAGGTTTTGGTTTACTTTTAGTTTATTTTATTTTATTTAGTTTAAGATTTAGGTTTAGTTTATTTTAGGCTTAGGTTTAGGTTTTATTTATTTTAGTTTAGTTTATTTTAGTTTAGGTTTCGATTTATTTTATTTTGTTTATATTATTTTTATTTTTGTTTTAGTTTATTTTTAGTTTAGGGTTTAGGTTTTATTTTTTATTTATTTTTAGGTTTATTTTTTAGGTTTAGGTTTATTTTTTATTTTATTTTATTTTATGTTTATTTTATTTTATTTTATAGTTTTTTTATTTTGGTTTTATTCTAAGCTTTATTTTATCCTTTAATTTAGTTTAGTTTAGATTTATTTATTTTAGTTTATTTTTATTAGTTTATTTTATTTTATTTTTTATGTTTTTTATTTATTTATTTAATTTTACTTTTATTTTATTTAGGTTTAGGTTTTAGGTTTATTTTGTTTAGGTTTAAGTTTTAGGTTTTAGCTAATAGGGTTTAGGTTTAGGGTTTAGGGTTAAGGTATAGGGTTTAAGGTTTAATGTTTTGGCTTTAGGGTTTAGGGTTTTTAGGGTTTAGGGTTTAGGGTTAGCTTATGGTTTTAGGGTTTAGTTTAGGGTTTAGGTTTATGGTTTTAGGGTTTAGGTTTAGTTAGTTTAGTGTTTGAGTTTTAGGTTTAGCGTTTAGGTTTAGGGTTAGGTTAGGTTTATTTAGGGTTTAGGTTAGTTTTAGGGTTTAGGGTTTAGGTTTAGGGTTTAATGTTTAGGGTTTAGGGTTTAAATTTAAGTTTAGTTTAGGTTTAGATTTAGGTTAGTTTAGGTTAGGATTTAGGTTAGTTTAGGGTTAGGGTTTTTTATTGAATTTTATTTTTTAAATTATTTAAGTTTATTTAATTTATTTTAGCTTCTTTTTTCTTTTATTTTTATTTAGGTTTATTTTTATTTTTATTTAGCTTAGTTTAGTTTATTTATTTTAGGTTTATTTATTTTAGTTTAGGTTTTTTATTTTTGTTCATTTTTTAGGTATAGGTTTAGGTTTAAGTTTATTTTTTTAGTTTAGTTTTATTTTCATTTTATTTTTTTTGGTTTAAGTTTTATTTTTTATTCTTAGTTTAGGTTTATGGATTTTTTTTAGGATTAGGTTTTAGGTTTTTTGCAAGGTTTTATTTTTTAGTTTAGGTTTATGTTTATTTATAGTTTATTTTATTTTATTTTAGTTTAGGTTTAGGTTTAGGGGTTTTTAGGGTTTAGTTAGTTTAGTTTAGGTTTAGGGTTAACTTAGGGTTTAGGGTTAGTTTAGGGTTTAGGCTTTAGGGTTTAGTGTTTTTAGGGTTTAGGGTTTAGGGTTTAGGGTTAGTTGGTTGTAGGGTTTAGAGTTTAAGGTTAATATTTTTAGGGTTTAGTGTTTACGGTTTAGGGTTAGTTTAGGGTTTAGGGTTTAGGGTTTTAGTGTTTAAGGTTTAGGGTTTAGGGTTTAGGATTAGGGTTTAGGGTTTAGAGTTTAGGGTTTAGGGTTAATTTAGGGTTAGTTTAGGGTTAAGGGTTTGTTTTGTGATTTAGGGTTTAGGGTTTAGGATTTAAAGTTTTTGGTTTAGGTGTTTTTTTAAAAAAAAATAAGTAAATTGGCGGGTTTAGGTTTATTTAGTTTATTTTTTATTTAGGTTTATTTTTTATTTTTATTTAGTTTAATTTATTTATTTTTGTTTTATTTATGTTAGTTTATATGTTTTTATTTTAGTTTATTTTTTAAGTTTACATTTAGATTTATGTTTATTTTTAATTTAGTTTTATTTTTATTTAATTTTTGGGTGTAAGTTTTATTTTTTATTTTTAGGTTTATGTTTGTGTTTTATTTTATTTTTTTTGTTTAGGTTTAGGTTTTATTTTAGGTTTATTTTTTAGGTTTTATTTTTGTTTATGTTTAGGTTTATTTTATTTAGTTTAGTTTAGGTTTTGGTTTTATTTATTTTAGTTTAGTTTATTTTAGTTTAGGATTATGTTTATTTTATTTTGTTTATTTTAGGTTTAGGGTTTTTTTAGTTTAAAGTTTAGGTTTTAATTTTATTTATTTTTAGGTTTATTTTTTAGATTTAGGTTCTTATTTAGTTTTTATTTTTTTAGGGTTTTCTGCCACCATCCTTCAAGATCTTTGGTGGTAGTGGGAACCTACGATAACACATTGCACACTTTAGAGTTGGTGTGCAACACTTTGGTAGCCTCCTCTTCCACTTTTCATTAGAAGTCAAGTGTTGCTTGATTTATTGCGGTTTATGAAGACTTTTTATTGGGCACCTCTTTATCAAGGGGTTTGCTAGAGCTCAAGAGAGGGTGATTGTAGGCGACCTCATTATAGAGAAACAAAAGCTCAATGAGTCCCTTGTTGATTACATTCTTAGGTGGCACAACCTAAGCATGAAATGAGAACTACAACTATCTGAAGAGCTTGCCATTGAGATTCTTCTCATGAATATCCATGGCCCGGTTGCCTTCATGCTTAAGGGCTTTGCCATTAAAACATTTGAGAAATTAATCAATAAGGTGGCTACCCTATAAGAGGAAGCCAAACAGTTACCCTTTCCCGACCAATCATTTAGGCCCAAGCCACAGATGGTGTTTGAGAAGAAGCCAGGGATTGTTATGTCAGTCGATAGAGGGAAACAGCCGGAGTTGATTATGGAGACTAAGCTTAGCCCTCCTTAATTCCTCTTCCACCACCCATCCACCATTACCATAATGATCATTTTACCACCCTCGTGACTTGGTATTCATATCCATCGGTAGCTTTCCACTACTCTTGCCTATAGATTGGATAAGTCATATTCAATCAAGGGAGGTAGTTAGGAAAATCTTTAAGAATCTCTTAAAGAGCGACTTTTTAGAACTAAGGAGGGTGGCAAGAGCGATGATCCAGCTAGTATTGCTGACATGTTAAGCCATGTCTTAGAGGATTGTATCACTTTTAAGGACTATCTTGAGCACTAAGTTGAGAGCCATAATTATCCCTAAGAATACTTATTAGAACAACCATCCTTAATTAGATACTTGCGATCCTCTTAAGACCAAAGAATGTTAAGATATCTCCATCCCAAACCTCTAAGAAGATCATTTCTAAGATCAAGAAGCTTTCCTTGCAAGTGCATGAAGTTGCTCAAACCTCAACACCAAGGAAGGTTTCTAGTTACAAGGATAACTTCGGGGAGGTATTGCCCGGCGGTACCATACTTGTTGGGATAGTCGGTAGCCAGGTTTGAGTCCAATACTTCCTCCGCCACTATAGCTACAACCTCTTCTTCTAGCTCCTCTTTAACTAGCAAGAGCATTGTATCTTTGGATAAGGGAACTAAAATATTTACTCCACATACTTTACTTTAATTCTATCATGTACCTCCACCCAAAAAGAAATTAATGAAAAAAGCTGATTCTACTTATATAGTCTACTTTTGATGCTCTTGATTTTATTCCTATTGGAAGCTCTCCAAGTCTAAATAAAAATAATAACTCTAATAGTTCTGATTCTTTACTTTCTAATTTAGAGCTAGACTATCCTTCTCTAAATTAATTAGGTTCACCTCTTGAGTTTGACTTAGAGTCAACTAACTTTGAGGATCCCATAAGAGAAGCTGTAGGTATGCCCGATAAGAAGGTAGATCTTTCCACAAGCTCATGTTTCCAAGATGTCACTAAAGTCAATATAGTGGCAAGTTTTACCTCTGGGTAGCTCCTAAGGGTAAGCAAGTCATTGGTTCCAGTGGCGAAAAGCCCCTCATAGATGCTCCACCCATGGATATACTTGTGGAGGATCAAGCTAGAGTTAATTACAATGTCCTAGCTCACCTTAGAAAGTTTCCAGCTAAGTTAAGCATATGCGATGCCCTTAATCCAAATAGATTAGAGAACCTCTAATTAAGGCCTTACTTGATCTAGAGATATGCTTAGCTTAGGGCCACTAAAGAGGCATGCCACTCGAAGACATCTTAAGAGTTACATTCGATGAAGACTTACACTAGATGATGAGCACAAGCCTCTTTACATTACAGTGGATGTTGGCGGATCTGAGGCTATCAGTGTTGGTTGACCCGGGTGTATCGGTCAACATTATGAGTCTAAGAACCCTTTTGCGGGATTGACATCTCTAAACTCCAAAAGAAAAGATGATGTTGAGCAGATTCAATGAACAAGGCGAGAGGGCCTTGTGGTGTTTATTTTTAAATGTATGGAGGGGAGGGGGGACACCATGCTGATCATAAGGGGATACTTTTTGAGGTGATTGGGTACAATATTGAGGTATGATATACTGTCTCAAAAGATAGAGGCATCACCCTACAATGGACCTTATAACATAATAAGGACTCCTAAGGCATGATGGGTCTTCAAATGTACAAGAGATTTTTCCCCTACTTTACATGAATGAAAGAAGTAGGGTTTATAATAAAAAAAGGTTCTTAAGTTCCCTATAGAGACAAGCCTCCATAGTTAATTACATCTTAGTAAATGAAATTTTCTAACAATACTCTCGATTAAAGTAGACAATTATCATCTCTAAAGATTTTAAGGTTAGACTATCAAATGATTTGTTGTATTTGGAAAATCAATTGAGAAAGTTCAAGGAAAAGACTTATTTTTTGAATCCAAATGAAATAAGTAGGAAATTCTCATGAAACTATGAGGCCTAGTGAGCATTCCAACCTATCCTATGGTTGGGCTTTATAATTTTGAAGTTGAGGAGATTTATATGTTTTGAGTTGAAATTTAATTAGATTACCGTGGCTCATAATCAAAACACAAGGTTGTGGGAATACCCAGGAGGTGAGGATTTATGCTCGTAGCTTGAAGGAAATAGCTACCTCATATCCTAAATCTAGGGAGCTTTAGTATGAGCTAAAGCACGATCTAAGTTTAAGCAACATATGGACATAAGGGTCTACCTCCATAAGAGAGAATAAATTATCTTACTTCTAGACTGGCCACCAACTGACTCCTACAATTTTAAAACCATGTAGTTCTTATTAATTGCAAGATAGCTAGGGTAGTTATTTAATAAGAAAGAGACTAAAGTCTAAATGCATTCCCACAAGACTAGAGCATGAGTGACATGAGCATATGACTTAATCTATAGATACAAAATCTTTTTAAATTTTATTTCATTTTAGATAGATCATTTTGACAGAGGTTTACGGATTTTTTATGCCTAAATGCATGATGAAATAGGTTATGGGTTAAATCAGCTAGAAGAAGGTGTTCTCCACCATAATGTATGCCCTCACAGGTCAAGCATTCCTTTATCATCCAAGGATGGAGACCCTTCATGTTCAAGAGAGAAAGAATATGAATACATGATGTGAAACATACAACCATGCATGTAAGGGGTTGCTAAATCTTTTAATTATCTTATTTATGTCTTAGGATTTATGATAAGGTTATGAGCTGTTTAAAATCTAGTTATATGTGATTAGTTGGGTAGAAAAGTTATTTTTTATCCTAAGAGCTAATCTATCAAGCCACACATTAAAGCATCAATCATTTATGAAACTATGAAAATCATGTTGTCTTAATACACAATGTAAACATAACATCAAACAATTATATAAACTATCAAAAGAATAAAAGTGATTAAATTTACCACCATACAACAGAGAGAAAAGATGGGTAGCCGAACTCTACGCTTATACAATATGAAAGAATAATTATAATTGTGTTAAACACTATGGGGTCTTCTTTCTTCATATCTATTTTTGATTTGGTTTCTTCTTTGATTTGGATGGTGCTTACTTCAAAGGCATCATTGGGCACCAGGGCCTTCTAGCCATTGCTTATCCTAATCCCCCATAGCACTAATCCTAATTCCTATTACAAAAATTACATTTATATGGGAAAGGTAAATCTAACTACACCTAAAAAATAGTGGTTAGCTAAATATACATATAATCCCAAGTAGTTATATTAATAATTTGGACTTAGCACCTCACACATGGGTAACTATGCCCACCTATCTAACTTGAATTATTCTTAAGTATTTAAGAAACCAACAAAAAGAGCATTCACATATATTTTTAAGCATCCTTTAAGCATAATCCCTAAAAATATATTAGGCTAATATTGGCCTATCATCTAGTCTCTGAAGCATACACCCTAACATTCAATCAAAAATACATCATATAATAAAACATACATCACACCATACTATCTAACTTAGAGCTAGAAGTGGTGACTTAATTCTAATTTATGTATTAAAGCTTGTGTGGTAAGTCTTGTTAGGCATTAGTGTTGTATTATCTAAGTGTAGAAGGATTCAATTTAACATGAAAGGTTGATTTCACTTGAAGTAGTTTAATTGATTTGAGAATTTTAATTTGTGTTTTCTTTTGTTTCATTTTATTACACTTAACAACTAAATGTTATAAAGAGAGGAAAAGAGGATTGCCCTCTTTCATCCCTACCTTAATTCACTTTCTAAAGTATATTAATTTGATTTAGTTCTCTTTAGTGAATGGCTTATTAAATGATTTAATTAATGCTAAGTTTAGGTTCACTTTAAATAATCCTATTCAAAATGAAAGGCATCTTATAATTAATTTAATTGAATTACTACCATGACATATATTAAATCATTCCTTTCCATCACATGTAACATGCATATGATTTAATCTTAAGTGTATCTATACATGCAACATATTTTTACACACTTAAATGATGAATGTATGTGTATGTTTAGAATTTATATTTTATTTGATCAAATTATTTAAACATTTTAATTTAAAACTTTATCCAAATTCTTACAAAAAGGACATAAGAATGAAATTAAATAGGCATGTGCCTTTGTTAAACTAGGGAAGTGAGGTAATTAAATGACCTCCTTGGAGCTAGCTAAAGCCTTGTATTCTCAAGATGTCTAGACTATATGCCTATTTGCATTCAAACATATATGAATTTGTATACATGAACATAGGAAATAAGCTCCAAATATTATGGCTAATTAATTCAACCACTTAGTTAATTATGAATGCATGCAATTTTAATGTAAAATGGGATTTTCATTCACTAATCACATATACATATACACATACAAAGATATAGACAAATGCGTGTCCTTTGTTAATTAAAGTGAGTAATCAAATGACCTCCTTGGGGCTAACTAAAGCCTCATATTCAGATGTCGACTATATACTTGTTTTCTTGGACACACATGGATGTATGCATAAATGAGGGAAAAAACCATGCAAAGATTCTATATTTTTTGATTGAATCATTTATATATATGAATTAAAGCTTTATCCAAATTCTAATGATGAAATACATAAGAATGAAATCAAATGGGTACATGCCATTGTTAAACTAGAAAAGTGAGGTAATCAAATGACCTCCTTGGGGCTAAACCTCATGTTCTCAGGATGTCAACTATATACCCATTACCATTCAATCTTATATAAATCAACACATGAGAGGAAAGAGAACTCAACATTCATACACTTAAGCTATAACCACATGCATTTCTTATGTATTTATAACTATCATCAACATATTATTATTCATCTATAAGCTTTTGAAAATACATTTGGATTTAATAGTGATAATAGCCACACATATATTAAATTAAATCAACACAAAACTTACATAAAAGAAATCCATTTATTTTACTTGATTTTAAAAGATGGATGCATGAATTCAAATGACATACCAAATTTAACATGATTGGAAGAGGACTATCAAATATAAGCATGTGATTAATTCAACCAAACTAGTTCTTAAGGCAATCAAATCAAATAAGATTATTTAAAATAAACCAAAGCTTCTTTATTAATTAAGTTTTAGATTTGATTTAATTTAAGAGTAGAAATCATCACTTGTTGTTTTAAACCCATTCCACATTAGTGATTTGATTTAATTTAAGGAAATGTAATTAAGTTGATTTTATGGGTTAATTAAGTTGAACCCTTAATTAGATGAATTAATTACCCTTACCTATGTCACCTTAAAGTAATTAACTAAATAACTATGAGCCAACATGATATGCATGGAGAATAAACCTACAATGATCTTAGGATATAATAGGGGCCTAATGCAATTGGCTCATGATTAATAGTTAATTAGATTAAGGGACTTAATTAATTACTTTTATGGTTTTTCCACACATGTGGACTAATTATAATTTCATTAAACTCCTTTAGGTTATTAAACACCTAAAGATCTACCCCATGATTTAATTAGTTAAGGTTTGATGTGATTATGATTTCAATTTTATTAATTAATTAGTTAAATATTAATTAATTTCATTCTAAAAAGGGTGAAATGAACTTGGAAAGGGGTCCCAACCCATTCCTTAGTTCACTGTTGAACAATGATTAATAAACTTAATTAACCAATTTACTTTTCATGGGATTAATTAATCATTAATTTACTTAAAGAGTAGTTAAGGTTTAGTTAGTCCATTTTCCTAATTAAGTGATCAATAAATCCCAAGAAAATTATGGGAGGTAGAGGTCATCCCATTAAATCTCACAAAATTTGGTTTTGCTCAAGTAATTAAGGAGTAATTAAGCTAATTAATTTTATAATTAAACTTTAATTAATCCTTAATTACTATTCAAAATTATTTAAGATAATTTTAATTAATTCTCCTCTGATATACCTTTAAAATAAGTATTTATTTGCATTTTTATTATATATCATTTTTAATGATTTTTAGAAGTTTTAGCCATTAAAATGATTAATTAAGCTAAATTAAAGCCTAATCCTGTTGGCTCCATGTGGTGCACTAATGCAACATGCTTTCCACATGGCACGAGCTACTTAATACTTATCTTCGATGTGGTAGCGGCCATGCTTTTTCTCCTCATCAGATCGGATGGCTATGATTAATGACTTAATAGAATTAAATCATATCAATCTATAATCAATCACATCATTCCAATCATAGAATGGATGGTGTGTGATTTAATGTCATTGGAGGAGAATGGAGTTCGTCCATCATTACTCACTTGATCGACTTACGAGCTTCGGATCAACTCAAAGATTCCACACCTTCACAACATCGATCGGAGGGATCGTCAAGATCACACAGTAAGTTTTCTTCAAAAGCTCCAACCCATTTTTTTCGATTATTTTGGAAAGCATACCTCACGAAGCTCTAGACTTGTGGCTCAAACAATTGAAGAAGCTTCATCTAGTGGAGATGAAGCCCTGTTGAGTAGCAATTGGATCAATTCCTGGTTGTTCACTCAGAAGGTCATGAACAGATGATTTGGAGTTGGGCTTTGATTGAAGTTACATCATCGGTGCTCGGGAAGCTTGGAAGATGATTCATTCTTACTTCACAAGGCCTAGGGAAGGTGCGTGCAAAGTTAATTTGAGTTTCATGGAGAAATGGTGAAGTTATGTTAAAAATGGGATTGTCCTATTTTCGGATGGACAAGAATGACATTTTTTGATCTACTAATGAGCTTTAGAGCTTAGGAAATGGCTCTAGTGTCTCATCTTGGGTAGCTAGGGCTCTAAGGATTAATTTTTGTGTGTGTTTGAGTGGAAACAAGGGGGTGTATACCCCTTCATCTGTCGAGATGGTGGGATCAGGTTTGGCTTCTAATCCAGACCATCTCGAGAGTCATGGGTGGCGGGGAGGAGGTGAGTTGGCTCATCTTGGTTGGTTGAAAGGTATGGAGGTGGGCGCCAAGAGGAATCATGGGTTTCATATGGGTTTCAAATGCTCCAATGGGAGGGTGAGCTAATTTCACCTCCCATCATAGTCATTGACCACCCTTGGGTTATCATATGGGTTTTAAATGCTCCAATGGGAGGGTGAGCTAATTTCACCTCCCATGAGTCATGGCCCCAACCACCCCGTTGTGTCTTATTGGTGCTTAAGTGGACCATTAGAAGAGTACCAAGTGGCCAAGGAATGGAAATGACCACTTACTTGGGTGATTTGTCTCATGTGATGCACTTGACCCAAAGGTAGAATGATCATTTGGATTTGGATTTTATTTGGACATATTTGAAATGAGCCAAAAATTTCAAGTCAATTGGAGTTATTTGGTTGGTTTGGGTCAATTTGACTCATTTAGGTCAAATGTTAGGTTAGTCAAGTTGACCAATTGGTCAAATTAGATCAAACCAAGGGTGGTTAAGTTCATATGATCATTTGATGTTTTGGTTCAATTGGTTTTTGGTTTAGTTTGGCTTAGATTTGATTTTGGCTCATTTGAATTCATTTGGGTCAAATGGATTAAGTTAACCAATTTGACCAAATTGGCCAAATTGGCTTAGGTGTTGGTTTGGGTTTAGTTGACCAATTGAATATGATTTTAGGTTTTATTTCAATTAATCTGTATTTGGTTTTGATTTAGGCCCAACTTGAATCTTCAGGTCAATTTGGGCTAAGTAGGTCAATTGGGTTCAATTGGGTCCAATCATGGCTTTGGTTAAGTTCAACAACCAATTTGGAATTAACTTGAGCCATTAATTTGACCTAATTTAGTCTTTTAGGTCAATTTGGTCAACTTGGGTCAAGAGGACCAATTGGGTTTGGTTTGACTCAATTGAAGTCAAGTCATAATCAAACAATAATTTTGATTTGGATGAATCATTGGTTTCAAGGATTTGTCTTAGGTTATAATTTGGCTAGTTTAGTTCATATGGGTTAAGGGGTTGACTTGTTCAAACCAAGTTGACTTGGTTTGACCAAATTTATGACAATTGATCAACTTAGGGTGATCAACAATTATGATGGAAGTTTTGATGGGCTTGGTTCAATTTAATTTGGGTAGGATTAGAACTTGGCTCAAATAGGTCTAATTGGCCACTTTGGGTGAAATGGACCAATTGGGTTTAGTTGGCCTGATTTTGGGTTGTTTTTGATTTAGTTGAGTTTATATATGGATTTGGGATTGATATATAAGTTTAATTGCAATTGGCTTGGGTTTAAATGGGTTTTGGTTCATTTGAACATTTCAAGTCAAAAGGGTTAAGTTGGGTTTGACTTAGTTTGATTTTGGTTTGGCTTGATGATTGTAGATTTCATTTATATTTGTGAATATGATTGAAGGTATGATTAATTCATGAGAAAATAAATTGAATTTGGGTTTTGGAATGAAGGAATTTGGCTAAGTCCAAAGAGTTGGGTCATGTGGCTTAGGTTTGGATTTTGATTTAGTTTTGATGATTTAAATGTTTATTTCATTTAAATTTGTAAAGATGATTGAAAATATAATTGATTTGTGAGAAAATCAACTGAGTTTGACTTGATTTGGATTAAGATTTGGTGAAATCCATGGGATAGGTCATATGGCTTAGGAAGGGTTTTGATTAAATTTGTTTTAGTTTGATTTAGTTTTGATCATTTGAATGTAGATTTGATTTAAATTTAGGAAGATGATTGATGATATAAATTGATTATGAGAAAATCAATTGATTTTGGATTGATTTGGATTAAGATTTGGCTAAGTCCATGGGATAGGTCATATGGCTTAGGAAGGGTTTCAAGTTTGGATTTGATCATGAGCTTCAATCATTTGGTTTTGGAATTTGGGTTTGGATTTGGATTTGAATTTGATGTTTGAATTGAACTTGAGGTTTAGTTTAAGAAGGTGAACATGGATTGGATTTCGGTTATAAGGTAGGTGGATTATCTTAATCCCTAAGGAATAACCTAATCCTATGGTTAACCTTTCTAAGTCTTTAGGCTTATGTTAAGTGTTTACCCAATTGCTAGAAGTGTCTTATGACTAGGGAAGTCTTAGTATCTAGAAGACTCCTATGTCCAAGATGAGAAGATTGAATCCGCACTCCAAAAGTGAGGTCAATATGCCTTAGGCTCTATAGTGTTGGCCTTGAGATAGATGATTGGAAGACCTAAACCAAGTTTCATATTATAAACTCGGATACATCTTTCAACACTTTGCTAGGGATACCATAGATACATGAGAACAACATAATTCCATCTTCTCTACATTAGCGTATAAAGTTTGTTAGAGATGGGATCGTCTACGGTGTCAAAGGAGATCTCAAGCCATTTACTGTTCATGAGGTCAACATATATGATGATGCGGCTTACTACCTCACTCAAAATCAACAAGTCTATTCTCATGAACTTGGCCAAAATTTAAAAATAAAAGAAAAAAGAAAAAGAAAAAGAAAAAGAAAAGGAAGGAGAAAAAGAGAAAGAAAAGAAAGTGAAAATGAAAAAAAATAAAAGGGAGCTGAAATTTACTTGGAAGAGGAAGTGGAGCCTGGCATTAGATTCCACCCACAATTTGTTACTCCATGTGAACATATAGGAAGGATGACCTCCACTGCAGAGAAGAGGCAAGAGGCCCCTGGGTGGAAAACCTTTTTTATCACCACCCAATAGAAGATATGTCCCATCTACTAGGAGTACACCTCCTATCCATATAAACTTAGAATCTAGCTCAAAGGTAGAGTCTTATATGGTTAGCACACTAGCTAGCTCTTCTTAGTAGTAGATTCTCTTGGGGTGACAAGAAGAAGAAGACCGGGCTCCAAAGCAAAGAAGTGTATCCAAGTCTATATGTGAAACAATTAGGCATTAGTTGGGAACCTTAGCTCTAACCCCGTTTCCTCTCAAAAAAGGAAGCCCCTAAGTCATCCATAAGTGTGAAGACTGAGGTTCAGGGAGAATCATCCTCAAGTCAAGAAGTTGATGTAGAACTTGAGGATGATTCATATAAAAATTTAATAGAATTACCTTTTGATTGGTAATTGCCTTGCGTTCATAATTTGGCAAAGAAAGGGTTAATCCCACATACTTGGTCAAAGCTCAAAAGAATATGGAAGAACAAATGCAAAAGCTCTTAATCAAGACTATGACTAGGATTTGGTACAGTGAGTACAGTCACTGATGACGATTACTGCTTAGTTATCACTAATCATTTGGAATTTGATAGGTTCTTTTTAAATCAGATTAACTCATATGAGAGCTGTGCTTAGAAACTTCAGATGATCCAAATTAATTGTTGATGAGCTCAAGGAAATCAAGTCAAGCATTAATGAGCTCAAGGAAATCAACTTAAGAGCTGAAGATGATCCATGCCCGACATACATCAATTCTTTATTGAATGAAATTGAAACTAATGACTATTGACGAGTTTAAGGACTTCTTTGCATGGAGTTATGAAGAGATGTCTAGATAAGCTCCTAACGTAGCAATCCATAAACTAGCAATAGAGCTTACTAACTATCAAGCTCCTAGATGTGACATTAGAGAAAAATAAGTCATTTATGAAGTCAAGAAATTGATCGATGGCTTCATGAAGAAAAATACCTACGGTTAGACAACATCATCCCTAGGAAAAGAATGGCATAATTCACATATGCATCAATTTTAGGATTTAAATAAGGCATGTCCAAAAGATGAATTTCCACTACCAATCTGAGCTAATGGTGGACATCTCATGCGCCTTCTCTTTCATGGATTTATCTAGATATAACCAAATAAAGATGGCAAAAGAAATACTATTTTAGAACCGATCGAATCTATTATAAATTCATGCCTTTCAACCATAAAATACTAGTGCTACATACCAAGCTATGACTCGAATCTTTGATGAAGTTATTCATCATCAAGTCAAGTGCTATGTCCATGATCTCATGGCCAAAAGTAGGGAAAAGGAAGACCATCTCTTGGAATTGAGAATACTTTTGAATAGTTAAACAATTTAATCTCAAAATGAACCCCCTGAAGTGTGCATTCAGAGCATGTTCAAGGAAATTCATTGGGTTTGTTGTCCGACACCAGGGAATCAAAATCAATCCGGAGAAGATTAAGTTGATATTATAAATTCCTCTCCCAAAAAGTTTAACTAAACTCACATCATTCCAAAAGTGGTTGGTATATTTAAGACAATTTTTATCCAACCTATCGGGAAGATGTCAGACATTCTCAGTGCTTATCAAAAAGGATGCCAAGTTCAAGTGGGATGAAAAGTGTGAGCATGCCTTCAAAGACACCAAACATTACATGAAGACACTACCGGTTCTAGCAGCCCATATCCTAGGCAAGCCCCTCATACTTTACACTGCTACGTTAGATGACTCTGTGGTGCTTTGTTGCCCAAGCCAATGATGAAGGGAAGGAAAACACACTCTACTACCTCAGCTGTCATCTAATCCCTGTTGAGGCTATTTATCCACACATTGAGAAGCATTGCCTAGCTTTAACCTTTGCATCCCAAAAGCTACAGCACTACATGCTTCCTCATAAGGTGAACTTAATCTCTAGAATCAATCCATTATAGTATCTCATGACATGGTCATGCTATCTAGATTGTTGGCACGATGGTCCATGATCCTCTTGCAATTTGACATTACCTTCATACCCATCTGTGCAATTAAAGGATAAACACTAGTAGATTTCTTAGCACCCCACCCACTTCCTACTGACTCTTCTCTTAGTGATGATCTCCCCAATGAACAAATCATAAACTTAGGGTATACTAGCATTCACCACTGGGAGATATACTTTGATGGTGTGACTTCTTCTCAAAGAGGAGAAGAACCACAATCTACTATTCCAGGAAAGGTAGGGGTAGGAATAGTTCTCTTAACTTTGGGCAATGATGTGATGAGATTCTCATATCATCTATCCAATCATTGCATCAACAACAAGGAAATATGAAGCTCATTTAGTCTAGAGTTACATCTAAACATCCAACATCAACATCTTTGAGGATTCTCGCCTAGTTATCAACCAAATTGCTGGGTCCTATAAGGTTATAAAGCCCAAGCTCCATCACTACCACAAGTACACTATGGAGTTGTTGGCCCAAATCCTAGAGGTTACTATTTATAAAATTCCTCAAGGAGAGAATATCATAATGTATGCTTTAGCCAAGCTTGCCAAGGAGTTGGCATGTTCAGAGGATGTGTCCATATCAATAAAGGTCCAAAAATAGGTAAGTCTTATCCCTTATTGATACTGAACTTATCAAAAAGTACTCTCTTAAAGGGGAGGCCCAAGAATGATGAAGAGTTAGATTGGACGCAACCATTCATGGATTACCTAAATAAAGGAAAACTACCTCAAGAGAAGTCCCAAGCCCGTTAGATTAAGCAGAGAGCACTTTCCTATGCTCTTGTGGATGGTGTCTTGTGTCAGTAAAATTTTGATCATATGTGGTTATGTTGTTTAGACAAGCACAAAGCCCATAAGATCATGACCAACGTACACTTAGGATTATGTGGAGCCGACCAATTCAGTCTGAAGATGACTGCCAAGATCAATAGACTAGGATACAACTTGCCATCGATGATCAAAGATTGCTTGGATATGGCTAGGTGATGCCACCATTATCAAATACATGGTGTGATCCTACACTAACCAGCCAACATTATACATCCTACATTGGCATCATGGCCATTCGAGTGTTGGGGTACCAACATAGTGGGTCCGATTATTCCCCCTTCTTCCAAGGGTCATCTGTTCATCTTAGCTTCTCTACTTTTTTCCAAATGGGAAGGATTCCATTCGATAGGTCGCATATGTACTCCAATTTTTTAGAAATCATATCGTATATAGGTTCAGAGTACCTCAATGAATTATATCTGATAATGGTACTACATTCAATAGTATTGAGATCAAAAACTCTACCTAGAGACATAGCTTAGATTATAGATATTCTACCATCAACTACCCAAGGAAAAATGGCTTAGCAAAATCCATCAACAAAACTCTCATCCAAATATTAAAGAAGACACTCGACAATAATAAGCGATGGTGGCTTGAGCAGTTAGTTGAAGCCTTATGGGCCTACTACACCACATATAAAACTCCAACTCAGTCTACTTCTTTTTCCTTAGTATATGGGTCCAAAGCTATTCTACCATTAGAAGTTAAACTCCCATCACTAAGGATAACTCTGGGTAGCAAGATCATAATATAGCAGAATGCCAAGTTGTAGTTAGAAGAGCTCAAAGGTTTGGAGGAGAGACGCCTGCGGGCATGCCAAAACCTCAAGTTGTACAAATCTAAAATGATTCAAGCTCACAATAAGTTGGTCCATCCTAGAGCTTTTCAAGTAAGAGAGCTTAGTTTAATTCTAGGAAGATTGATTATTGTCTATTGTAAGATGGGAGGAAAGTTTGAACCCATTTAGGAAGGCCCTTTTGCCATAGAAAAGGCCTACCAAGGAGGATCTTATCAGCTTATTAATAATAAAGAGAGTGCCTAATGCATCCAATCAATGGGCTCTACTTAAATAAATATTATAAATCATTTTTAAAATAATTATCATCAATGAAAATTCCATTTTGAATTCAATCTCTTAGATATTGAAAGTATTCTTGTTTGTGAATCTGCCATAATGTGTTTAGAAAAGAACCAGCGTCCTATCATTCATCGACACAACAGAAACACAAACTACACAAAAATATTTAAATAAAACACATATATTTTTTCTCGAGCTACTCTAAGTTGAGATAACGCCCCTGTGGTACTCACTCATGGTCTAGGTCGAATGTGCTACCTCGCTAGTGTCACCTGGTCTTCTTCCTTTGGAGGATGTAAATCTACTATGCTTTCCTTCCTTTTTCAACACCAACAAGTGCTTGTTAGTTTGGTAGTCCTTACCGCATGGCTGGTAAGCTACCTCATGTTGGCTTCATTTAAGAAGATGTGAGTCTACCATACTTTCTTCTTGATTAGCCTTCGTACACTAATTGGGTTGAGTATAATGGATGTTTAGGATAAGTCCCATAGCTCTTCCCTGTGATGTTTTCAAGTCCAGTCCTTCCTCGGCTCCCTCTAGTAGTCGCTCTAGGTTAGATAGCATCTATCCCACCGACAACAGACTATCCCGATGGTTAGTTCCACTTAGAAAGTTGTAAGCTACACACTTTCTTTTCAGATTAATTGTTGCACACTAATGACACCTTAGGTTGGTTGGTTCTCACTATGCTGATGGGTACACCACTAATTCTGATGGATACACCTTAGGTTTGTTGGTTCTCGCAACTTATGATACACCACACATGGTATATGTAAGTCTGCTATGCTTTCTCCTTGAGTTGGCCACTGTACACCTAAAGGCTTTCTTTTCCAGGGCTCAAAATAATGCCCCTAGCAACATCTCCCCTGTGGGCACCATATTTGGATCACGTCCTTTGTGACCCTATTTAGACATTACTTGAGTTACTATCAAATTAGACAGTTCCTCTTTCCTAGTAATCATCCCTGTGGTTGGAGAATCCATCCTGTGGATGTGCAGATTTTTCCTTGGTCTAGTAAATCTAAGATAGGTCAAGGCCGACATAGCCCCTTCTCAGTATGGTCCCTCACACACCAACAGGGTCCACACAAATATATAAACAAAATATATATTCACTTGTGGATTAGGAGGACATAACTTTTCCCAAGCGTCATCCTATCTTTAGGACAATGAAGAAAACTCTATAGAATGACTACTCTTGAGTTGATATAAGTCCCTAGCGACATTCACTCAGTAGTCACCCTAAGTCGGATTCGATTTGTTATGCTACCAATAGGTAATCCTAGCAGTTGTTCCTTACTTTAGAAGATGTAAGTCTGCTACACCTTCTTTTTAGCACAGCCGTTACACAATGATAGGCAACCCTTTAGGTTTACTAGCTCTACCCCATGGCCAGTAGACTATCCCTTTGGATTTGTAAATCTAAGATATGACAAGTCTGATATAGCTCCTTCTTAATGGGTCCATCACACATCAACATGGTCCATAAATTAAATCTATCAAATTTGACCAAGCTCACATCCCCAGCAGATATGCCCTCAATTCAAAATCAAACTAAACCAAACAAATCATATCAAATCACATGAAATAAAGATAAAATTATTCTTACTACTTTTGAGTTGACATAAGTCCCAGAGATTCACTCAAGACAGTCGTGATTAATTGCATCCAACAGGTCACCCCAGTGGTTGTTCCTCACTTTGGAAAATGTAAGTTTGCTAGACTTTCTTCCTAGCATAGCCATTGCACATTGAAAGGCAACCCCTTAGGTTGGCTTGCTCTACCCCGCAGCTGGTGGACTATCCATTTGGATTTGTAAACCTAATATAATATAGCCCCTTCTCTGGGTCTATCACACCAGTGGTCCATACATTAACCCCACAAATTAAACCCAATCTAATTCTCTAGTGGAGCCCCAAATCATATATAAAAAAGTCAAGCAAATAAATCAAATTCCAAACCAACATCCCTAGTGGAACCAAATTAAACCAACTCCCCTAGTAGAGTCTAAATCAAAGAAATCCAACCAAACTCTTATCCCTAGTGGATACATCCCTAAACAAATCTATGAAATCAAACTCAAATCTAATCCTGATAGCTCAACTCGCTTTAGTGGAAGGTTAATATACCCATCCTAGTGGACTCCCCATATCTCTAGCAGATATGCCTCCACATCAATTAAAACAAAAGAAATTAAAGTTGATTCAATCTTAATCCCCAGTGGATTATAGATTTTTATCCCTAGCAGATCTTCTTTCCTCAAATCATATAATCAAATCAAATTCAAACCTTATCCCCAATAGATTTTCATCTTCTATGCCCTCAACATAAACCCTCACATGTCATGATAATGCATTAGTGATCCCCTAGCGGAGCTCCCTCCATGTCCTTGACATGGAATTCTCATCAAATCTTATTTCTTATCTTATGCAAGTTACTTCAACCAAAAGCTTAACAATGTATTTCTTCAAATTACATCATCTTAACATTGTAATCGATATTTTAGGACAAACTAACTATACAATATCATGCTAAATATATTATAGTGTGAATAATCACACTATATTATATTATAATATATGATGTTATATTATAATTTGCAATAATATAATATATTATCTAACATTACACCTCAATAAAATCTCTTAAAAGGAACAAATAACAAAATTTTCTTAATATATGAATAATGTTCATTTTGGATGTAAAATTATTATTTTCCTATTAGAAATGGTACAAAATAGCATAATTTTGAGTTCCTTCTTGTGTGTGAATTTGGCCAAATTCTTCCATCTCAACCTTCAAATTATATTTTATGAGTTTTACCCAATGTATTATAACAAAAGTAAAACATACTAAAATATACAATAATATTTAGTAACACACCACCACATTCATATATATGTGAAGTTATATTGTTATGTACATTATATTTTAGTATGCTTTCATATAATATATTATCTTACATTACACCTTAAAATGAATCACTTTAAGCAAAAAAAATTATAAAATTTGGTTGAAAAAAGAACATAAATTTTGGATGCAAAATTCCATTCTTTTGATTAAATGACACACCATAGCACACCCCCAATGATGTTCCTTAAATCTTACCTTAAATTTGGCCAAATCCCATCATCTTAGCCTATTAATCAGTATTTTTATGAATTATACTAGTAAACTCTACTACATCATACTATAAGATACTAAAATATGCTAAGTAGTAATACACAAAAGAATGTTATAATGCATGATGCTACACTATGTTATGGCATCCTATATCATAATACAAAACATATTATATTATATTATATTGCATATCACATTACAAGAGATTGCTTAAAATAAAAAATCATAAAATTAGTCTAAACAATAAAAATATATATATATTTTAGTTGTATCACTTACAAAATTTAAATTAAAATAATAGATTATGATGCCATGCTCTACCTATTATGAATTTGGCCAAATTCCACCATTTTAAAGTCTAAATCAACATTTTTATAAATAATGCTAGTGTATGCTCAATGCATGATTGTAAAATAAAAGAATTTAAAATACAACAATATATTATGATATGTTGATATATACTATGCTATAACATATAATATTTATTTTGAACATAAAATTTTACTTTTTAAACAATAAGTGGCATAGCACACCTTTAGTACTACAACCTAATTCCCACTTCAAATTTGACAAGTTTCATCATCTGATTTATTAATTAAATATTATTATGATTTATATTAATATAGACTATAGGGAACAATACCATAATATACAAAAACATTTCAAAACATCATAACATAAAAAAATACATAATATATAATACATATATATGGGGTTGTGGTTTAGGTATTCAAATCACTAGCAATCAAGGGAAAGTCTCTTGAAGACATTTTCATTAGCTACCTTAACTATGTTAGGATTAGGTCATTCTTTAAATCTACTCCTAATGAAAATTTTATTCAAGGTTTATGGTTTAGGGTTTAGGTTTGTGGTTTGTTATGGTTGGTTTATGGTTAGGTTTATAGGTTTATTTTTTAGAATTTAGGGTTTAGGGTTTATGGTTTTAGGGTTTAGGGTTTAGGTTTATGATTTAGGGTTTTAGGCTTTAGGTTTTAGGGTTTAGGGTTTAGGATTTAAAGATTTGGGTTTAGGGTTTATGGTTTTAGGTTTAGGGTTTTGGGTTTAGTGATGAGGATTTAGGGTTTTTAGGGTTTAGCTTTTAAAGTTTAGGTTTTAGTTTGGGTTAGGTTTAGGGTTTTTTTAGTTTGTTGTTTATAGTTTATAGTTTAGGTTTAGTTTGTGGTTTTAGGGTTTAAGATTTGGTTTATTTAGTTTAGTGTTTTTTAGGTTTAGGGTTGAAGTGCTAAACCCTAAACCCTAAACCTTAAATGCTAAACCCTAAATACTGAAGACTAAAACCTAAACTTTAAACCCTAAACCCTAAACTATAAAGCCTAAATAATAAACCGAAACACTAAACTCTAAACCCTAACCCTAAACCCTAAACACTAAAACCCTAAACATTAAAACCTAAACCTTAAACCCTAAACCTTAAATCCTAAATCCTAAAAACCTAGAAACATAAACCTAAACTAAATAAAACCTAAAAATAAAATAAATAAAAGAGAAATGTAAACCTAAACCTAAAAGTAAAATATTGTAAATTATAAAAAAAATTAAAATATAATAAATAGAAACCTAAACTAAACTAAAATAAATAAAATAAACCTAAGAATAAAAACCTAAATAAAATAAAAACTAAATTTAAAATAAAAATAAAATAAACATAAAATAAAATAGAATAAAAACTAAATAAAAACCTAAACAAAAAAATAAACCTAAAAATAAATAAAAACTAAAACCTAAACCCTCAACTAAAAAAACTAGAACTAAATAAAATAAAATAAACAAAAAAATAAACTTAAATAAAAATAAACTAAACTAAAATAAATAAAACCTAAACATAAACCTAAAACAAACTAATCCTAAACCCTAAACTAAATAAAATAAAATAAACAAAAATTAAGCCAAGCCTAAACTAAAAAAACCTAAAAATAAACCTAAAATAAAAACTTAAAACCTAAACTAAATAAAACCTAAAAGTAAATAAGTAGAAAAACTTAAACCTAAATAAAATTAATAATAATAAAAACATGAACTATAACCTAAACCTAAACCTAAACCCAAAAAGAAAATAAGATAAAAAATAAAAACAAAACTAAAATAAAATAAATAAAAACATAAACTAAACTAAAAAATTAAAATCCTAAATAAAATAAAAAAAACCTAAAATAAAATAAAATAAAAACTAAATAAATACATAAACCTAAAAAACTAAAACCTAAACATTAAATTAAAAAATAAAACATAAACCTAAAATAGAAATAAAATAAACCTAAACCTAAACTAAAATAAACTAAACTAAAATAAACTTAACTAAAATAAATAAAACCTAAACCTAAACCTAAACATAAACCTAAATAGTATAAAATAAAATAAACCTAAACCTAAAATTAAACCTAAAATAAAAACCTAAAACCTAAACCTAAAAAAAATAAAAGAAACCTATACTTAAACATAAAATTAAGAAAAATGACCTACCTAAAAAATAAAATAACAAAAAAAAATAAAGTAAAAAATAAACATAAACCTAAACCTACTAAAATAAAAAACCTAAGCTAAAATAAATAAACCTAAATTAAATAAATTAAACTACATAAAAATAAAAATAAGCCAAATTTAAAATAAAAAATAAAATAAAATAAATAAACCTTAACCTACTAGTTTACTTAATTAAGAAAAATCCTAACCCTAAATCCTAAGCCCTTAACCTAAACCTAAACCCTGAATCCTAATCCTACAACCCTAAACCCTAAACACTAAACTAACCCTAAACCCTAAATAAAAAAATAAATAAATAATAAAAAAACCATAACCCTAAACCCTAAACCCAAAAATAAAACCTAAACCCATAACTACAACCCTAAACCCTAAAACCCTAAACCCTAAACCCTCAACCTACAACCCTAAACCCTAAACTCTAAACACTAAACCATAAACTCTATACCCTAAACCCTAAACCCTAAACCCTAAAAAGGTAAAACCCTAAAAAACTAAACTTAAACTAAATAAAACATAAAAATAAAATAAATAAAAAGGGCTAAACCTAAATAAAATAAAATAAATAATGTAAAATAAAATAAATAAAATAAAATAAAAATTTAAATTAGAACCTAACCCTAAACCTAAACATAAGCCTAAACATAAACCTAAAACTAAAATAAAATAAAAACTATAACTAAACTAAAATAAAATAAATAAAAATGTGAACTAAACTAAAAAATAAACTAAAAAAAACTTAAATAGAATAAAAACTAAATGTAAGATAAAAATAAAATAAACCTAAAATAAAAACTAAATAAAAACCTAAACCTAAAAAAATAAACCTAAAAATAAATAAAAAAAGTAAAACATAAACCATATAACTCAAAAAAAACCTAAACCTAAAATAAACAAAATAAAATAAACCTAAACCTAAACTAAAATAAACTAAACTAAATAAATAAAACCTAAATACCTAAATAAACTAAACCTAAACCCTAAACTAAATAATAAATAAACTAAAATAAACCTAAACTAAACTAAAAAAACCTAAAATAAACCTAAAATAAAACCTAAAATCTAAAAAATAAAATAAAAATAAACTTAATTTAAAATAAAATAAAACATAAAAATAAACTATAAAATAAACATAAACCTAAACCTAAAATAAACTAAAATAAAATCATAAAATAAAATAAAAATAAAATAAATAAAAAATAAAATAAACACGAATAAAATAGATAATAAAATAAACTAAAATAAATAAAACTAAAAACCTAAACTGTCGATTCTTAATTTTTTAAATAAAACCTAAAGCCCCAAACCATAAATATCATAAACTCTAAAGATCTAAACCCTAAAACTAACTAAACCAACCCAATAAAACCTAAACACTAAAAAAAAACAAAAATAATAAACAAAAAAAACCAACCACAAACCTAAAAAAAACTCTAAAAGGACCTAAACCTAAATAAACTTTGAAATAACCCTAAAGTTCTAAAACCCTAAACCTAAACTAAATAAAACTTAAAATAAATAAAAAACTAAAATATTAAAATGAAATATAATGAAATAAAAATAAAAACTAAACCTAAACCTAAACTAAAGAAGAAAATAAAATTAAACTAAACTAAAATAAAATAAATAATAACCTAAAAAAAACTAAATAATTAAAACCTAAAATATTAAAACTAAACCTAAAATAAATAAAATAAACCTAATATAATAAAATATAAACTAAATAAAAAACCAAAACCAAAAACCTAAAATAAATAAAACTAAAACCTAAACACCTAAAAAAAAAAAACCTTACTAAAAAAAAAAATTAAACCTAAACTAATTAATAAATAAACCTAAAACCTAAAATAAACTAAACCTACTAAAGATAAAAGTAAACTAAAATAAATAAACATAAACTAAAACCTAAAATAAAACCTACCAAACTAATAAAAATACCAAACCTAAATAATAAAATAAAACCTAAACTATAATATATGTAAATGTGCTAAACTAAAAATAATAACCCCAAACTCCCAAACCCTAAACTACCCACTAAATCATAAACCTAAAATCTAAACCCTGGCCTTAAACCCAAAACCCTAACTCCTTACCTCAAATCTTGTGCCCTAACTTACCCTGTTTAAACTAACCCTAAACCCTAAAACCACACCAACTAAACTCTAAATAAAACAAACCCTAAACCAAAATCCTAAATCCTAAAAACTTAGAAACCTAAACCTAAACTAAATCAAACCTAAAAATAAAATAAATAAAAGATAAATTGAAACCTAAACCTAAAAATGAAATAGAGTAAATTATAAAAATAAATTAAAGTAAAATAAATAAAAAACTAACCTAACTAAAAAAAAAATCTAAAAATAAAAAACCTAAATAAAATAAAAATTAATTTTAAAATTAAAATAAAATAAACCTAAAATAAAATTGAATAAAAACTAAATAAAAACCTAAATAAAAAAATAAACCTAAGAATAAATAAAAACTAAAACCAAAACCCTCAACTAAAAAAAACTAGAACTAAAATAAAAATAAAATAAACAAAAAAATAAACTTAAATAAAAATAAACTAAACTAAAATAAATAAAACCTAAACCTAAACCTAAAACAAACTAAACCTAAACACTAAACTAAATAAAAATTAAAAATTAAAAATTAACCTAAACCTAAACTAAAAAAATAAAGCCTACAAATAAACCTAAAATATAAACCTAAAACCTAAACTAAATGAAACCTAAAAATAAAATAAGTAGAAAAACTTAAACCTAAATAAAATTAATAATAATAAAAACATGAACTACAACCTAAACCTAAACACCCAAAAGAAAATAAAATAAAAAATAAAAACTAAAATAAAATAAATAAAAATATAAATAAACTAAAAATAAAACCTAAATAAAATAAAAAAAACATAAAATTAAAATAGAATAAAGCTAAAATAAAATAAAATATAAATTAAATAAATACCTAAACCTAAACCCTAAACTAAAAAATTAAAACATAAATTGAAAATAGAAATAAAATAAACCTAAACCTAAACTAAAATAAACTAACCTAAAAGAAATAAAACCTAAACCTAAACCTAAACATAAACCTAAACAGTATAAAATAAAATAAACCAAAAATAAACCTAAACCTAAAATGAAAACTAAAATAAAATCCTAAAACCTAAACCTAAAAAAATAAAAGAAACCTATACCTAAACTTAAAAATATAAAATATGAACTAAACCTAAAAAATAAAATAAAATAAATAAGTAAAATAAGCATAAACCTAAACCTAGTAAATAAAACCTAGCTAAAATAAATAAACCTAAATTAAATAAACTAAATAAATAAATAAAATAATTTAAAATAAAATAAAATAAACTAAATAAACTGAACTTTGGTTTGATTAAGAAAACCCTGGCCTCCAGACCCTACTGGCTAGCCCACACTAAATCTTATGAACTACTGACCCTCACCTGACCCTAAACCTAAACCCTATAAAAAAATAAATAAAATAAACCCACTGAGCTACCCTTCTATGGCCTCTCTCTAAACCCTACCCTACCCTACCTCCCAACCTACCACACCCTAAACTCTAAACAAAACCATGAGTCTAAACCCTACCCTAAACCCTAAACCCTAAACCTACCACAAAAAACTAAACCAAAACTAAATAAAACATAAAAATAAAATAAATAAAAAGACCTAAACCTAAATAAATTAAAATAAATAAGATAAATAAATAAAATAAAATAAAATAATATCTTAAATTAAAACCTAAACCTAACCCGAAACATAAGACTAAACATAAACCTAAAAATAAAATAAAATAAAAACTACAACTAAACTAAAATAAAATAGATAAAAACGTGAACTAAACTAAAAAATAAAATAAACTTAAAAAAACCTAAATAGAAGAAAAACTAAATGTAAGATAAAAATAATATAAACCTAAAATAAAATAAAATAAAAACTAAATAAAAACGTAAACCTAAAAGAATAAACCTAAAAATAATTTAAAAAAATAAAACATAAAACATAGACTCAAAAAAACTAAACCAAAAATAAACAACATAAAATAAACCTAAACCTAAACTAAAATGAACTAAACTAAAATAAATAAAACCTAAACCTAAACCTAAATTAAAATAAACCTAAACCTAAACTAAATAATAAAATAAACTAAAAATAAACCTAAACCTAAACTAAAAAATAAAACCTAACCTAAACCTAAAAAAATAAAATAAAAACCAAAACTTAAACTTAAAAATAAAAAATAAAACCTAAACATTGAAAAAAACTAAACTAAAAAATAACTAAACCTAAATAAAATATAAACTAAAATAAAATCATAAACTAAAATAAATAACCCAAATAAATAAACTAAACAAAATAAAAATAAAAAATAAACCTGAAAAAAATAAGTAATAAAATAAACTAAAATAATTAAAAAATAAACTAAAAATACCTAAACATATTGGTTTTCTTAATTTTTTAAATAAAACCTAAACCCTAAACCCTATATCATAAAGCTCTAAACCCTAAATCCTAAACCTTAAAACTAACCCTAAACCCGAAACCATAAACCCTAAACTAACATTAAACCCTAAACCCTAATTAAAAAATAAAAAAATTAAAAAACCCAAACCCTGAACCCTAAACCCTAAACCCTAAACCTTAAAACTCTTAACCTTAAACCCTGAACCTAAATCCTAAACTCTAAACCCTAAAACCTACAACCCTAAACCCTAAGTTGCTAAAAACTTAAACCTGAACTAAATAAAACCTAAAAATAAAATAAATAAATAAACCTAATTAAAATTAAAATAAAAATATAAGAAAATAAAAATAAAAACTAAAACCTAAACCTAAAGCTAAACTTGAAAATAAAATATAATAAAATTAAACTAAATTAAAATAAAATAAATAAAAACCTAAACTAAACTAAAAAAACCTAAATATAATAAAAATTAAACCTAAAATAAAAATAAAATAAACCTAAAATATAATAAAATATAAACTAATTTAAAACCTAAACTTAAAAAACCTAAAAATAAATAAATAAAATAAAACCCACAAACCAAAAAAAAAAATGCATAAAAAATAAAATAAACCTAAACCCAAACCTAAACTGAAATAAATAAAACCTATACCTAACCTAAAATAAACTAAACCTAAATCTAAAGCTAAACTAGATAAAATAATATAAACAAAAAATAAACCTAAGCCTAAACTAAAAAATAAAAACCTTAAACCTAAACCTAAAGAAATAAAATAAAAACTTAAACCTAAACCTAAATATAATAAGATAAAACCTAAAACTAAAAATATAATTAAAATAAAACTAAACTAAGAAATAAACTTAAACTTAAACTTAAACATAAAAAATAAACTAAAATAAAAAACCTAAACTAAACTAAATAAAAATAAAAAATAAACCTAACTAAAAATAAAAAGTAAAATAAACTAAAATAAATAAAAAAGAAACTAAATAAACTAAATAAACCTAAACATATTAATTTACTTAATTTTTTTAAAAAAAAACCATAAACCCTTAATCTTAAACCCTATAACCCAAAACCTTAAACCCTAAACACTAAACCTACAATCCTAAACCCTAAATACTAAAAAAACTAAACCCTAAACCCTAACCCTAACACTAAACCCTAAACCCCTACCTAAACCTATACCAAAAGTAACTAAATAAATTTAGAAGTAAATGTAAACCTCAAAACTTAATAAACCTATACCTAAACCTAAACCCTAAGAATGGGCAGAACCTTGATGGCAGGAACATCACCGTCAACAAGGCTCAGTCTAGATCTGGAGGTGGTGGAAGAAAAGGATGTGACCGTAATCACAGTGGTGGTGGGGGATCTGGAGGTTCTATTAGATATGGAGGTGGTGGTTGGAGAAGTGGTGGTTATGGAAGCAGGAGGGGTGATGAAGGTTACAGTCATGGTGGTGGCGGAGGGAGAGATTGGGGATATGATGGTAGATTTCGCTACTCGAGAGGCTGGGGATGTTCTGTTGGGAAGTGGACAAACTAAAGAATGACTGATTCGATCTGCTGCTTATGGAAATATGTCCTTATAGTAGATACGGTTCTAGTTATCTAATGTTTTTATTTTCGCTATGAGTGCTCATTTTTTATCTATGTCGTCGCTTGTGTCTTAGAAAACTTGGTGTGTTACTTGCTTGATTAAATCGAAAAGAAGAAATGTCGAATCTGAATTTATTTTCTATCAAAAAAAAAACTATAATCTAAAACTTTATGCTAAAACTTGAACCCTAAACCTAGAACATAAACACTAAACCCTAAAACCACTAATAACCTAAACCCAAAACCCTAAATAAACCAAAACCCAAACCTCAACCATAAACCCTAAATCCTAAACCTAATCCCAATAAATAAATAAGAAAAAATCACTAAACCAGCCCCAAACCTTAAACCATGCTAATCCTAAACCCTAAACCAACACTAAAGCTAAAAGCCTAAACTTAAACTAAATAAAACCTAAAAAATAAAATAAATAAATAAACTAAACCTAAAATAAAATAAAATAAAATAAAATAAATAAACCTAAACTAAACTTAAAAGTAAAATAAAATAAAATAAAACCAAAACTAAACTAAAATAAAATAAATAAAAGCCTAAAACTAAACTAAAACCTAAAAATAAACCTAAATAAAATAAAACCTAAGCATAAAATAAAAATAAAATAACAAAAATAAAATAAAATAAAAACTAAATGAAAACCTAAACCTAAAAAATAAATTTAAAAATAAAACCTAAAATAAATAAAAATTAAAACCTAATCCCTAAACTAAAAAAAACTAAACCTAAAATAAACAAAATAAAATTAACCTAAACCTAAACTAAAATAAACTAAACTAAAAATAACACATAAAATAAATGAATAAAATAAATAAAATAATAACTATATGAAAATAAAAATAAAATAAACTAAAATATATCTAAAATAAAATAAAATAAAAACTAAGAGTAAATAAAAAATAAAACATATAGCTTAGACTAAAAATAACCTAAATCTAAAATAAAAATAAAATATACCTAAACCTAAACTAAAATAAACTAAACAAAATAAAAAAACCAAAACCTAAACTAAATAAAATAAAATAAAATAAAAATAAACCTAAATCTAAATTAAAAAATAAAAGCAAAAAATAGAACTAAAATAAAAACCTAAAACCAAAACCTTAACCTAAAAATAAAAAATAAAACCTAAATTAAAAAAAAATAAATAAATAAAACTCAAATAAAAAAAAAACCTAAACCTAAACCTAAAACTTAAAAAAATAAAATAAAATAAAAAAACTAAATAAAATTAAAAGAATCATAAATAAAACCAAAATAAACTAAAGTAAAATAAATAAAATAAACTAAATAAACCTAAACCTGTTTGGTTTTCTTAATTTAAAAAATAACCTAAACCCTAAACCCTAAACCCTAAACACTAAAACCTAACTAAACCCTAAACCCTAACTAAACTCCAATCCACAAACCTAAACCAAACCACAAACCCTAAACCCTAAACCCTAAACCTAAAAACTTAAACATAAATTAAATAAAACCTAAAATTAAATATTTAAGAAAGCCTAAACCTAAACAGAATTAAAAATCACAACAAAATAAAAACTTAAACTAAAACTTAAACCTAAACTTAAAAATAAGAAAAATAAACTAATAAAAATATAATTAAAATAGAAAATAAACATAAACCTAAACCTAAACCTTAAAAATAAATTAAAATAAGAAACCTAAACTAAAATAAATAAACTAAACTAAATAAAAATAAAAAATAAAAAATAAAAAATAAACTAAATATATTAAATAAACTTAAACCAACCAGTTTACTTAATTTAAAAAAAAACCTTAAAACCTAAATCCTAAACCCTGACCCTTTAACCCTAAACACTAAACCCTAAACCTACAACCCTAAACATACAATCCTAAACCCTAACCCTAAACCCTAAACCCTATACCCTAAACCCTAAACCTAAGCCCTAAACACTAAACACTAAACCCCAAACCCTAAACCTAAAGTAACTAAATAAATTTAAAAATAAACCTAAACCCAAAGAATGGGCAGAACCTTGATGGTAGGAACATCAAAAATTTAGTCTAGATCTGCAGTGGAGGCGAAGGTGGAGGCATTATTATAGTGGTGGTGGCAGATATGGAGGTACTGGTGGATATGGAGGTGGTTGTTGGAATAGTGGTGCTTGTGGAGGCGGGAGGAGCGATGAAGCTTACAGTCATGGTGGTGGCTGAGGGAGAGATTGGGGATATGATGGTGGATCCTGCTAATCGATAGGCCAGGGTGGTTCTGATGGGAATTGGAGAAACTGAAGAATGGTCAATCCAATCTACTGCTAATAGAACTGTGTCTTTATAGTATAGATGATTCTAATTATCTATGGTTCTGATTTCCTCTATGCATGCTCATTTTCTATCTATATCACTTGTGTCTTAGAAAACTTGGTGTGTAACTTGGTTGAGGAAATGTTGAATCTGAATTTGTTCTTTATTAAAAAAGTAAAAACCAAAAACCCTATACCTAAAACCTAAATTGCAAACCCTAAAAACCCTAAACCCTAAACCCTAAACCCTAAACCCTAAACCATAAAACCCTAAATAATAAACCCTAACCCTAAACCTAAACCGAAAACCCTAAACCCTAAACCCTAAACATTAAACCCCAACCCTTAACCCTAAACCTGAAACCCTAAAAAAAGATAAAAATGAAAACTTAAGAATATAAATTAATTAAAAACCTAAACCAAAATAAAATTAAAACATAAATTAAAACCTAAACCTTAAAAGAAAATAAAATAAAATAAAGTAAACTAAAATATAATATATAAAACCTAAACTAAAAAAATAAAATGAAAAACCTAAATAAAATAAAAAAACTATACCTAAAATAAAAATAAAATAAACCTAAAATAAAATAAAATAAAAACCTAAATAAAATAAATAAATAAACCTAAATAAAAAAATAAAATAAAATAAACTAAAATAAATAGAATAATAAACCTAAACATGGGGTTTACAAATTTTAAAAAATCCTGACCCTAAACCCTAAACCCCAAACCCTAAACCTACAACCCTAAACCTACCCACCACCCTACCCCATAACCATAAAATCCTAAACCCTAAAATATAAAAGCTAAGCTAAACTACATAAATCCTAAAATAAAATAACTAAAAAAAACCTAAACCTAAATAAAATAAAAAAAATAAAATAAAATAAAAAACTAAACCTAAACCTAAAAATAATATAATATAAAAAATAAGAACTAAACTAAAATAAAATAAATAACAAAGTAAACAAAACTAAAAATAAAAAAATCCTAAAATAAAAAACTTAAATAAAATAAAAACTAAAAGGAAAATAAAAATCTAATAAACCTAAAATAAAATAAAATAAAAATTAAATAAAACCTATACCTAGAAGATAAATTTAAAAATAAAACCAAAAAATAAATAAAAAATAAAAACCAAACCATAAAATAAAAAAAAACTAAACCTAAAATAAACAAAGTAAAATAGAGCTAAACCAAATGTAAAATAAGCTAAACTAAAATAAATAAAACCTAAATCTAAATCTAAAATAATCTAAACCTAAACCCTAAACTAAATAAAATAAAATAAACTAAAAATAATCTTAAACTTAAACAAAAATAAAACCTAAAAATAAACCTAAAATGAAAACCTAAGTGCTAAACCTAAAAAAATAAATTAAAAACCTAAACCTAAACCTAAAAAAAACCTAAACCTAAAAAATAAAATAAAATTAAAAGTAAACTAAAAAATAAACATAAACCTAAACCTAAACCTAAAAAAATAAACTAAAATAAAAAACCTTAACTAATTAAAATTAATCTAAAATAAAAAAATAAACTAAATAAAATTAAAAAATAAACCTAAATAAAAGTACAAAATATAATAAACTAAAATAAATAAAAATAAACTAAATAAACCTAAACCTGCTGATTTTCTTAATTAAAAAAACCTTAAACCTAACCTAAGGTAACTAAATAAATTAAAAAATAATCCTAAACCCTAAAACTTAATAAACCTAAACCTAAACATAAACCCTAAGAATAGGTAGAACCTTGATGCTCGGAACATCACTGTTAACTAAAATCGTCGGTCAGTGGTGGAGGTGAAGATGGAGGGTTGCTCCTTGATGGTGGTGGGGATCTAGAGGTGTGGATATGGAGGTGGTGGTCTGGGTAATGGTGGTCATGGAGGCAGGAGGGTTGACGGAGGTTCCAGCCGTGGTCATGGCGGAGGGGAGAGATCGGGGATATGATGGTGGATCCTGCTACTCGAGAGGCTGGGGTGGTTTTGATGGGAACTAGAGAAATTGAATAATGACCGATCTGATTCTTATGGAACTATGTCTTTCAGTAGAGACAATTCTAGTTATCTAGGGTTTTTGATTTGCTCTATGCATGCTCATTTTTTATTTATGTCATCACTTGTGTACTAAAAAATATGGTGTGTTACTTGGTTGATGAAATCAAAAAAAAAGAAATCTTGAATCTAAATTTGTTCTCTATTAAAAATAATAAAACAAAAACCCTAAACCCTAAACTTAAAGCCTAAAACCTAAACCCTAAATCCTAAACCCTAAAAGCCTTAAACCTAAAACCCTAAACCCTAAACCCTAAAACCTAAACTCTAAATGTTAAACCTATAACCCTAAACCCTAAACCCTAAACTCTAAACCCACAACCCTAAACCCTAAACCCTAACCATAACCCTAACCCTAAATCCTAAAACCTAAACCTTCAACCTTAAAACCCTAAACCCTAAACCATAAACCGACCTTAAACCCCAAATCTTAAAATTTAAAAACCCTAAACCTTGACTAAACCGTAAACCTTAAACTCAGAGCCACCTAAACTCTAACCACAGGCCCTAAACCTAAAGCCTAAACCCACAAACCCCTGAACCTAATCCTAAACCCTAAACCCTAAAACCCTAAACCCTAAACCACAAGATCCTAACCAGGCCCTAAACCCTTAAAACCAAAATCTAGGCTAAATAAAACCTAAAATAAAAGAAATAAAACATAAATGAAACATATAAATAAAATAAAATAAACTAATAAAATAAATTAAAATAAAGTAAATAAAACCTAAACTAAAATAAAATAAAATAAACCTAAGAATAAAACCTAGATAAAATAAAAAAAACTAAATGTAAAATAAAATGAAATAAACATAAAATAAAATAAAAAAACAAAATAAAACCTAAACCTAAAAAATAAACCTAAAAATAAAACCTAAAAATAAATAAAAAATAAAACCAAAATCCTAGACTAAAAAAAAAACTAAACCTAAAATAAAATAAAATAAACAAAACAAAATAAACATAAACATAAACTAAAATAAACTACATAAAATTAATAAAACCTAAACATAAACCTAAAATAAACTAAATGTAAACTATAAATTAAAAATAAACCTAAAAGTAAAATAAATAAAACTTAAAAAAACCTAAACCTAAATAAACTAAAAAAATAAAGTAAAATAAAAAATATAAACTAAACTAAAATAAAATAAATAAAAACCTAAACTAAAATAAAAAAATTAAAAAAACTTAATAAAATAAAAACTAAACCAAAAAAAAATGAAAAAACCCAACATAAAATAAAAATAAAAACTAAATAAAGAACCTAAACCTATAAAATAAAACCTCAAAATAAAGAAAATACAAAACCTAAACATAAAAAATAAAATAAAAATAAAAATAAAGTAAAAAATAAACATAAACCTAAACCTCAAAAATAAACAAAATAAAAAAACTAAACTAAAATAAATAATCCTAAATTAAATAAACTAAACTAAATAAAAAAAATCAAAATCAAAATAAATAAAATAAAATAAACTAAAATAAATAAAAAATTAATTAAATAAACCTAAACCTATGAGTTTACTTAATTTTAAAAATTAAAACTAAAAAAAAAAAAAAAAAACTCTACCATTAAACCCTAAACCTTAAAACTAACCCTAAACCTACAACCCTAAACCTTAAAACTTAAACCTAAATAACACTAAAACCTTATGTAATCTAACCTAAGCCTACAACAAATCTAAATCTAAACCCTAGTAACCCTAAATCCTAAACTTTAAATAAAAAAATAAAAAATAAATAAAAATAAACCTTAACCCTAAACCCTAAACCCTAAATTCTTAACCTTTAACCCTAAACCCTAAAACACTAAACCCTAATCCCTAAACCCTAAACCCTAAACCCTAAAACATATAACCCTAAATCCTAAACCCTAAACTTTAAACCCTAAACCTTAAACCCTAAACCCTAAACCTTAAAAACTTAAACTTAAACTAAATAAAACCTAAAAAATATAACCTAAATAAAATATAAAAAAATTAAATTAAACAAAAAACCTAAACGCCAACCTAAACCTAAACCTAAACCTAAACCTAAAATTAAAATAAAATAAAAAATAAAATTATACTAAAAATAACTAAATAAAATTTTTTAAGAAAACTAAAAAAATAAAATAAACATAAAAATAAATAAACCTAAATAAAATATAAACTAAATATAAGATAAAAATAAAATAAACCTAAAATAAAAACTAAATAAAAACATAAACCTAAAAAATAAACATGAAAATAAAACCAAAAAATAAAAAAAAATAAAACCTAAACCATAAACTAAAATAAAAAAAACTTAAACATAAAATAAACAAATTAAAATAAACCTAAACCTAAACTAAAATAAACTAAACTAAAATAAATAAAACATAAACATAAACCTAAATAAAACTTAAACCTAAACCCAAAACTAAATAAAATAAAATAAACTAAAAATAAAACTAAACCTAAACTAAAAAAATAAAACCTAAAAATTAACCTAAAATAAAACCCTAAAACCTAAACCTAAAAAAATAAAATAAAAACCTAAACTTATAACTAAAAATAAAAAATAAAACCTGAACCAAAAAAAAAACTAAACTAAAAGAGAATAGAGACACCTAAATAATAAAATGTGCTAAAATAAATAAACTTAAAATAAATAAACTAAACTAAATAAAATAAAGCAACCTAAATAAAATAAAACAAAATAAATGAAAATAAATAAAATATTCTAAATAACCAATGGTTTTCTTAATTAAAACCCTAAACCTAAACCTAAACCCTACCCTAACCTAAAGCCTGACCCTAGGCCAAACCCCAAACCCTAAACTAACCTAAAACTGAAATAAAAAATTAAAAAAAGACCCTGACAGACCCAACCACCCTGATCAGAAACCCTGATCACAGACCACTGGACCCCACTACCCTACCCTACCTGCACCCTACCACTGACCCTAAACCACTGAGCCCTAAAGTGACCTAAACTAAATCTTATAAACTAAATAAAAAAAAAATAAAATAAATAAAAACTAAACCAAAATAAAATAAAATAAATAAAACATAAATTAAAGCTAAACTAAACCTAAAAGGAAAACTAAAATAAAATAAATAAAAACCTAAACTAAAGTAAAAAAATTAAAAGTAAACCTTAAATAAAAATAAAATAAACATAAAATAAATTAAATTAAAAACTAAATAAAAACTTAAACCTAAAAAAAAACCTAAAAATAAATAAAATAAACAGCCTTAAATAAAACAACATATCCCTAAACCTAAACTAAAATAAATAAAACTAAACCAAACCTAAAATAAAGTAAACTTAAAATAAAAATAAAACTAAATAAAAACTAAACCAAAAAATAAAACATATAAATAAATAAAATAAAACCTAAACCCTAAACTAAAAAAAACCTAAACCTAAAATGAGATAAAATAAACCAAAACCTAAACTAAAACAAACTAAACTATAATAAGGAACCTAAACCTAAAATTATTACAAAAAAAATTAAATAAATAAACCAAAATAAACCTAAACCTAAACTAAAATTAGAACCTAAAATAAATCTAAAATAAATACAAAAGCTAAACCTAAGAAAATAAAATAAAAACCTAAACTTAAACATAAAATAAAATAAAACCTAAACCTAAAAACAAAATAAAATAAAACTAAAGTAAAATAAGCGTAAAATAAAACCTAAACCTAAAAATAAACTAAAATAAAACCTAAACTAAAATAAACCCTAAATTAAACAAACTAAACTTAATAAAAACTAAACTAACTAAAATAAAATGAAAAAAAATATAAAATAAAATAAATAAAATAAACTAAATAAATTAAACCTTCGGGTTTATTTGAATTAAATAAAAATAAAAATATAAAAGATATAAAAAAACCCTGCCCTAAACCTAAACTTTAAAGTAACCACATGGCCAACAACCCTACTGAGCTACAAAGACCCACTAGGCCTAAACCCTGATCCTCCAACCCTAAACTTATGACACCACCCTAAACCTAAGATTAAAAAGAAAATAAAAAAATTGGAAAAACTAAACTAAATAAAATAAGAAAATAAAACTAAACTAAAATAAAGATTAAACAGCAAATTAAAAGATAAAATAAATTAAACCTAAAATTAAAATAGAACAACAAATAAAAGATAAAATAAAATAATGGAAATAAAATAAAACTAAATAAAACCTAAACAGAGAATAAACCTATAAAAAAATAAACCTATAAATAAATAAAAATAAATCCTACAAACTAAAATAATAAAATAAAGTAAACCTAAACCTAAACTAAAGTAAATAAAATGAAAACCTAAACTTAAAATAAACTAAACCTAAACCTAAAATAAATAAAATAAAATAAACTAAAAATAAACCTGAACCTAAATGAAAAAGATAAACCTAAAATTAAAACCTAAAACCTAAACCTAAAAAAATAAAATAAAAACTTAAACCTAAGCTAAAAAATAAAAAATTAAACCATAATAAATAAAATAAAATAAAAATAAAACTAAACTAAAAAAATAAACCTAAACCTAAAGAATGAACTAAAATAAACAACCTAAACTAAAATAAATAAACCTAAAATAAAAAAAATAAAATAAAATATAAAAAAACATAAATAAAATAAAAATAAAATAAAATAAACTAAAATAAATAAAATAAATAAATAAACAAAACCTAGTGGTTTGCTTAATTTAAAAAAATATAAAAAATAATAAATAAAAATAAAACCCTAATAACCTAAACCCTAAACCTACTGACCCAAACTATACCTAAACCATAAATATAAAAAATAATAAATAAAATTAAGAAACCAAAAATGACCTACCACTCCCTGCTCCTTCCTAAACCCACTGATCCAAACCCTGCCACTCTAAACTTTTACCCTTGCCCTAACCACCTCCACAACCACTCCACACCCTAAACCCTAAACCTAAATCCTACCAAACCTAAACCCTACCACCATCCTCCTCCCAAACCCTCCAAACCCTAAACTCTAAACCTAACTGCCCACTAAACCTCCCCACCTATACCCCCAAACCACACCCACCCACCTAAATACTAAAACAAACATAGCCCAAACTAAATAAAATAAAAATAAAATATAAATAAAATCTAAACATAAATAAAATAAATAAAATAAAATAAAAACCTAAAACTAAACCTAAAAATAAAATAAAATAAAAAATAAAAACTAAACTAAAATAAAATAAATAAAATCCTAAATTAAACTAAAAAATAAATTAAACTTAAAACTAAAAAAACCTATTTAAAATAAAACCAAAAATATAAAATAAAAATAAAATAAACCTAAAATAAAAACTAAATAATAACCTAAACCTAAAAAACAAAACTAAAAATAAAAGGTTAAAAAAATAAAATAAATGAAACATAAACCCTAAACTAAAAAAGACCTAAACCTAAAATAAACAAAAAAAATTAAACCTAAGCCTAAACTAAAATAAATTAAACTAAAATAAATAAAACCTAAAGTAAACCTAAAATAAACCAAAAATAAACCTAAGAATTAAAAGTTAAAAAAAATAAAAACTAAATATAAAATAAAAATAAAATAAACCTAAAATAAACCAAAAATAAAATAAAATAAAAACAAAATAAAATCCTAAACTTGAAAATAAATAAAAAATAAAATATAAACCCTAAATAAAAAAAAAACTAAACATAAAATAAAAATGAAATAACAAAATAAAATAAACCTAAACCTAAACTAAAATAAAAAACCTAACCTACAATAAATAAACTAAACTAAATAAAAATTAAAAATTAAAATTAAAATTAAAATAAACTAAAATAAATAAAAATAAGCTAAATAAACTAATTAAACTAAATAAACCTAAAACTATTGGTTTACTTAATTTTTTTTTAAAAACCCCAATACCCTAGGCTAACCCAAAACCCTAAAGCCTAAAAACCCTAAATCTTAAAGCCTAAACACTAAACCCTAAACCCTAAACTCTAATCCCTAACCCTAAACCCTAAACCAAAACAACCTAAAAACTTAAACTAAAGTAACTAAAAGCTAAAAATAAAAAATATAAAAAAACCTAAACCTAAATAAAATAATAAAATAAAATAAAATAAAAATTTAAACTAAAACCTAAACCTAAACCAAAAAATTAAAAAAAAACTAATGAAAATAAATTAAAATAATAAAAAAAACCAAAACTAAACTTAAAATAAAAATAAACCTAAGAATAAAAACATAAATAAGGTAAAAAATAGACGTAATATAAAAACCAAAAAATCAAAAATAAAATAAAATAAAAACTAAATAAAAACCTAAACATAAAAATAATACCTAAAAATAAATAAAAAAATAAAACCTAAACCCTAACCTACAAAAAAACCTAAACCTAAAATAAAAGCAAAATTAATAAAATAAAATAAACCTATGCATAAACTAAAATAAATAAAGCCTAAACCTAAACCTTAAATAAACTAAACCTAAACCATAAACTAAAAAAAATAAAATAAACTAAAAATAAACCTAAACCGATACTAAAACATAAAACCTACAAATGAACCTAAAATAAAAACCTAAAAACCCAAACCTAAAAAAATAAAATAAAAATCAAAACCTAAACCTAAAAATAAAAAATAAACCTAAACCTAAAAAATAATATAAAAATAAAACTAAACTAAAAATAAACATAAGTCTAACCTAAACCTAAAAATAAACTAAAATAAAAGCCTAAACTAAAATAAATAAAGATAAAATAAATAAACTAAACTAAATAAAATAAAAATAAACCTAAATAATAATATAAACTAAATAAATAAACTACCGGTTTACTTTTTTTTTTAAAGAACCCTCTAAACCCTAAACCCTAAACTAAGAAACCCTAAATTAATCCTAAACACTAAACTACCCAGGCCACAGACATACCTTAAACTTTAAATGTAAACTAACCCACTTTAAAACCCTCCCTAAGTCCAGCACCCTAAACCTATACCTTAAACCTCCCTAACCCTAAACCTAAACCTTCCCACTGGCTTTCCAACCAGAACTCCCTGGGCCTTAAATCCTAAACCCAAATCTAACCTAACCCCTAACTAACTAAATCCCTGATAAACCACTAAACCTAAACCACTAAACCCTAACCACTACTAACCTAAAGCCTAAACCTTAAAATAAACTCTAGAACCCTAATCACTAAAATCATAAATCCTCCTAAACCCTACCCTAAACCCTGTGCCCCCTAAACTAAATCCTAAACCTGAACTATAAACTAAAAAAATCTTAAAAATAAAATAAATAAAATACCTAAACCTAAATAAAATAAAAAAATAAAATAAAATAAAAAAGTAAACTAAAACCTAAACCTAAACGTAAAATAAAATAAAATTCAAAAATAAACTAAAATAAAATAACAAAAATCCTAAAAAATCCTAAAAAATAAAATAAACCTAAGAATAAAAAATCCAAATAAAATAAAAGCTAAACCTAAAATATAAATAAAATAAACTTAAAGTAAAATAAAATAAAAACTAAATAAAAACCTAAACCTAAAAAATAAACCAAAAAATAAAGCTAAAAAAATAAAAGTATAAAACCTAAATCCTAAACTAAAATAAAACCTAAATCAAAAATAAAAATAAAATAAATAAAATAGAGTAAACCTAAACCTAAAATAAACTAAACCTAAACCTAAACCTAATCTAAATAAAATAAAATAAACTAAAAATAAACTTAAACCTAAAATCAAAATAAAACTAAAAAATAAACCTAAATAAATCGTAAAGCCTAATCCTAAAAAAAATTAAATAAAATCCTAAACTTAAACCTAAAAATAAAAAGTAAAACCTAAACCTAAAAATAAAATAAAATTAAAACTAAACTAAAATGTAAACCTAAACCTAAACCTATAATATAAATTAAAATAAAGAACCTAAACTAAAATAAGAAAACTAAACTAAATAAAAATACAAAATAAACCTAAATAAAAATAAAAATTATAGTTAACTAATGTAAATAATAATAAAACTAAATATACTAAATAAACCTAAACCTACCTATTTACTTAATTAAAAAAAACTTTAACCTTAAACCCTAAACCTACAATGCTAAACCCTAAACGCTAAACCCTTAAAAACCCTAAACCCTTATCACTAAACCCTAAACTCTAAACCCTAAATCATAAAAAACCTTAAACCATAAAAAACCCTAAACCATAAACACGAAGCCCTAATCCTAAACCCTAAACCCTAAAAACATAAAGCCTAAACCCTAAACCTTAAACCCTAAACCCTAAACCCTAACCTTAAACCCTAAACCCTAACTCTAAACCCTAAACCCTAAACCTAAAGTAACTACATAAATTAGAAAATAAACTTAAACCCTAAAACTTGATAAACATAAACCTAAACCTAAACCTTCATGGTAGGAACATCACCACTAGGTCTAGATCTAAGGGCAGGCGTAAGTGGTTGTGGGGGATCTGGAGGTGCTAGTGGATACAGAGGTGGTGGTCAGAGCATTGGTGGTTATGGAGGCGGGAGAAGTGATAGAGGCTATAGTCATGGTGGTGATGAAGGGAGAGATCAAGGATATTATGGTGGATCCCACTGCTCGAGAGCTCAGGTTATTTCTAATGGGGATATTTGATCTGCTGCTTATGGAATTATGTTTTTATAGTATAGATAGTTATAGTTATCAAGGATTTTTGATTTTCTCTATGCTGCTCATTTTTGATATGTCACCACTTCTATCTTAGAAAACTTATTATGTTACTTGGTTGATGAAATTGAAAAAAAAATATTGAATCTCAATTTGTTTTCTATTAAAAAAACCCAAAACCATAAACTAAAATTTGAAACTTAATCCTAAAACCTAAACTCAATAATTTTCCAAAGCCTTTTGTTGTGCTAGCTGAACCTTTGTTGATAATTTTGGATTGGACTTTTTGGTTTCTGTTGGTTGGTGGCTGCCTTTGGCCCCCTTTTGTGTGGTTATTTTATCTTCTGGTGATTTACACTAGCAGCATCTCATGTATCCTTCAGTTGATGGTTTCATTTCTGAGCTATTTAGTCATTTATGGTTGTTCACTCTGGTTTAGCTTGGTGACTGCTTATTGTTAGGACTTTGGCATGAGGGCTCCTATCTTGGCTTTGTTGGCTAGTTCTCAATTAATTAGCATTGGTTTAGTGCTTGTTGATGGCTGGTATTAGTTTTCCCTGGTTTGTAGTTTGGATGGGAATTTGGTTAATGGTTGTTGTTGCTATTCTGACTTTTTTCTAGCCTCTCTCTGGGTTATTTTGATTAGTCTGTTATGGTTTTTATTTGGTGGTTTATTTGTTGTTGGTCGGTTGCTTTTTTGTTTAATGGTGATGGATCCGGAACTCTATGTACTCGGCCTTGGATGTTTACTTGTATGCTACTATGATGGCTTTGATGTTACTCACATCTTCTCTCTTGTTGGTAGCATCACATATGATTGTAACCCTTCTTTATGAAGTTTGGATGCTCATATGTATTGTTCCCCTTAAGATGATCCTAACTAATCTTAAGCCTTCTCTTTCTAAGCTCTCTCCTTTTCCTCTCTTTAACCTTATCATTTTTAGGTATGACTTTTGCCTTTATAGTGTTTTGCAAATTTTTTTTACAAGTTGGAACTGTACAGAGGGTATGGTTGTTGCTCATTCAACCCAAGTGATGTTGTTGTGGATCTTGCTTATCTTGCTTTTCAAAGGAATCATGAACTGTTCCTAACTCATCCTTTTACTATTTTTAAGATTACTTGTCTTACTCTATGCCTTTTTCTCTTAGTCCTTTTAGGCACCATATTTGCTCTATTATATTCTTTTCTTTTTCTAATGTACTTAGATGGGGTTTAGCTCTCTAAGTTTCTTGTAGCTCTGAGAGCAGTAGAATTTTAGAGCTTTACCCCTTTTAAGGACATTGTCTCTTTTCCTTTTATGGTAATAAAATTCTAACTTTCCAAAAAAAAATACCTTAAACCTACTAAACCCTAAACCCAAAACCCTAAACCCTAAATCCTAAACCCTAAACCCTAAACACAAAACCCAATAACCTAAACCCTAAACTCTAAAACCAAAAACCCTAAACCTTAAACTTACCCTAAACCCAAAAGCTTAAACACTAAACCCTAAATGTAAAACCTTAAACCCTAACCCTAAACCCTAAACCTTAAACCCTAAAAACATAAAACCTAAAATCTTAAGCCATAAACCCTAAAGCTTAAAGCCTAAACCTGAAACCCTAACCCTAAAGCCTAAATGCCAAACCTTAAACCTAAACATAAAGTAACTAAATAAATTAAAAAATAAACCTAAACCCCAAAACCTAATAAACCTAAACCAAAACATAAACATTAAGAATGGGTAAAACCTTATTGGCAGGAACATCACCGTCGACCAGGCTCAGTCTAATCTGGCAGTGGAGGCAAAGGCGGAGGTGCGATTATTATTATGGTGGTGTTGGATTTGGAGGTGCTGGTGGTTATGGAGGCTGGAGGAGCGAGAGAGGTTACAATCGTGGTAGTGTCAGAGGGAGGGATCGGGGATATGTTGGTGGATCTCGTAACTCGAGAGGCCGGGGTGGTTTTAATGGGAACTGGAGAAACTAAAGAATGGTAGATCTGATCTGTTACTTATGGGGCTGTATCTTTATAGTAGAGATAGTTCAAGTTATCTAGGGTTTTTGATTTGCTCTATGCGTGCTCATTTTTTATCTATGTCATCGCTTGTGTCTTAGAAAAAATGGTGTGTTACTTGGTTGATGAAATCGAGAAGAAGAAATATTGAATCTAAATTTGTTCTCTATTAAAAAGAAAACCAAAATCCCTAAATAGTAAACTAAAACCTGAACCTTAAAACATAAACCCTAAACCTACAATCGTAAACCCTAAACCCTAAAACCCTAAACCCTAAACCCTAAAATGGTAATCCCAAAACCCTAAACCCTAAATCCTAAACCTCAAAGCCTAAATCCTAAACCCTAAACCATAAACCAAACCTTAAACTAACAACCTAAACTCTAAACCTTAAACCCTAAACCCCTATGCTAAAAACCCTAAACCCTAAACCCAAAACCAAAAACCCAAAACCATAACCCTAAACCTAAACCTAAAGTAACTAAATAAACTATAAAATAAACCCAAACCCTAAAACCTAATACACCTAAACCTAAACCTAAACCCTAAGAATGATATCTCTTTTTGATGGAGGTTGAGATTATTTTGGTAGGTACTGTTGAGAATTACTTGCCATCTAGTTTTGGTGGCTCTCCTCTTGTTGGTCTCCTACTGTGTTGGTTTTAGGATGGCATGGTGATTGGCAAGCTTCAAAGCTTGCTTATTTACATTTTTTCCTAGCCTCTTTTTTTTTCCTGTGAGGGTTTATTGGCTGGTGGTTGCTTGATAGCTGTGATTTTTTCTAGCCTTTTGCATTTGATTTTTGTTATCTAGCATCATAATTATTGGTTGGGCCTGGCTATGGGCTTTGTTCCTTCCTAGGCTGAGTTTACTCTCTCTAAAGCTGTTACCTTCCAACTAGTTTTTATTCACTTTTTTTAGTGGTTTTTTTGAAGTTTTTTTTGGTGTTTGCCTATTGGCTGGATGGCCCATTAGTTTGTCATTTCATTCTATTGTGGATGAACCTATATGTGGCTTTGGTTATTCTTATCTCTATACTATTTTCTTTGATTCCTGCTATGGCTATGGGTGGTCGCTTTGTCTAGTTGGTGAATCTGTAGAAATTTTAGTTCTTTACCTTTTGTCTTTATTTGTTTTAGGTGGCTTTGATGGTGGTTATTTCTTAGTTGTTGTCTTGTTTGGTTGGTTTCTTTGCTCTAGTTTGGCTGGTTAGTTTCCTATTTAATCCTGATGATAGATATTGGAACTTGGTGAGCTCTTGGCGGTTAGCTATTTGGTTTAATTTAGGTAAGTTGGTTATGAAGGGTGGGATGCTTCCTCTGTTATCCTTTTGCCTGGTAGCACCATATGTGATTGTAACCATTCTTCTGAAGTTTGGATACTCACATATCCTGTTTCCCCTTGAGATGAATGTGACTGAGCCTAAGCCATATCTAGGATTTTTATCATTTTGTTCCTTTTATGTATTTAACTTATCCTTATTTCTATATGTTTATCTCTATATTAAGTTCTTTGCAGGTTTGTAGTAGGTTTTGGGGCTATAGGTGGTTTGTGCATCTCTTAGAAGATTTTGGGATATAGATGTCTTTGGCTGGCCTTCTTGGAATTTGGTGTTGTTTCTTTCTTAATTTTTATCATTTCTTTATTTTGCTTTGGTTTTTTTGTAATAGGTAGGAAATTTATCTCTTTCGGAGGTTAATTGTAGCTCTTTGAGCAGTAGTTTAGAGATTTATCCCCTTTAAGGACTTATATCCCTTTCTTTTTGGCAATAAAATTCTCCCACTTTTGATTTTTAAAAAAACCCTAAGAATGGGCAGAACCTTGATGGCAGGAACATCACCATTAACCAGGCTTAGTCTAGATCTGGCAATGGATGCGAAGGCAGAGGTGGCGATTATCACTGTGGTGGTGAGGGATCTGGAAGTGCTAGTGGACATGGAGGTGGTGCTGGAGCAATGGTGGTTATGGAGGTGGGAGGAGCAACGGAGGTTACAGCCATGATGGTGGCGGAGGGAGAGATTGGGGATACGATGGTGGATCCTACAACTCAAGAGGCCAGGGTGGTTTTGATCAATTGAAGAAACTAAAAAATAGGCAATCTGATCTGCTGCTTATGGAAAAATGTCTTTACAGAGACAATTCTAGTTATCTAGAGTTTTGATCTGCTCTATCCGTGCTCATTTCTTACCTTTGTCGTCTCTTGTGTTTTAGAAAACTTGATGAGTTACTTGCTTAATGAATTCAAAAAGTAGAAAAGTTGAATCTAAATTTGTTCTCAGTTAAAAAAAATAACTAAAAACTCTAAACCCTAAATTAAAACCTGAACCCTAAACCTAAACCTATACTAAATACTAAACCCTAAAACAAGACCTAATAAACTCTAAACTTTAAACCCCAAACCCTAAACTAAAACCAACCCTAAACTACCACTACCACACACTAAACCAACACCAAACCAAAAACCCTAAACTAACCTAAACCTAAAATGCTAAAACCTAAACCTAAACTAAATAAAGCCTAAAAAAAATAAATAAATAAAACTAAAGATAAAATGAATAAAAAAACTAAAATAAAATAAAACATAAACTAAAACCTAAACTTAAACATAAAGAAAATAAATAAATAAAACTAAAATAAAATAAATAAAATCCTAAACTAAACTAAAATAAAAAAACCTAAAATAAAATAAAAAAACTAAACCTAAAATAAAAGTAAAATAAACCTAAAATATAATAAAATAAAACCTAAACCTAAAAAAATAAACTTAAAATAAAAAATAAACGTAAATCCTAAACTAAAAAAAACCTAAAATAAAATAAATAAACCTAAACCTAAACTAAAATTAACTAAACTAAAATAAATAAAAGCTAACATAAACCTAAAATAAACTAAACAAACACCTAAACCTAAACTAAAATAAAATAAAAACTAAAAATAAACTTAAACCTAAAATAAAATAAAACCTAAAAATAAACCTAAAATAAAAACCTAAACCTAAAACCTAAAAGTAAAATAAAACCTAAACCTAAACCTAAAATAAAAAATAAAAGCTAAAATAAAAATAAAATAAAATAACTAAACTAAAAATAAACCTAAACCTAAAAAAAATAAACTAAAATAAAAAAACTTAAACTAAATAAATAAACTACATAAAATAAAAATAAAATAAACCTAAATCAAAATAAAAAATAAACTAAAATAAATAAAAAATAAACTAAATAAGCCCTGATTGTAATTTAACATAAATAAAATTAAGAAAAGAAAGAATAAAAAAACTAAACCTGAGCCTAAACCTGAGCCAACCTGAAACCCTAAACTGACCCCACCAAACTCAAAACCCTAAACTCTACCATAACTTACCTAACCACCTAAACCTAAATCCTACCCACTCTATTAAAATCATAAACCCTGAAAACTAATCCAAAACCTAATTTAAAACCTAAACTAAACAAAATAAACCATAAACACTCCTAAACCCTAAACCCTACAAACCAAACCACCCAAACCCAAAACCCTAAACCATAAAGCCAGACCTAAACCTAAACCTAAAAGAAAGAAAATAAAATAAAATAAAATAAAATCTAAACTAAAACTGGCCTTAACCTAACCTAAACAAAATAAAATAAAAAAGAAAATAAAAACTAAACTAAAATAAAATAAATTAAAACTTAAACTGAATAAAAAAAATAAAATTATCCTAAAATAAAATAAATTAAACCTAATAAAATAAAATAAAAACAAAATAAACTTAAAAAAAATAAACCTAAAATAAATAAAATAATACACAAACCAGACTAAAAACCTAAACCAAAAATAAAAATAAATAATCAAAATAAAATAGAGATAAACCTAAAGTAAAATGAATTAAAGTAAAATAATTAAAACCTAAACCTAAACATGAAGTAAACTACACCTAAACCTAAACCAAATAAAATAAAATAAACTAAAAATAAACCTAAGCTTAAAATAAAAATGAAAACCTAAAAATACCTCAAATAATAACCTAAAACCTAAACTAAAAAAAAATAGAAACCTAAACCTAAACCTAAACCTAAAATAAAAGTAAAACTAATAAAAAAAACCTAAACATAAACTAAACCTTAAAATTTACTAAAATAAGAAAACTTAAACTAAAATAAATAAACTAAACTAAATAAAAAATCTAAATAAAATTAAAATAAAAACACTAAAATAAATAAAAAATAAACTAAATAAAGTAAATAAACCTAAACTTACTAATTTACTTAAATTTTTTTAAAAAAAAAACCCTAAACGATAAACTAAAAAATAAAACCCAAAAATAAACCTTGGAATAAAAAACCTAAATAAATTAAAAACTAAACATAAAATAAAAATAAAATAAACTTAAAATATACCTAAAACGAAATAAAATAAAACTTAAATAAAATCCTAAGCCTAAAAAATAAAACCATAAAATAAATAATAAAATAAAACCTAAACTGAAACCTAATAAAAAAATCAAACTTAAAATAATAATGAAATAATCAAATTAAAATAAACCTAAACCTAAGCTAAAATAAACTAAACTAATATAAATAAAACCTAAACCTAAACCTAAACCTAAACTAAATAAAATAAAATAAACTAAAAATAAACCAAAATTGAAAAAAAAAATAAAAGCTAAAAATAAACCTAAAATAAAACCCTAAAACATAAACCTAAGAAAATAAAATAAAACCTAAACCTAAACCTAAACCTAAATAAAAAAATAAAACCTCACAAAATAAAATAAAAATAAAACTCAACTAAAATAAATTTAAACCTAAACTTAAACCTAAAATAAATTAAAATAAAAAACCTAAACTAAAATAAATAAACTAAACAAAATAAAATTAAAAATAAACATAAATAAAAAAATGTAAAATATACTAAAATAAATAAACCTAAACCTATTAGTTTACTTAATTATTTTTAAAAAAAACCTCTAAACCTTCAGAAAACCCTAAAACCCTAAAATCAATAAACACTAAGCCCCTGATAAAACCCACCTAAACCCTAAAACCCTAAACCCAAACCTAAACCTTAAAACCTAAAACCTAAAATCTAAACCTAAATTAAATAAAAACTAAAAATAAAATAAAAGCATATCCTTAAATAAACTAAACCTAAACCATAAACTAAATAAAATAAAATAAACTATAAACAAACTTATAACTAAACTTAAAAAATAAAACCTAAAATTAAACCTAAAATAAAAACCTAAGACCTAAACCTAAAAAATATAAAATAAAAATCTAAACCTAAGATTAAAAGTATACCTAAAAAAGATTAAATAAAATAAAACAAAATTAAAAATAATAAACTAAAAACCTAAACTAAAAGATAAAACTAGATGAAAAACCTAAATTAAAATAAATAAATTAAACTAAATAAAATAAAAAAATTAAATAAAAAATATAAAATAAACTAAATAAACTAAACTATTGGTTTGCTTAATTTAAAAAAACCTAAATACTAAATCCTAAACCTAGTAAAATCTAAACTTAAGCTAACCTACTAAAACCTAAACAACACTGAAAAACCCTAAACCCTAAACCAAACCTTAAACTAATCTAAACCCAAACTGAGCCTGGCCCCAACTGAGCCCTAAAACCACTAAATCTATACTGATCCCTGACCCAAACCCTGGTGACCTGAGTCAAGGCCCTAAACCTGATCTAAACCACAACTAGGCACTCCTGAGCTAAATCCTGACCTATAATGACCACAACCTGATCCCCAACCACAGACCCCACTTACTAAATCTGACCTAAATTCTGACCTGAGCTGAGCTACCTAAACTAAACCTAAACCTACCACTAACTTCATAAACCTCCTAAACCTAAACTAAAACCTACTAAACCCTATCATAAACTCCTAAACCTAAAACTAAACCATGACCTAAACCTAAACTAAAACTCAAACCTACACTCTCACAGAACCTAAACCTAGTAATCAGTTCTCTTGTGCTGTGGTTTCATTTTTCCCTTTCATCGGTGCATCACCATCTCACATTTTTGGTGGATCCTTCATCATTATCGACCATTTTATGGACCTTTTTGAAGATCTGGCCACTCATGTGATGTGTCTCTTCTGAATATGGCTACGGTGACCTCAAACCCATGGATTACATCTCCCAATTTGGATGATTCGACTAAGGCATCCAATTTTTTGGGGATTCTTAAACCTAATGCCATACCTACTATTAATTCCTTTAAGAATGCACTTTCTGGTAAGATCTCTACTGTATCTGACTCAGTGAATATGATTTTGAATTCTTTTCAAGGTATGCCTATGATCATGTGTTTGGATCATGATGTCGAAAAGCTTACAAAACCTTTTGAATTTACTGGCCGAATTTGGAAAATATCTTATCCTTTCTTGATAACCTTAAACTTTCAAGTGCTTTCTTTATTGGTTTGATCAATCCAAGACATATTCTGATTCAACTTATGAATGATTTAGATTATTTAAGGGTTTTCTCGCGTTGATCTTATTTTATATTTAACTGTCAAATGCATTTGTTGAAGTGGTCTCCCCTTTTTGATATAAATGATGAATCACATATTATTCCTATCTGGTTAGCTCTTCCAAATATAAGAATACATTATGTTACCCACCAAATTTTGTTTATTGTGGGGGCTTTTTTTGGTCGGCCACTCCAAATTAATCAGGCGATCGCTGTGAGATCCTATCCCTCTGTTGCTCATATATTGGTTGAACTTGACATATCTAAAAAACATACTAAGCAGGTTTGGATTGGATCTAAAAAGTTTGTTTATTTATAATAGGTCAAATTTGAAAATTTTTTGGTTTTCAATTCCCGTTGCAAGATACATGGTCATGATAATTCGGATTATTTTGTTCTTCAGCCCCATCTTCAAAAGAAAATTTTGAATGATCATAACACCAAATTAGCTTTTGATAAAGTTAATAAAACTATTTATATGCCTGAAAATAACTTAAATGTTGATATTAGGTCAAACTCTTTGGAATCTTCTAATGTTTCTAAAATTATTGATTCTGCTTCTGATTCTGACCATGACAAAGGTACTAATAATGTTGAAAAAGATGGTTTGCCCAACAACCTTTCTTTACATGAGAATATGCCTATTATGGCTAATTCCAAATTCAAAGAGGCTAAAAAAATAATGATTCATTTTTTAATGAGTCTATTCCTTCTTCTTTGCTGGCATTAATTGATGAGAATGAGGATTTAAATGATAACCTAAATGTGGCTAAAATTCTTGAGCAAAATACTGATTCTGACATTGGTAATTATGCTTTGAACGGTATAATATCTTCTCCTTCCCCTAATTCCAAGATTGATCTTCATTCTAATCCCACTTTTCAATAATATGCTGATTTGGAAGAGGGGGAAGTTGTGATTAGAGATGTTCTTACTTATCTTTATCCTATTAATAATATTTCTAATCAATCTATATCCAATGGTGACACTTTGGATATAAACAAAAAATTCTTAACTATCCTTAAAAAAAACTAAAATATCTAATATGAAACCTACTATTTTTATCAGATCTACTAGATCTGGATCCTCTTCACATAAATAATGTGTTGTTTCAATTTTTTTCTTAGAAGAGGATTTGTTATTCTTTCTATCTCTCTCTCTCTCTCTCTTTATTATTAAGCTTTAATTTCCTTTTATAATTTTCTTTATGTTTAATTTTTTTATTTGGAATGTTAGAGGGATTGGTACCCTCACTGTTCATAATCATATTAGAAATCTCAGTAAAATTAATAATATCTCTTTACTTATTGTTATTGAACCTCTTATACATGCTGATAAAATCAATCATGTTACTAGAATGCTTGGCTTTAGTAATTTTTTTTAACAATAGTAATAAAATTTGGTGCTTTTGGAATAACTTCTTAAATGTTTTAATTTTAGATGATCTACAACATGTTGTCAATGCTCAAATTTATTTTGGTGACTCTTGTGTGTTGGGCTCTTTTATTTTTGCTTCTTGCAATAGAGCTGGTCAAAATGTTCTTCGGGAGAATTTGAGAAGTTTTGCTCTTTCTGTTAACAAACCTTGGTTGGTTGGGGGTGATTTGAACACTATTATGTATTCTTCAGAAAGAAGGAGTGGTTGTTCACATAATACTCATTATATGGAAGAACATTCTAATGTAATTCTTGATTGTAATCTTTTTTACATTGGTTTTAAAGGCTATAATTATACTTGGCAAAACTCTAAGCTCTAGCAACATTTAGAAGAATTCTTTTCAACTCTCAATGGATTAATAAATGGCCTCTTACCTCCATTGACCATTTTAGTAAAACTTTATTTGATCATGCCCAACTTTTGGTTTATGTTAAAGAATACTCTAAAATATTAAACATCTCTCCCTCTTTCAGATTTTAAAATATGTATATTCAGCATCTAGATTTTCTAAAGTCATGGCCATTAATTGGATTGCCCTTTAAACCCTGATGATTCAATTAGGGGTAAGAATAGATTATGGTTTAAGCTTAAAAAGCTCAAACAAAATTTGGTTTGGAGGAACAAACATTATTTTAAAAATCTTATTGCTAATATAACAAACATGGAACTTTTGGTTTGTGAACTTGAAATTGCTATTTTTACTAAGTCTTCAAATCTTAAAGATTTGAATGAAGCTAAAGATAAACTTGTTAATTATCATAATATGGAAGAGACCTATTGGCGGGAAAAAGATGCTAGTAAAAATATTGCTGATGGGGACAAAAATACTAGGTATTTTTATGCTTTATTTAATAAAAAGTGAGCTTTAAATTATATCAAAAAAATGAAAAATGATATTGGAGATTGGATTACTGATATTAATGTTATTAATGATTATTTTATTAACCACTTTAGAAATATGCTTAATAAAATCCACTCTTATGAAGCTATTTCTAATTCACATTTGATCCTCTCTATTATTACCAATGATGATAATCATTATCTTACTAGGTTGCCTACTGAAGATGAGATTGGTAAAGTTCTCAATAGTATGAACATTGATTTTGTTACTGGTCTAGAGGGTTATACTACTCAATTTTTTCAAAATTATTTTTCTATTTTTAAGCATGACTTAATCGATGCTATTGTTGATTTTTTATTAGTAATCCTCTCCTTAAGTATTTTTCAAGCACTTCAATTGTTCTCATACCTAAAAAATATAATCCAGATTCTTGGAGTGATTTTAGACCTATTAGTCTTTACACTTTCTTTAATAAATTGATTTCTAAAATTCTTATTAACAGACTTAGTCCTTTACTTCAAAAAATTATCTCTCAACCAAACTAGTTTTATTGAGGAGATCTATATCGATAACATTCTTCTTGCTCAAGAGCTTATTCATGATTTTGATGTTCCAACTACAGGTGGTAACATCCTTTTAAATTAGATATTTCTAAAGCCTTTGATAATATCTCTTAGGATTTCCTTTTAAATAAACTGCATTTATTTGGTTTCTCTGATAATTTCATTAACCTTATTAAAAACTAAATTAATAATGCCTAGTTTTCAATTCTTTTTAATGGTGAAGCTTTAAGCTTCTTTCCTTTTTTTTCATGGATTGAGACAAGGAGATCCTTTGTCCACTTCTTTATTTATTATTACTGTGGAATACCTTTCTAGGAGTTTAAATGATTTATTCAATAACAACCTAGCATGTACTTTAGAACCCTTGGTGGTATCTATTTCTCATCTTAGCTTTGTTGATGATTTCATTATCTTTTGTAATGCTTCTTTTCATCATATTAAAGACTTAAGAAATTTTAAATAATTTTGGTAGAGAAAGTGGTATTTCTATTAATGAAAGCAAGAGCTACTTTATTACCTCCTCTAAAATTTCTAATAATAAAATCAATCATAACTTAAGAATCACTAATTTTAAACACCAGCAACTCCCTATTAAATATATGGTTGCTCCTCTTCCCAAAAGTTACAAAAAAATCCCATCTTTTTGACGAGCTTATCCAAAAAATTTATAATAAAATTTTGATGTGGGAATTTCACTAATAAAATTTTGGTGTGGGAATTTCACTTACTTTCTTTTGGTGGCAGGATTACTTTGCTTAGGAGTACTCTTAATTCGATGCCTTTATATCTTATTCAAACCATTATCCCTACTAATTCTATCTTAAATAGAATTGATCAACTCCTTAATAAATTTTTTTGGGGCTCTAATAATTCAGTTAAAAGGATGCATTGGACTTCTTGGCATAAAGGTTGTGGTCCTCTGGGTGAAAGTGCACTTGGTTGCAAACCTATTGATGAAGCTATTACTGCCTTCTCCAATGAACATTGGTGGAATTTTTTAAAAAAAGATAGCCTCTGGGCTAATTTTATGACAGCTAAATACTGCCAAGGTAAGCACCCTCTAATATGTACTTATAAAGTTGGTGACTCCCCAGTTTGGAAAAGGCTTTGCTCCATTAAATGGGAGGCTGAATCCTTGATATCATGAGGTATAAATTCGAGATCTTCTTTCTTTTGGCAAGACAACTAGATTGGTGGTGGTTCTATTGATTCTTTTTTATCTACCCATTCTACAGCTTCTACTAAAGTTAACTCATTTTGGCTTAATAACAAGTGGAATGATAGTAAACTTAGCCAATTTATTCATATCTCTCTTATTGATAAATTTAGTGTATTCCTATCTTTTCCAACAACCCTGATCAAATTCTTTTTAAACTATCTTATAATTATGATTTTATTCTTAAAGAGGCTTGGAATTAATATAGAGATGCACATATTTCATCAAATGTATTTATTAAACTTTGGAATAATATCATCCCTATCTCTTATTCTGTCCTTACTTCGGGAATAATTAAAAAACTTCATTCATGTTGATTCCTTGGTCTTGGATAAAGGATTTCATTTGCCTTCCAAATGTTATTGTTGTTTTCATAATGAAAAGGTTAATCATGTTTTTTTGTTAATGGTGTTATTGCCTAAATTATGGGTTTGGTATGATCTTTTAATACAAACCATTTCCATGGCTTTCTTTCTTTATATCAACTTCTTGAAGCTTGTTTCCACAAAACTATGAAAGTTCATATCAAAGTTTTAATTGCCATTACCCTTATTTAGTTCATATGGATGGATAGAAATGATGCTAAATATTGTGGTATTCCTATGAATCATAAAAGGATCATTGTTAGAACCAAAGAAAAAAATCATGCATTAATTAATGCTTATTTAATTAGTAACACACATTTTAGAGGTTGCAAATTTATGGCCAAAAGATCGGGTCTTTACCTACCTGAGATCACCTTCTATATGGAAGATATAATTATATATTGGATAAAACCTAATAATAATATTATTAAAATTAATACTGATGGCTCTGTCTCTCATAATACATTTGATTGTGGTGGCATTTTTGTGGATTTTGAAGGTAATGTCATTTTTTTTTAGCTTATCCTCTTAAAGCTTGTTTTGTTATCTATGCTGAATTAATGGTTGTAAACAAAGCTATTGACATTTGTTTGCAAAAGGGTTTCTTCAATATTTGGATTGAAGTTGATGCTCTTTACTCATTGACATCATGACTTCTACTAAGATGGGGAATGTGGATTTATTCTATCTTCTTAATCATACTAGAACACTCCTCTCTCAAGAATGCTTTAAAATTTCTCACATTTGGCATGAATGAAATGTCTGTGTAGATTTTTCTGGCTAATCTAGGTGCTAAATTAAATGATCTCACTCGTTATGATAATCTTAATTTACCTAGACAATTGAGAGGGTTGGTTAATTTGGATAACACTAGATTACCTTATCTCAGAAATTAAATTTGCTTTGTGTTTTTTTGGTTTTCTATGTTTTTGTCTATTTGCATTTTCATTTTGCTACATTCCTCTGGCTGGTTCACTCTCTTATCTAGTTTGTGCTATAATATTTGGGAGATCTCTTTGAGGTGGTGGCTGGCTGTTAGCCTCTCTTGTTGGAGAGGTGTTCTCTTTGGCTTACTATTTTATTTAAGGATCTGAATGTCAACAGTTTCTTCAAGTGCTTCCTTGAACTTGTGGTGGCCTCTTTTTAGGTTATGCCTCTACCTTCTTTCAGCTTTTCCCTTTTCTTAATTGGTACTAGTTTTGCCTCTAGTTTTGGATGGCTATTTTCTTACTTAAGAAGGTTTTTCTGCTACTATTTTGGGGCTAGGGGGTGCTACTGTTTGCTACTACCCTCTACTTGGCTATCTTGGGTCACTATTATTTGATGGCTATTGTTGATCATTTCACTCTTGAGTTTGACCTAGGGCTTTTGGTGGTTTTTGTCTCTTCATCCTTTTTAGGCTTAGTGGCTTTTGTTTATTGGTTTTTTCCTTTACCTTATGGCTAGAAGGGCACTGATTAGTGGTTGTTAGTATCCTATTTTCTCTTTGGTACTTGTTTTTTTATCCCTAGTGTCTAGAAGGGGCCTTGGTCAATTTTCCTGTCCACTCTAGTTGGCTGTTAGAGGTTGGGTAGTCCTCCTAGGCTGCTGCTTTTTATCTAGTTAGGTGATTACCATTTCTTTCTTTATTATTTTTGGTGGCTTCCTATTGGTTTGTCACTATGCTATCTTTCTCTGTGTTAGGATTTCCTCCCCTTTGGACTAGTTGCTTCCTTATTGGAGTTGGATCTTCTGCTGCTTTGTTAATTAGCTAGGTGGCTTTGTGGGCTGGCTGGTTTGGTTGGTTGTACTAGCTGGTTTGGTTGGTTTCCTTTTTTATTTTCTTTCTGAACTGTTACTAGCTGGTAGGGTTACCTTTGGTGGTTTTTCTTTATTTTATTTTTGGCTTTATGGTGGCTATTTGTTAGTTGTTGATATTGGATGTTTGCTCAGTTGGCTGGCTACTATTTTTTCCTTGAGTGTTGTTGGCTGGTCTATTATTTTGGCTGAGGATTTGGACTGCTTTTGGTTTCTTTGGCTCCCTTTGTTTCCTATGTCTTGCCTCTTGGTTGGTAGGGTGGGCTTGGTTATTTTCCCTGCTGCTCTTAGTGTTGATTTTCTAGTGTTTTCTAGATGCCCCTTTGGTCTTCTCATGGGTTCTTTTTTCCTCTCTCGCTTTGTTTTTCTGGCTATCATCCTCTCTGTATTTATTTTTTTTATTTCTTTCCTCTATTCTGGTTGTGGTGGCTAGTTAGTGTTTGTCTTATTCTCTGATCTGGTTTGCAATTGTTGGTTTCTTAGTGCTAGTTGTAGGTTGTTATATTGGTTTTAGGCTATTTCTTGTGGTTGTTTGGTGACACTAGTGGGTTTGGTTCCTATTCATGGTGGCTTTTCCTTCTAGGTGAAATCTTGACAGCTGCTCTTTCATTTCTGTTATGCCAGTTTTGTTGATGTTACTTCCTTTCGGGCTTGGTGGCCTTTAGTTAATTTGGGTGATTTATGGGCTTTGTTTTATTACTTGGGTACTACTAGAGAATTGTTGACTTTCACTCTTTGGTTGATTGCCTTTGTCATGGTAAATGGCCGATGATGGTTCGTATGATTTCCCTATTATCTTCTGGCTGGTAGCAGCATATGTGATTGTAACCCTTCTTTTAAATTCTAGATTTTGTGGTTGCCACTTAAGATGAAGGTGACTGAGCCTAAGCCTTATTTGAAATATTCTTTTATATTGCTCTTTATTATGTGTTTAAGCTTGATTTTCTCTAGCTGTGCTTCTAGTAGCTTGCAGGATTCTTTTATAGGTTCTTTGCAAGTTTCAGATCCTGGATGTGGATTGTGCAACTCTCAAAAGACTTTTGATTCTAGTGGGCTTTGGTGATCCTCCCATTTACTATGTTGTTACCTAGTTGTTTTTTGGTCTTTTATTTCTTTTGCTTAAGTTTTTATTTCCTTGCTTTTGTTGTATTAGATAGGGGACTTTTCTCTCTAAGCTGGATGTAGCTTATTGAGCGATAATTAAGAAAATTTTCCCCTCTTATGGAACTTGTACTCCTTTATTTTTGGCAAAAAATTTCTCCCCTCCATGGGTTTTCTTAAGAAAAAAACCTTAAACCCTAAACCTTAAAAACTTAGAAACCTAAACCTAAACTAAATAAAACCTAAAAATCAAATAAATAAAAAAAACCAAAATCTAAATAAAATAAAATAAAAACCTAAACTAAAACCTAAACCTAAACAAAATATAAAATAAAATAAAAAATAAAAATAAACTAAAATAAAATAAATAAAATCTTAAACTAAACTATAAAATAAAATAAACCTAAGAATAAAAAAACCTAAATAAAATATAAAACTAAACCTAAAACATAAATAAAATATACTTAAAATAAAATAAAATTAAAACCTAAACCTAAAAAATAAACCTAAAATAAAACTTAAAAATAAATACAAAATAAAACCTAAACCCTAAACTAAAAGAAAACCTAAACCTAAAATAAAATAAAATAAAATAAAATAAACAAAATAAAAATAAACCTAAACATAAACTAAAATAAACTAAACTAAAATAAATAAAACCTAAACCAAAATAAACTAAACCTAAACTAAACCAAATCTAAATAAAATAAAATAAACTAAAATAAACTAAACCTAAACTAAAAATAAAACAAAATAAAATCCTAAAACCCTAAACCTAAAAATAAAATAAAATCTTAAACCTAAACCTAAAAAAATAAAATAAAAATAAAACTCAACTAAAAATAAACTAAACCTAAACCAAAAAAACTAAAATAAAAAAACCAAAATTATAATAAAATAACTAAACTAAATAAAATAAAAAAATAGAACTAAATAAAGCTAAAAATAAAGTAAACTAAAATAAATAATAAATAAACTAAATATACCAAGTAAACCTAAACTATTAGTTTACTGAATTTTAAAAAAAAACCTTAAACCTTAAATCCTAAACATTTAACCCAAAACCCTAAACCCTAAACCCCATAAAACCCTAAGCCCTAAACCCTAAATCTTAACCCTAAACCCTAAACCCTAAAAGCATAAAACCTAAAACCTAAACTTTAAACTATAAACCCTAAACCCTAAACCTTAACCCTAAACCCTAAACCCTAAATCCCAAAGCCTAAACTTAAACCTATACCTAATGTAACTAAATAAATTAAAAAATAAACATAAACCCTAAAACTTAATAAACCTAAACCTAAACGTAAACCCTAAGAATGATAAATACCTTGGTGGCAGGAACATCACTGTTAACTAGGCTCAGTCTAATCTAGCGGGTAGGCAAAGGCAGAGGTGGTGGTTATCACAGTGGTGGTGGGGGATTTGGAGTTGCTGGTGGATATGAAGGTGGTGGTCAAAGTAGTGGTGGTTATGGAGGCAGGAGGAGCGACGGAGGTTACATCCATGGTGATGGTGGAGGAGAGATCAGGGATATGATGGTGATCCCTACCGTGGTGGTTCTGATGGGAACTAGAGAAACTAAGAATGGTCGATCCATCTACTATGAAACTGTCTTTATAAGAAAAGTTCTAGTTATCCTTTTGATTTGATCTATGCGCTCATTTTATCTATGTCACCACTTGTGTCTTAAAAACTTAGTGTGTTACTTGGTTGATGAAATCAAAAAAGATGAAATGTTGAATCTGAATTTGTTCTATGCTAAGAAAAAATAGCAACCAAAAACCCTTAACCATAAACTAAAACTTGAACCCTAAAACTAAAAGCTCAACCCAACAATTTTGAGCTTGCTATGCTCTGAACCTTGTTGATCCTTTTGGATTAGACTTTAGTTTTGGTGGTTGGTAGCTGCCTTTGGCCCCTTTTGTGTGGTTATTTTGTCTTCTGATTTGCATTGGATGCAACTTATTTTTCCTTTAGTTGATGGTTTCATTTCTGAGCTATTTAGTCATTTATGGTTGCTCACCCTGGTTTGGCTTGGTGACGCTATTGTTGGGACTTTGGCTTGAGGGCTCCTATCTTGGTTTTGTTGGTTGTTTCTATTAATTAGCATTGGTTTGGTGCTTGCTGATGGCTAGTTTTGGTTTTCCCTTTGGAGCTTGGATGGGTATCTAGTTAATGGTATTCTATCGACTTTGTTCTAGCCTCTTTCTAGTTATTGTGATTAGTCTATGTTTTGTTTGGTGGTTTGGCTAGTTGGTCGCTCGCTTATTTTTGTTTAATGGTGTTAGATCTAAAACTCTATGGACTGGTAGACATAGATGTTTTCTTATATCAGGTATGCTGGCTATGATGGCTTTGATGTTACTCACCTCTTCTCTCTGGTTGGTAGCATTACATATGATTGTAACACTTCTATGAAGTTTGATGCTCATATTTATTATTGCCCTTGAGATGATCCTAATTGAGCAGCCTTCTTTCTAAGCTTTCTCTTTTCCTATTTATCCTTATCCTTTTAGCTATGACTTTTGCCTTTGTAGTGTTTTGCGATTTCTTTTAGTGTTAGAACTTTATGAGGGAATGGTCATTGCTAGTCAACCCAAGGGATGTTGTTGTGGATCTTGCTTATCTTACTTTCTCAAAGGAATCATGAACTGGTGACTCATCCTTTACTATTTTCTGGATTTGTTTTAGTCTTAGTCTTTTTCTTATGCTTTTAGGTGTTATATTTGTCGCTTTATCCTTATCTTTTCTAATGAACTTAGATGGGGTTTAGCTTTTCAGTTTCTTTGAGAGCAATATAATTTCAGAGCTCTACCCCTTTTAAGAATATTATATCTTTTCCTTTTATGGTAATAAAATTCTAACTTTCCCCAAAATAAAAACCCTAAACCCTAAACCCTAAACCCAAACCATAAACCCTAAACACTAAACCCTAAACCCTAAACCATAAACTCTAAAACCCTAAACCCTAAACCCTAAACTAACCTTAAACCTTAAAGACTAAAGACTGAACCCTAAACCCTAAACCCTAAACACCAACCCTAAAACCCTAAAAGCATAAACCTAAAACCTAAACTAAACCCAACTAAAACCATATAAACCCTAAACCAAAGTAAACCCAAAACATTAAACTAAACATAAAGTAACCAAATAAATTAAAAATAAACCTAAACCCTAAAACCTAATAAACCTAAACCTTCAAAATAGGCAAAACTTGATGGTAAGAACATCACGTCAACTAGGCTCAGTCTAGATCTAGTGGTGGAGCCGAAGGCGAAGACGGCGATCATGGCAGTGGTGGTGGGGGATCTAGGGGTGCTGGTGAATATGGAGGTGGTGGTTGGAGTAGTTGAGTTTATAGAGGCGGGAGTAGTGATGGAGGTTATAGTCGTGCTGGTGGCAGTGGGAGAGATCGAGGATTTGATGGTTCATCCCACTACTAGAGAGACCGGGGTGGTTCTGATGGGAACTAGAGAAACTGAAGAATGACCGATCTAATCTACTGCTTATGAACTGCATCTTTATCATAGGGACAATTCTATTATTTAGGGTTTTTGATTTGCCCTATGTGATCTAATTTTTTATCTATGTCATCGCTTGTGTCTTAGATTACTTGGTATGATACTTGGTTGATGAAATCAAAATGAAAAATGTTGAATCTAAATTTATTCTCCATTAAAAAAAACTAAAATCCCTAAACCCTAAACCTACATACGTAAACCCTAAACCTTAAACCATAAAACCTTAAACCCTAAACCTTAAACCTTAAACCCTAAACCCTAAAACCCTAAACCCTAATCCCTAATCCCTAAACACTAAAACCTACAACCATAAACTCTAATCTCTAAACCCTAAACTCTAAACCTAAACTCCTTTTATAATTGTTGTTTTCAATTTTTTGAAACAAGGAGGTTGTTAAGAGCCGCTTTACTTACATTCTTTGCTTATCTTTTGATGGGAAATAACCATAATTGGACTTTACCAAGAATGTATATTTATTAATGTTCTAAGATTGGAATGGGGCTAATCTTGCTCTTGCCTACTTTTGTAGTGCATTTCAAAATTTGTCTTATTATCCTTTAGACCGGTTTCCGATGGATGACTTGACATTAATGGTTCTCTTTCATTTGAGTTGGGATTATCATGGCATGGAGCCTAATATGATGACATATATTTGGCATGGGATCCCCTTACCCAAATTGCTCTTTTCTACTCTTTCCACTTTTGTGTATATGGCTTTGCCTATTCTTGCAGGTATTTTGGCTCAAAAGATCTTCATCAAATGGCTGCTATACAGGTTTGTCGGATATAATGGTTGTGATGCTTTCACTCCATTTTGTTTTGGTAGTAGCCCTTGTGATATAACCTTCATAAGTTTGATGCTCATATTTATCACCCTCCTTGGTGTGACTTGAGCCTCCTCTATCACACTTTATTATTACCATTGTCGATTTTGCGCTCTCCTTATCATTTTCTCTAACTACTTTAACCTAACTTTTCCTTATCTACAATCTAAAGGTGCTTTTCTTTTCTCTCTGTTGCTCCATAGTGTCATGCATTCTCACTTCCTAGTAACATTGGCCTCATCCTTCATTTACTTACTTTTGTTAATCACTTTGTATCTTTCTTGTTTTACTCTTTTCTTTCCTTATACTTAGATAGATTTACTCCCTAGTAAAGCTCTTAAAATAGTTTTAGAGTTTACCCCCTTTAAGGATCTTGTAACCCCTTTTTTGTGGCAATAAAATTCCCCCTATACGAGATTTCCTTAAAAAAAAAATCCTAAACTCTTAACCCTAAACCCTAAACCCCAAAAACCTAAAAACATAAACCTAAACTAAATAAAAACTAAAAATAAAATAAATAAAAAGCCTAAATCTAAGTAAAATAAAAACCTAAACTAAAACCTAAACCTAAATCTAAACCTAAAATTAAAATAAAATAAAAAGTAAAAACCAAAATAAAATAAAATAAATAAAAACCTAAAATAAACTAAATAAAATAAAATAAACATATGAATAAAAAACATAATTAAATTAAAAACTAGGGAAAGATAAAATAAAATATAATAAAAACCTAAACCTGAAAAAATAAACCTTAAAAATAAAATCTAAACCCTAAACTAAAAAAAGAAGATAAACCAAAAATAAAAAAACTAAAGAAAATAAAATGGACATAAACCTAAACTAAAATAAACTAAACTAGAATAAATAAAACCTAAACCTAAACCTAAACTAAATAAAATAAAATAAACTAAAAATAAACCTAAACTTAAGCTAAAAAATAAAACCTAAAAATAAACCTAAAATAAAAAATTAAAATTTAAACTAAAAAAAAATAAAATAATAACCTAAACCTAAACCTAAAAAAAATAAAACCTAAACCTAAAAAGTAAAATAAAAATAAAACTCAACTAAAAATAAATCTAAACCTAAACTTAAACTTTTAAAATAAACTAAAATAAAAAATGTAAACTAAAATACATAAACTAAACTAAATAAAAATAAAAAATAAACCTAAATAAAAATAAAGAATAAAATAAACTAAAATAAATAAAAAATAAACTAAATAAACCTAAACCTACCGGTTTACTTAATTTTTAAAAAAAACCCATAAACCCTAAATCCTAAATCCTAAACCATAAACCATAAACCCTAAACCTATAACTCTAGACCCAAAACCCTTAACCCTAAACATTAACCCTAAACCCTAAACCCTAAACCCTAAATGCATAAACCCTAAAACCCTAAATAATAAATCCTAAAATGTAAACCCTAAACCCTAAATCCTAAACCCTAAACCCTAATCCTAAGCCCAAAACACTAAACCCAAAACCCTAAACCTAAAACTAAAGTTACTATAAAAAATAAACTTAAACCCTAAAACCTAATAAACCTAAACCCTAAGAATAAGAATAAGAAGAAGAATAAGTAAGAATAAGATAAGAATAAGAATAAGAATAAGATAAGAAGATCAAAACCCAAAACTAAACTCTCCTCGGTCGCGACGCTCCCTGGATATTGCATTTTGCCCTTTCCTCCTTGTGGTTTGGCCGATTGATCACTCGATGATCTTTGATCGCTTTATCTCTAATTGGCCTCTCATGTGAGTTTCCTTTCTCACTTGATGGAGGAATCGTAATAGAGCTTCTCCATCTTGAGGCGCTTAGAGGGCATCAATTACATGGAATTGTGGATCCGAAAACATCCGCTACTCTGCCTGTAGTTAAGTCCTTTAAGGATGCATTATCTGGTAAGAACCTTTCCCCTAATGCTTCGGTGAATTTGATCTCGACCTCATTTCGTGGCATGCCAGCAATTATGTGTTCGGATCTAGATGTGGAAAAGTTGGTGAAGCCTTATGAATTCTCTTTAGTTGGTAAATTTTCCTTACGCCAACTCGATAACATCCAATCTTTTTTCATAGCCTTAAGCTTCGTGCTTTACCATCGGATTGATTAATCCAAGGCATATTTTAATTCAGCTCTCTAATGATTTAGATTATTCAAGAGTTTTGCTCATTCTTACTTTGTCTTTTGTCAAATGCGACTTCTAAAATGGTCTCCTCTTTTGATATGAAAGAGGAATTGTTCCTAGCCTAATAGAATATGTACACACACATGTTTTTAAGTCTCTTTTGGGGCCGCCTTGATCAGCATTGCTGAGATCACATATTTGCATCCTAAAGAAGAGTTGGATGGAATAATCAAAAAAGTTGAATTTGAGAATTTTCTATTTTTTTTGGCCACACTTGTAGCTTTTTCATTTATCCTTCAAATGATAAAAGTAATCTTATGTGCCAAGGTCCTAATCCTTTTATTGTATTGGAGAGAAATCTGAGCAAATTAAAGACACTGCTAATGAGGTTCGTGAGGAGGCAAATGATAGCTGGATTATCAATCCTTCTAATTGTAATAATTTGGCTACTCAAGAAAATACCTTGATTCAGTCTAACCTATACCCTCTTGGGTAATGAACACGAGGATACTCATATGACCCTTAGTGGTGATTTGAATGGAAATTTTAGGTTGGAAAAAAATCTGAAAACAAATTCTAGAGCAGATGCTTTGATGAAGGAACAAAATCTGAAAACTGCTAGTCCTTTGATGATGGAATAAAATCTGAAAACTAATTCTTGAATTGATCTTGAAATCTGTGCTATTAATGGCTTCAAAACCACTCCTTCTCCTACTCTTGAGAGTAATACGCATGCTAACCCACTCTCTGCCTTAACATTGACAAGGAAGGAGAAATTACCATTAGAAATGCTTTGACGACATAGTCCTATTCTAAATATCACAAATCTCTCTCTGATGGTGATTCTTTGGACAATGATAGACCTTTTCAAACTATTTAAAAAAATCACTTAAAGCAAGAATGTTCACTAATAGCTCCACTAGAACTACTAGATCTTCCCTAACTTCCCATAAATAACTATTTCTATTGCCCTTTTCTTCTTGCTTTATTATATCTTTGTTATCTCTTTTCCTTTCTTTTCTTATTTTAATATGATCAATTTACTAATTTGGAATGTTCATGGTATTGGGACTCTCATTGTCCAGAACCATTAGAAGCCTTGTCATTCATATAACATAGCCTTACTTGTTATTGAACCTTTCATACACTCTTCTAAGATCAACCATGTTTAGAACACTTTCACAACTTCTTTTCTAATATTAGCAATAAAATTTGTTTTTGGAATAACTTAGTCAATATATCTATCCTTGATGATCTTCAACAATTGGTTAATGTCCACATCTCATTGGGTGTGATTTCCGCTCTTGGTTCCTTTATTTATGCTTAATAGTAGGAAACATCCTTTGTGATAATTTAAGAACCTTTGCCTCCTCGATTAACAAACCCTGGTTGGTAGGGGTGATTTTAACATTATTCACTCTTCCTCAGAATGAAGGGGAGGTTGCTCTCCTAACATTCATTCCAATGAAGACTTTTCTAATATGATTCTTGATTGCAATCTAATTGATAATTTTTTTCGGTTCGATTATACATGGCATAACTCTAGACTCTGCACGCTTGATAGGACTCTTTTAATTCTTTATCAATCAATGGCCCTTACTTTTGTTGAACATTTGAGAAAAATTTGTCCGATCATGCTCTCTTTGATTTCATCCAAAATTCTAATAGATCATCCTCCTATACCTCTTTAGATTCAAAATATGTGATCCAACACATGATTTTTATTTCCTAACTGGATGGCTCTTCTTCATCCGATAATTCTTAAGGGCATGATTCACCTCTGGCTTAAGCTTAAAAGGCTTAAACAAAACCTTATTTGGTGGAACAAGCATCATTATAAAAATATTTTTGCCAATATCAAAAACATGGAACAATTAGTTTGTTCTCTTGAAGATGCTATTTTGACTGATTCTAATAAGCTTGAGGATTTGAATGAAGCTAAAGATAACTTGGTAATCTATCAGAATATGGAGGAAACCTACTAGCGTCAAAAGGCTACTAGAAAACATATTGTTGATGGTGATAGAAATACCAGATACTTCCATGATCTTTTCCAAAAAAGAGAGCCTTAAACTTTATTAAAAAAATTAAAAATGATAACAACAACTGGATCATTGATAATAATGATATTAAAGATTCTGTCACACATCATTTTAAAAACTTATTAAATAAGAACCTTTCATTAGAAGCTATTTCCAACTCTCACTTGATTCCCTCAACAATTACTAATGATGATAACCATTTGCTAATTATGAGTCCTATGAAAGATGAGATTGGTAGTATTCTAAATAGCATGAACGCTGATTCTGTTGCTGGCCCTGAAGGCTACATGACTCAATTTTTTAGCATATTTGGCCTATTATGTCTGACCTAGTCGATGTTGTCATTGATTTCTTCAATGGAAATCTTTTACCTGGATATTTTTCTAGCACTTCCATTGTTCTCATTCCCAAAATTAATAATCTTGAATCTTGGGGTGATTTTAGACCTATCAGCCTTTGCACCTTCTTACATAAACTCATTGTTAAATTGATTTCCAATAGAATTAGTCCATTGCTTCCTAAAATTATTTCACCCAACCAAACTAGATTCGTTATAGGTAGAGCTATATCTGATAACATTCTTCTATCCCAAGAGCTGATTCATGATCTTGATGCTTCTACCAGGTGGTAACATCCTTTCAAATTGGACATCTCTAAAGCTTTTGACAACCTCTCTTGGAATTTCCTCTTCCAAATTCTCCATTTGTTTGGTTTTTCTGATTATTTTATCCATCTCATTAAAAATTATATTACCAATGTTTGGTTCTCTGATATCATGAATGGTGAGGCCTTAGGTTTTTTCCCATGGCTTGAGATAAGGGGAACCCTTATCTCCCTCTCTTTTTATTATTTCTATTGAATATCTTTCGAGGAGTCTTAATGATCTTTTCAACAATAATCCTAGCATGTTTTTTAGAACTCATGGTGGTCTTCCTGTCTCTCATCTTAGTTTTGTTGATGTCTTCATTCTTTTCAATGCCTCTATTCATCACATTAAAATATTAAGAATCTTTAAATAAATTTGGTAAATGAAAGTGGTCTCTTTCTTAATGAAGATAAAAGGTATTTCATTCCTTCCTCTAAAATCTCTAGTAATAAGATCAACCAAATCTTGAGAATTACTAATTTTAGCAACAACAACTTCCTATTAAATATCTTGGTGCTCCCCTTTTTAAAGGTTAGAAAAGATCACATCTTTTTGATGAATTAATCCAAAAAATCTCTAATAAAATTTCTATTTGGGAATTTCATTTACTCTCATTTGGTGGTAGACTCACTTTGATTAAGAGTACCCTTAACTCCATGCCTTTATATCTTATTCAAACCATTGTCACTAATTCAACCATTAATAGAATTGAGCCTCCTTAATAAATCTTCTGGGTCAAATAATTCTACTAAGAATGCATTGGACCTCTTGGTATAAAAGTCGGTACTCTAACCGAAGGTGGGCTTGGTGTAGTTAATCGTGGAAGCCACTTCTTTCTCCTATAAATTATGGTGGAATTTTAGGAGCAACAATAGTCATTGGGCTAATTTCATGACTACCAAATACTGCCAAGGTAAGTACCCTCTCATTTGCCCTTACAAAGTGGGAGATTCACTTGTATGGAAAAGACTTTGTTCCATCAAATGGGAGGCAGAATCTTTAATTTCTTGGGGATTAACTCTGGAACCTCTTTCTTTTGGCAAGATAATTAGACTGGAGATGGGTCCATTGATGATTTACTTTCTACCCACTCCACTATTAAAGTGAACTCTTTCTCGCGTAATAATAAGTGGAACAATAGTAAGCTTACACTATATTCCTTACTCTTTTTTAGATAAGCTTACTATCATTCCTATCATTCCTAACAATCATGATCGATCCTTTAAGCTTTCCCAAAATGGTGATTTCAACCTTAAAATGTCTGATTCATATTAGAAGCTCATGATTTCTCCAATGTGTAAACTTTGGAATAACACTATCCCTATTTCTTATTCTATTCAAACTTGTGAATTTTGAAAAACTTCCCCGTTGATTCCTTGATGTGGGTAAAGGTTTTACTTACCTTCAAAATGTTACTACTATTTTCACATTGAGAATGTGAATCATGTATTTGTTAATGAGCCATTGCTTCCAAACTTTGATTTGGTATGATGATCTTTTAATATTGTCAAATTCAATGGCTTAACCTATATCAACTCCTTGAAGTTTATTTTGAAAAAACTATTAAAGGCCACATTAAAGTGATAACTGCTATCACACTTATTTAGTTCATATGGATGGACAGAAATAATGCAAAACATTGTGGGATTCCTATGAACCATAAGAGGATAATCACTAGAATTAAAGATAAAATCCTTGCTTTATTTAATGCCAATTTAATTAACTATAATCAATTTAAAGGCTATAAATTTGTGACCAATAAACTAGGTTTCAACCTGCCGGATCATCCCAACTGTAAAGATGATAAGCTTGTTTATTGGAAAAAATCTCATGATAATATTATTAAAATTAATACTGATGGCTCTGTTTCTCAAAATGCTTCTAGCTGTGGTTCCATTTTCAAAACCTTAATGGTAAAGTTTTATGTGCCTTTGCTTATCCTCTTAATACATGTTATGTTCTCTTTGTGGAGCTAATGGCTGTTAACAAAGCTATTGAGATTTGCCTACAAAAAGGTTGGCTCAATATTTGGATTGAGGTGGATGCCCTGTTATTGATTGATCTGTTGACTTCCACTAAAGTGGGAAATTTAGAATTGTACTACCTCCTAAAGCATACTAGAGCTCTCCTATCTCAACTCTATTTTAAAATCACTCATGTTTGGGGTGAAGGTAATGAGTGTGCTGATTTCCTTGCTAATCTAAGCGCTAGATTAGATGGAATAAAATTCTTTGATCAGCTTACACTTCCTGAACATTTGTGTGGATTGGTTAATTTTGATAATACTGGACTTCCTTATCTCAGAAACTAATTTCATCCTATGTTTTGGCCTGATTATGACTTGTATTACTTTGTTTTATATGTATGGCCATCTTTTGTTTATCTTTTATTTATCATTGTTGCTCCTCTTCATTTTGCTGATGCATTTCCCTGATAATCTTTTCTAGTTCTATTGTGATCTTTGTAGCATCTGCTAATGGTTTTCTATTAATTATCCAATCTTTTTGGGGCTCTTAATATATTTGCTATTTCCCTTGCTAATGGAAATGTGCTTCCTGTTTCCCTAATCGGTTGGATGGAGATGTCTTATTTTCGATCTGCGGGAGACGCCATCAATACTATTTTTGGGACTTACTGTATTTTGCTTTTCTTTTCACAATTGAGACTATTTCCTGTCTCTTTTTCCTGTTGCCTATTCTCAAACTGATTCTTTATTCTGGCTACCTGTATTGGAGGCTCACGTCTTTGTTGCTGCAGTTGTTGGTTTGCTATGATTTACACAGCTTCATGGTGGGCCCTACTTTATTTGTATTTTCCCTTTTAAATAGGGATGTGGCTCCTGTCTTGCTAACCAACCCCCCTTCCTCAACGTAAGGAAGAATGTTTAATTTACCTTATTATTACTATTTCTTTGCATGATTGGATTTGCTTCTTGCCTTCCTTTCATCTGATTTTCGATGATGTTGGATTAGATGTTGGTCTGCTTTTCCTTGTCTTGAAGGATCTTAATGATGGTTTTCTTCTGATCCCCATTTTGGGTCTATGTAATACTACTGTTGGATTACCCTCTGTTGGGTGCAATATTTGGTTTGCTATCTTGGTTTTGCTTGGTTGTTGGTGAATTATTATGGGTTTTATGCCCACAAGTATCTTGGGGTTGTTTCTCTGATTGTATTTTTATGTTGCTTGTGGTGGGTGCAACTTATCACTTGCGGCATGTGGGGTATGGGTCTATCTACCTTTTCATTCCTCTCTTGGATCATGTAGACTTGTGTATTTACTGTTGTGATCATAATTTTATCAAGGTGATTATTAACATTTGTTTGGGTGACCAGGATTGGGGTTTTTCTTATAAACTTATTGGTTTTTTTGGACATCTGTTTGGGTGTCCACTAGACTTATTATTACTTATGGAATTATTATTTTCTGATGCATTACCTGTATCATCTCTATGGTTATCCCTTTTATTTTGTTTTGTACCAATTTAATTGTGCCAACTTTTTCTTTTGGATGCTTGCAGAATCTGTGTTGTTTTCTTGTTGGCTTCTTTTCCAATCGAGGCATAGGCTACTCTCATCCTCAAGAGCTTATGATGAAGATGGTCCAATTGCTTTTCTTTTTATCAATTTATATCTATTACTTTCCTTTCCCTTTTGCTTTATTTTGATTGTACTTATGTGGGATTTACTCTAGGTTATTTTTGTAGCTCTTTGAGCAGTAGTTCTTGAGTTTATCCCCTTTTAAGGACCATCTAACCTCTTTTTTATGGCAATAAAATTCCCCTATATGGTGTTCCAAAAAAAAAAAACCTAAACCCTAAGAATGGTATTTCCTTCTAATGGAGGTCAGAATTATTTCTAATTGATATTGTTGAGCATTGGTTGTGCTCTGGTTTTGGTGGCTCTCTCCTCTTGTTGGTCTCTTGCTGTGTTGGTTTTATGATGTCGTGATTCGTTTCTGAGCTTGTTTGTTTGCCTTTTCCCTAGCCTCTTTATTTCTTGTGAGGGTTTATTGGTGGTTGCTTGATGGCTATTTTTCCAGCCTTTTGCTTTTGGTTTTGGCTATCTAGCATCGATTATTGGTTGAACCCCATGGGCTTTGTTCCTTCCCTCTGAGTTACTCTCTTGAGTCACAGCCATCTAGTTTTGTTCCCCTTTTGGTGGTCTTTTGAAGTTTTTTTGTGGTGTTTTCCTTATCGGATGGCCCATTGGCTTATCATTTCTTTCTATGGGATGAACCCATGTGGTTTTGGTTGTTCTTAGCTTGCTATTTTTAATGATTCCATCTAATAGGTCCAGGATGTTATTTGGATTGTGATTTAATTGTTGGTTCTTTACCTTTTGTCTTTGTTTGTTTTGGGTGGCTTTGATGGTGGTTATTTCTTGGTTGCTGTCTTGTTTGGTTGATTTTTTTGCTCTGGTTTGGCTAGTTATTTTTTCATTAGTTACCTATTTAATCTTGATGATAAATACTAGAACTTGGCTAGCTCTTGGCTATTTGGTTTAATCGAGGTAAGTTGACTATATTGGCTGGGATGTTTCCGCAATTATCTTTTTGGCTAGTAGTACCATATGTGATTGTAACCCTTCTTTTGAAGTTTGGATGCTCACATATCCTGCTGCCCTTGAGATGAATGTGACACAGCCTTATCTAAGATTTTATCATTTTGTTTCATTTATGTATTTACTTGTCCTTATTTCTAGATGATTTTGTCTATCTTAAGTTCTTTGCGGTTTGTGGTGGTTTTGGGTGTAGGTGGTTTGTGCATTCTTAGAAAATTTCAGATATATATGTCTTAGCTACCCTTTTTGGAATTTTGTGTTATTTCTTTCTTAGTTTTGTCTTTTCTTTCTTTTGCTTTGGTTTTCTTGTAATAGGTTGGGGATTTATCTCTTTGGGCTAATTGTAGCTCTAAAGTAGTTTAAAATTTATCGCTTTTAAGGATCTTGTATCCCTTTCTTTTGTCAATAAAATTCTCTTTTCATTTAAAAAAAACCCTAAGAATTGGCGTAACCTTGATGGTAGGAACATCACTGTCAACCGTCCTGCCTAGATCTTAATGGAGGCAAAGGTAGAGGCAATTATCATAGCATGGGGGATCTAGAGGTGCCTGGGATATGGAGGAGGTGGTGGTTGGTATGGAGGCTAGAGGAGCAACGAATGTTACAGCAGTGGAGGGAGGAGAGATCGGGATATGATGGTGGATCCCGCCACTGAGGTCGGGTGGTTTTGATAGAACCGGAGAAACGAAAACCCGATCCGATCCGCTATGGAACTTTTATAGAGACTTATTCAGCTTTTTGATTTGCTCTATGCGTGCATTTTTTTATCAATGTCATTGCTTTTAGAAAACTTAGTGTGTTACTTGGTTGATGAATTTGAAAAGAAGAAATATTGAACTTTGTTCCTCGCTAATTAACCAAAACTAAGTAAGTCCTAAACTAAACCTAAACCCTAAACCTAAAACCTTAAACCCTAAACCCTAAAAATTTGAAACCCTAAACCCTAAACACTAAACACTAAAACCCTAAACCCTAAACCCTAAACCCTAAAACTTAAACCCTCAACCTTAAACCCAAAACCCAAGAAAACAAACCCTAAATCCTAAACACTAAACCCTAAAAAGATGAAAAACTTAAACCTCAACTAAATAAAACCTAGAAATAAAATAAATAAAAAAACCTAAACCAAAATAAAATAAAATAAAAACCTAAACTAAAAGATAAACTTAAACCTAAACCTAAACCTAAACTTAAAAAGATAATAAAATCAAAAATAAAAACTAAAATAAAATAAAATAAATAAAACCTAAATAAACTAAAAAAAGAAAATACAAATAAAATAAAACTATACCTATAATAAAAATAAAATAAACATAAAATAAAATAAAATAAAAACAAAATAAAAACCTAATCCTAAAAAATAGACCTAAAAAAAAAAATCTAAAAAGTAATAAAAAATGAAACCTAGACCTTAAACTAAAAAGAAAACATAAACCTAAAATAAAAATAAGATAAACCTAAACCTAAACTAAAATAAATAAAATTAAAATAAATAAAACCTCAACCTAAACCTAAACCTAAAGTAAATAAAATAAAATAAACTAAAAATAAACTTAAACCTAAAAAAACCAAAAATAAAAACCTAAAACATCAACTTAAAAAAATAAAATAAAATAAACCTAAACCTAAAATTAAAAAAAAATAAAACCAAAACCTAAAAAAATAAATTAAAAAATAAAACTAAACTAAAAAAATAAACTTAAACCTAAACCAAACCTAAAAATAAACTAAATAAAAAAAAACCTAAACCTAAAATAAATAAACCTAAAATAAATAAAATAAATAAAAACCTAAATTAAACCTAAATAAAAATAAAAAAAAATAAAACTAAATCCTAAATAAACTTAAACCTAAAAACCTAAACCCTAAACCTAAACCTAAAAAAACCTAAACCCTAAACCTAAACCCTAAAAATCCCAATCTAAACCTAACCAAACTTAAAAAATCACTAAACCTAAACCCTAAAAACCCTAAACCCTAATCTAAACCTAAACCTAAATGCTAAAGCTAAACCTAAAGAAACTAAAATAAATAATAAATCTAAACCCTAAAACCTAAACCTAATAATAATAACTCATGCTGTAAGAAAAGGTGGAGACATAAAAGGTGGTGGGAGATTTGGAGGTGCCTATGGAGGTGGTGGTCTGAGCAAAGCTATGGAGGTGGGAGGAGCGATGGAGGTTACAGCCGTGGTGGTCGCGAAGGGATAGATTGGGGATATTCTGGCGGATCCCTCTTCTCGAGAGGTGGTGGTTCTTATAGGTGATGGTTGCTTATGGAACTATGTCTTTACAGTAGAGATAGTTTTAGATCTATGGTTTTTAATTTGCTCTATGCGTGATCATTTTTATATATCATCGCCAGTCATAGAAAACTTGGTTGGTGAAATCAAAAAGAAGAAATGTTGAATATTAATTGATTCACTATTAAAAAAAACCTTAAACCCTAAACCCTAAACTAAAACCTAAATTCTAAACCAAAAACCTAAACCATAAACTTAAACCTAAACCCTAAAAAAACACTAAACCCTAAATTAAACCTAAACCTTAAAACCTAAAATAAACTAAACCCTAAATACTAAACCTAAACTCTAAACCCTAAAATGTTAAACCTAAAACCTAAACCCTAAAACTAAACTAAACTCCTAAACCTAAACTTAAAACTAAACTCCTAAACCTAAAAAACTTAAACCTCTAAATTTAAACTCTAAACTCCTAAACCTAAACTCTAAACCTAAACCTTAAAACTAAAACCTAAACTTAAACTAAATTAAACTATAAACTAAACTTAATATAAAACCTAAACTCTAAACCTAAACCTAAACTTAAACTTTAAATCAAAACCTAAACTTAAACTCTAAACTTAAACCTAAAAACTAAACTAAATTAAATTTAAACTAAAACTTAACTAAATCTAATAAACTTAAATCTAAACCTAAACTTCTAAAAAACTAACTAACCTAAACTAAACTAAACTTAAATCCTAACTTAAACTTAAACTTAAATAAAATTAAACTTAAGTTTAAAACTTAAATCCTAACTTAAACTAAACCTAACTCTAACTCTAACTCTTAATTCTAAACTAAAACTTCCTAAAACCTAAACTTTAAATCTAAGTCTTAAACTCCTAAACCCTAATAAACTAAAACCTAAATTAAACTTAAACCCTAAACTTTACTCCTAAACTCTAAACCTAACTCTAAAACCTAAACTAAACCTAAACTTAAACTAAACTAAACCTAAACCTAAGCTCCTAAACCTAAACCTAAACCTAAACTCTAAATTCTAAACAAGAAACCTTAAAACTAAACCTAAACCTAAAGCTAAAACCCTAAACCCTGAAAACCTAAAAACATAAACCTAAACAAAACAAAAAATAAAATAAATAAAAAAACCTAAACCTAAATAAAATAAAAACCCAAACTAAAACTTAAACCTAAAACTAAAACTAAACCTAAACCAAAAAATAATATAAGATAAAAAATAAAAAGTAGACTAAAATAAAAGAAATAAAAACCTAAACTAAACTAAAAAAATAGAAAAAACTTAATAATTAAAAGAACTAAATAAAATAAGAACTAAACCTAAAATAAATATTAATTAAACTTAAAAAATAAAATAAAATCTGAAAAAAAAAACTAAATGTAAAATGTAAACCTGCATTAAAAAAACCTAAACCAAAAATAAAAATAAAATAAACCAAAACTAAAATAAACTAAACCTAGACCTAAACCTAAACTAAATAATATAAAATAAGCTATAAATAAACCTAAACCTAAATTAAAAAATAAAACCTAAAAATAAACCTAAAAACTAAACCTAAAAAAATAAAATAAATGCCTAAACCTAAACCTAAAAATAAAAAATAAAACCTAAACCTAAAAAATAAAATAAAAATAAAACTAAACTAAAAAATAAACATAAACCTAAACCTAAACTTTAAAAATAAACTAAAATAAAAATACCTAAACTAAAATAAATAAACTAAACTAAGTAGAAACAAAAATGAACCTAAATAAAAAGAAAATAAACTAAAATAAAGAAAGAAAATAGAGTAAATAAACTAAATAAACCTAAACCTAGTCATTTACTTAATTTAGAAAAAATTTAAAAAAAATAAATAACTAAAAACACTAAACCCTAAACCCTAACCCTAAACCGTATACCTTAAACTCTAAACCTTAAACCCTAAATAACCCGAAACCATGAAACCCTAAGCCCTAAACCCTAAACCCTAAACCTAAACCCTAAACCCTAAACCCAAAACCCTAAACCTAAACACTAAGCCTTAAACCTTAAAACTCTAAACCCTAAACCTAAACTAACCCTAAACCTTAAGCTATGCCTAAACCCTAAACCCTAAACCCTAAAAACCATAAACCCTAAAGCCTAAACACTATACCTTAAACCCTAAACCCTAAACCTAACCCTAAAACCTAAACCCTAACCCTACTGGAAGTGCTGGTGGATATGATGGTGGATATGGAGGTGGTGGTTATGGAGGCAGAATATGGAGGTTGAGGATCTGGTGGTCCTGATGGATCTCAAGGTGCTAATGGATATGGAGATGGTAGTGGTGAGGAGGTGCAGAGGTTAAAATTGGCAGGATAGAATCGTATATGATGGAGGATCCCGCTACTCATGAAGCGAGGGTGGTCTAATGGGAACTAAAGAAACTAAAGAAACTAAAGAATGGTCGATCCAATCTGCTACTTATGGAACTCTATCTTTACATTAAAGATGATTCTAGTTATCTAGATTTGATCTGCTCTGTGCGTGCTCAATTTTCATGTATGTCATCGCTTATATCTTAGAAACTTGGTCTGCTACTTGGTTGATGAAATCGAAAAGAAGAAATGTTAAATCTTATTTTTTGCTCTATTAAAAAAAAATCTTAAGCCCTAAACCCTAAACCCTAAACCCTAATCATTAAACCCTAAAGCCTAAACCTTAAACCCTAAACTAACATAAACCCTAAACCCAAAAATAACCTAAACCCTAAACCGTAAACCCTAAACCCTAAACAAACCTAAATCCTAAACCATAAATCCTAAGCCCTAAACCATAAACTAAAAAAACTTAAACCCTAAAATAATACCCAAACATAAAATAAAAATAAAAAAACTTAAAATAAAATAAAATAAAAATAGATAAAAACCTGAACTTAAAAAATAAATCTAAAAATATTAAAAAATAAAACCTAAACACAAAATAAACAAAATAAAATAAACCTAAACCTAAGCTAAAATAAATTATACTAAATAAATAAAACCAAATCCTAAAAATAAAATAAAAATAAAACTAAACTAAAAAATAAGCATAAACCAACGCATAAACCTATAAAATAAACTAAAATGAAAAACTTAAACAAAAATAAATAAACCTAATCCTAAATAAAATTAAAAATAAACCAAAATAAAATAAATGAAACTAAAAAAATAAATTAAATAAACTTAAACCTACTGGTTTACTTAATTTTAAAACCCTAAAATCTAAACCCAAAACCCTAAACTCTAAATCCTAAACACTAAACCCTAAAACATAAAACTATAACCCTAAACCAACTACCCTACACCCTAATCCCTAAACCCTAAATCTTAAACCCTAAAAACCCCTAAACCTTTAACTAAAACCCTAAACCCTAAACCCTAAACTTAAAACTCTAAAACCCTAAACCCTAAACACTAAACTAACCATAAACCCTAAACCCTAAACCCTAAATGCCTTAAACCCTAAAGCTTGAACACTAAACTTTAAACCCTAATCCCTAAACAAACTAAACCCAAAGCTAAGCTTAAACCCTAAACCATAAACCCTAAAAACCCTAAACCCTAAACCATAAATCCTGAACCTTAAACCTTAAAAATCATAAACCTTAAAGCCTAATCCATAAACCATAAACTCTAAAGCCTAAACTAACCCTAAACCCTAAGCTAAACCTAAACCCTAAACCTAAAACCCTAAAAACCCTTAACCTGAAACCTAATAAAAAATTAAATCTAAAATAAAAATAAAATAATCAAATTAAAATAAACCTAAACCTAAACTAAAATAAACTAAACTAAAATAAATAAAACATAAACCTAAACCTAAACCTAAACTAAATAAAATTAAATAAATTAAAAATAAACCAAAATTTAAACTAAAAAATAAAAACTAAAAGTAAACCTAAAATAAAAGCCTAAAACATAAACCTAAGTAAATAAAATAAAACCTAAACCTAAACCTAAACCTAAAAATAATTAATAAAACCTAAACCTAAAAAATAAAATTAAATTAAAACTCTACTAAAAATAAACCCAAACCTAAACCTAAACCTAAAAAATTAAAAAAATTAAAAAACTAAACTAAAATAAATAAAGTAAACTAAATAAAAAATAAAAATAAACATAAACAAAAATAAAAATGTAAAATATATTAAAATAAATAAACCTAAACATATTAGTTTACTTAATTTTTTTAAAAAAACTCTAAACTTTAAGATACCCTTAAACCCAAAACCCTAAAAACCCTAAATCCTAAAGCCTAAACACTAAACCCTAAACCCTAAACCCTAGTCCCTAATCGTAAACACTAAACCCTAAAACCCTAAACCCAAAATCATAAACCTTAAACATTAAAAACCTAAATCTAAACCCAAATTAAATAAAACCTAACAATAAAATATATAAAAAAAACCTAAACCTAAATAAAATAATGAAATAAAATAAAATAATAACTCAAACAAAAACCTATACCTAAACCTAAAAATGAAAATAAACTAATAAAAATAGACTAAAATAAAATAAATAAAGACCTAAACTAAACTTAAAAATTAAATAAACCTAGGAATAAAAAACCTAAATAAAATAAAATCAAATAAACCAAAAATAAAATAAAAAAATAATTAAAAGCTAAACCAAAAAATAAACCTAAAAATAAATAATAAATAAACTAAATAAACCTTAAAGCTAAACCCTAAACTAAAAAAACCTTAAACCTAAAATAAAAATAAAATAAACAAAATAAAATAAACCTAAACCTAGACTAAAATAAACTAAACTAAAATAAAATAAACCTTAGCCTTAAATAAACTAAACCTAAACCATAAACTCAATAAAATAAAATAAACTAAAAATAAACCTATACCTAAACTAAAAAATAAAACCTAACAATAAACTTAAAATAAAAACCTAAAACCTAAACCCAAAAATTAAAGAATAAAACCTAAACCTAAACCTACAATTAAAAAGTATATCTAAAACTAAAAAATAAAATAAAAATAAAACTAAAACAAAAAATAAACATAAACCTAAACCTAAACCTAAACCTAAAAGATAAACTAAAATGGAAAACCTAAATTAAAATAAATAAACTAAACTAAATAAAAATAAAAAATAAAATTAAATAAAAATATCAAATAAACTAAATAAACCTAAACCTACTCATTTACTTAATTTAAAAAAAACCTAAATGCTAAACCCTAAACCCTAAACACTAAATCATAAACCTTAAACCCTAAACTAACCCTAAACCCTAAACCCTAAGCCCAATAACCCTAAACCCAAAACCCTAAACCCTAAACCCTAAACCCCAAAAACCCTAAACCCTAAAGACTAAACACTAAACCTTAAACCCTAAACCCTAAACTGAACCTAAACCCAAAGCTAAAGTTAAACCCTAAACCATAAACCCTAAACCCTAAATCCTGAACCTTAAACTTTAAAAACCCTAAACATTAAAGCCTAATCCGTAAACCTTAAACCCTAAAGCCTAAATTAACCCTAATCCCTAAGCTAACCCTAAACCCTAAACCCTAAAAACCCTTAACCCAAAACCTAATAAAAAAACTAAACCTAAAATAAAAATGAAATAATAAATTAAAATAAACCTAAACATAAAATAAAATAAACTAAACTAAAATAAACCTAAACCTAAACCTAAATGTAATAAAATAAAATAAAAACTAAAATAAACCAAAATTTAAACTAAAAAATAAAAACTAAAGATAAACCTAAAATAAAAACCTGAAACATAAACCTAAGAAAATAAAATAAAATTTAAACCTAAACCTAAACCTAAAAATAAAAAATAAAACCTAAACCTATGAAATAAAATAAAAATAAAACTCAACTAAAAAATAAACCTAAACCTAAACTTAAACCTAAAAATTAAACTAAAATAAAAAACCTAAACTTAAATAAATAAACTAAACTAAATAAAAATTAAAAATAAACATAAATAAAATAAAAATGTAAAATATACTAAATTAAATAAACCTAAACCTATTAGTTTACTTAATTTTTTTTTAAAACTCTAAACCTTAAGATAACCCTAAACCCAAAACCCTAAAAACCCTAAATCCTAAAGCCTAAACACTAAATTCTAAACCCTAAACCCTAGTCCCTAACCCTAAACACTAAACCCTAAAACCTTAAACCCAAAACCTTAAACCTTAAACCCTAAAAACTGAAAAATCTAAACCTAAATTAAATAAAACCTAAAAAAAAAATATATAAAAAAACCTAAACCTAAATAAATTAATGAAATAAAGTAAAATAAAAACATCAACAAAACCTAAACCTAAACATAAAATAAAAAATAAACTAATAAAAATAGTCTAAAATAAAATAAATAAATACCTAAACAAAACTTAAAAATAAAATTAACCTAAGAATAAAAAACTTAAATATAATAAAAACCAAATAAACCAAAAATAAAATAAAATAAAAACTAAAAAATAAACCTAAAAATAAATAAAAAATAAAACCTAAACCCTAAACTAAAAAAAACCTAAATCTAAAATAAAAATAAAATAAACAAAATAAAATAAACCTAAACCTAAACTAAAATAAACTAAACTAAAATAACTAAAACCTTAGCCTAAAATAAATTAAACCTAAACCATAAACTAAATAAAATAAAATAAACTAAAAACAAACCTACACTTAAACTAAAAAATAAAAATAAACTTAAAATAAAAACCTAAAACCTAAACCTAAAAAAAATAAAATAAAACCTAAACCTAAATCTAAAATTAAAAAGTATGCCTAAACCTAAAAAATAAAATAAAATTAAAACTAAACTCAAAAATAAACATAAACCTAAACCTAAACCTAAACCTAAAAGATAAACTATAATGAAAAACCTAAATTAAAATAAATAAAATAAACCAAATAAAAATAAAAAAATTAAATTAAATAAAAGTATAAAATAAACTAAATAAACCTAAACCTACTAGTTTACTAAATTTTAAGAAAAAAACCTAAATGTTAAACCCTAAACACTAAATCATAAACCCTAAGCCCTAAAACTAACCCTAAACCCTAAACCATAAACCCTAAACCCTAAAAAACCCTAAACCCTAAACCTTAAACCTTAAACCTTAAACCCTAAATGAACTAAACTAACCTAAACCTAAGCTATACCTAAACCTAAACTCTAAAACCTAAACCTCAAACTAAAACCTAAACCCTAAACCTAAAACTAAACTATAATCCACTCCCTAAAACCTAAAACTAAACTAAATAAATAAACTAAAATTTAAACTTTTAAATACTAAACTATAAACTTAAAACCCTAAACCTAACTAAATAATAAACCTAAAACTTAAACCTAAAACCTAAACTATAAAGCTAAATTTAACCTAAACTATAAACCCTAAACCTAAACTAAACTAAACTAAACTGTTAAACCTAAATATAAACTCCTAAACTAAACCTAAACTAAATCAAACCTAAACTAAACCTAATATAAATCCTAAACCTAAACCTAAACCTAAACCCTAAACTAAACTAAACTAACTAAACCCTAAACCTAAACTAAAACTTAAACTCTAAACCCTACACCCTAAACTCTAGAAACCTAAACTTAGTAATCTTAGTTCTCCTTTGTGGCGCTATGGCAATTTATTTTACCTTTCATTAGTGCATCCCTGTCTCACATTTTTGCTGGAACCTTCATCATTATCAACCATTTTATGGAACCTTTTGAATATCTGGCCACTAATGTGATGTGTCTCTTCTGAATATGGCTGCAGTGACCTCGAACCCACGGATTACATCTCCCAATTTGGCTGATCCGACTAGGGAATCTAATTTTTTGGGGATTCTTAAACCTAATGCCATACCTGCTATTAAATCCTTTAAGGATGCACTTTCTGGTAAGAGATCTACCATATCTGACTCGGTGAATATGATTTTGACTTTTTTTTGATGTATGCCAGCAATCATTTGTTTGGATCATGATTTCAAAAAGCTTACAAAACTTTTTGAATTTACATTGGCTGGAAAATTTGCATTGCACTGGCCAAATTTGGAAAAAATTTGATCCTTTCTTCATAACCTTAAACTTTCAAGTGCTTTCTCTATTGGCTTGATTGATCCAAGACATATTCTGATTCAACTTATGAATGATTTGGATTATTCAAGGGTTTTCTGGCATCGATCTTATTTTGTCTTTAAATGACAAATGCATTTGTTGATGTGGTCTCCCCTTTTTGATATAAAGGATGAATTACCTATTATTCCTATCAGGTTAGCTCTTCCAAATATAAGAATCCATTATCTTACCCACCAAATTTTATTTATTGTCGGGGCTCTTTTTGGTCGGCCACTCCAAATCGATCAGGCGACCGCTGTGACATCCTGTCCCTCTATTGCTCGCATATTTGTTGAACTTGAAATATCTAAAAAACATGCTAAGGAGGTTTGGATTGGATTTAAAAAGTTTGGTTATTCACAAAAGGTCAAATTTAAAATTTTTTTAGTTTTTTATTCCCATTGTAAGATACATGGTCATGTTAATTCAGAGTGTTTTGTTCTTCAGTTGCATCTTAAAAAGAAAATTTTAAATGATCTTAACTCAAAATTAGCTTCTAATAAAGTTAATAAAACTATTTCTATGCCTAAAAATAACTTAAATGTTGATATTAGGTTGGACTCCTTGGAATCTTCTGATGTTCCAAAAATTGTTGATTTTCCTTCTTATTCTGACCATGACAAAGGTACTAATAATGTTGAAAAAGATGGTTTGCCCAACAACCTTTCTTTACATGAGAATATGCCTATTATGGCTAATTCTAAATTCAAAGAGGCTGAAAAAAATGATGATTCATTCTCTAATGAGTCTATTCCTGCTTCTTTGCTAGCATTAATTGATGAGAATGAGGATTTAAATGATAACCTGAATGTGGCAAAAAACTGATTCTGACATTGATAATTGTGCTTTCAATGGTATAATATCTTCTCCTTCCCTAATTCTAAGATTGATCTTCATTCTAATCCCACTTTTAAATAAAATGCTGATTTGGAAGAGGGGGAAGTTAAGATTAGAGGTTTTCTTGCTGAACCTTATCCTGTTAATAATATTTTGAATCAATCTCTATCCAATGGTGACACTTTGGATAAAAATAAAAAATTCTAAACTATCCTTAAAAAAATAATAAAACTCTAAGATGCAACCACCTATTTTTTTCTAGATCGACTAGATCTGGATCCTCTTCACATAAATAATGTGTTATTTTAATTTTTTTCTTAGAAGAGGATTTGTTATTCTTTCTCTCTCTCTTTATTATTGTCCTTTAATTTCCTTTTACAATTTTTTTTATGCTTGCTTTTTTTATTTGGAATGTTAGAGGGATTGGTACCCTCAATGTTCATAATCGTATTAGAAGTCTCAGTAAAATTAACAATATCTCTTTACTTATTGTTATTGAACCTCTTATACATGCTGATAAAATCAATCATGTTACTAGAATGCTTGGCTTTATTAATTTTTTCTCTAACATTAGTAATAAAATTTAGTGCTTTTGGAATAGCTTTTTAAATGTTTTAATTTTAGATGATCTACAACAAGTTGTCAATGCTCAAATTTCTTTTTGTGACTCTTATGTGCTGGGCTCTTTAATTTATGCTTCTTGCAATAGAGCTGGTCGAAATGTTCTTTGGGAGAATTTGAGAAGTTTTGCTCTTTCTGTTAACAAACCTTGGTTGGTTGGGGGTGATTTAAGCACTATTATGTATTCTTCTGAAAGAAGGAGTGGTTGATCTCCTAATATTCAATATTTGGAAGAATGTTTTAATATGATTCTTGATTGCAATCTTTTTTACATTGGTTTTAAAGGCTCTAATTATACTTGGCAAAAATCTAAGCTCTGGCAACATTTAGAAGAATTCTTTTCAACTCTCATTGGATTAATTAATGGCCTCTTACCTCTATTGACCATTTTAGTAAAACTTTATTTGATCATGCCCCACTTTTGGTTTATGTTAAAAAAAACTCTAAAATATTAAATATCTCACCCTCTTTCAGATTTTAAAATATGTATATTCAGCATCTAGATTTTCTTAAAGTTGTGGCCATTAATTGGATTGCCCCTTTACACCCTAATAATTCGATTAGGGGTATGAATAGATTATGGTTTAAGCTTTAAAAGCTCAAACAAAATTTGGTTTGGTGGAACAAACATTATTTTAAAAATCTTTTTGCTAATATAAAAAACATGGAACTTTTGGTTTGTGAACTTGAAAATGCTATTTTCACTAACTCTTCTAAGCTTAATGATTTGAATGAAGATAAAGATAAACTATTAATTATCAGAATATTGAAGAGACTTATTGGCGGCAAAAAGATCCTAGTAATCATATTGCTGATGGGGACAGAAATACCAGGTATTTTTATGTTTATTTAATAAAAAGTGAGCTTTAAAATATATCAAAAAAAATGAAAAATGATATTGGAGATTGGATTACTGATATTAATTTTATTAAAGATAATGTTATTAACCAATTTAGAAATATTCTTAATCAAAGCCACTCTTATGAAGCTATTTCTAATTTGCATTTGATCCCATCTATTATTACTAATGATGATTATCATTAGCTTACTAGGTTGCCTACTGAAGATGAGATTGGTAAAGTACTCAATAGCATGAATATTGATTTCATTATTGGTCTGGAGGGTTAAACTACTCAATTTTTTCAAAATTGTTGATCTATTATTAAGCATGACTTAATCGATATTATTATTGATTTTTTATTGGTAATCCTCTCCTTAAATATTTTTCATGCACTTCCATTGTTCTCATACCTAAAAAAGATAATCCAGATTCTTGGAGTGATTTTAGACCTATTAGTCTTTACACTTTCTTTAATAAATTGATTTCTGAAATTCTTACTAATAGACTTAGTCCTTTCAAAAAATTATCTCTCAACCAAACCGGTTTTGTTAGAGGAGATTATATATCGATAATGTTCTTCTTGCTCAAGAGCTTATTCATGACTTGGATGTTCCAACTAGAGGTGGTAACATCCTTTTTAAATTAGATATTTCTAAATCCTTTGATAATATCTCTTAGGATTTCCTTTTAAAAATCTTGCATTTATTTAGTTTCTCTAATAATTTCATTAACCTTATTAAAAACTAAACTAATAATGCCTGGTTTTCAATTTTTCATAATGGTGAAGCTTTAGGCTTCTTTCTTTTTTTTCATGGATTGAGACAAGGAGATCCTTTGTCCCCTTCTTTGTTTATTATTACTGTGGAATACATTTCTAGGAGTGTAATTGATTTATTCAATAACCCTAGAATATAATTTAAAACTCTTGGTGGTATCCCTATTTCTCATCTTAGCTTTGTTGATGATTTCATTATCTTTTGTAATTCTTCTTTTCATCATATCAAAAGACTTAAGAAATTTTTAAATAATTTTGGTAGAGAAAGTGGTATTTCTATTAATGAAAGCAAGAGATACTTTATTACCATCTCTAACATTTCTAATAATAAAATCAATCATATGTTGAGAATCACTAACTTTAAACATGAGCAACTCCCTATTAAATATATAGGTGCTCCTCTTCTCAAAAGTCAAAATAGATCCCATCTTTTTTACAAGCTTATCCAAAAAATTTATAATAAAATTTTGGTGTGGGAATTTAACTTACTTTCTTTTGGTGGTAGGCTTACTTTGCTTAGGAGTACTCTTAATTCGATGCCTTTATATCTTATTTAAACCATTATCCCTACTAATTCTATCTTAAATAGGATTGATCAACTCCTTAATAAATTTTTCTAGGGTTCTAATAATTCAGTTAAAAGGATGCATTGGACTTCTTGGCATAATTGTTGTGGTCCTCTGGGTGAAAGTGCACTTGGTTGCAAACCTATTCGTGAAGCTATTACGCCTTCTCCAATGAACTGGAGGAATTTTTGAAAAAAGATAGCCTCTGGGCTAATTTTATGATAATAATACTACCGGTAAGCACCCTAATATGTACTTATAAAGTTGGTGACTCCCGCTTTGGAAAAGACTATGCTCCATTAAATGGGAGGCTGAATCCTTGATATCTTGGGGTATAAATTTGTGATCTTCTTTCTTTTGTCAGGACAACTAGATTGGTGGTGTCTTTGTTGATTCTTTTTTTATCTACCCATTCTATTGCTGCTACTAAAGTCAACTCATTTTATCTTAATAACAAGTGGAATGATAGTAAACTTAGCCAATTTATTCATATCTCTCTTTTTGATAAATTTAGTGATATTCCTATCTTTTCCAACAAGCCCTGATCAAATTCTTTTAAGCTATCTTATAATGGTGATTTTATTCTTAAAGAGGCAATTATATTAGAGATGCTCATATTTCTTCAAATGTATTTATTAAACTTTGGAATAATATCATCCCTATCTCTTATTCTGTCCTTACTTAGAGAATAATAAAAAACTTTATTCATGTTGATTCCTTGCTCTAGGATAAAGGATTTCTTTTGCCTTCCAAATGTTATTATTGTTTTTATATTGAAAATGTTAATCATGTTTTGGTCATTGGTGCTATTGCCTCTAAATTATGGGTTTGGTGTGATCTTTTTAATACTAACCATTTCCATGGCTTTTTTTCTTTATATCAACTTCTTCAAGCTTGTTTCCACAAAACTATGAAAGGTCATATCAAAGTTTTAATTGCCATTACCCTTATTTATTTCATATGGATGGATAGAAATGATGCTAAATATCATGGTATTCCTATGAATCATAAAAGGATTATTGCTAGAACCAAAGAAAAAAATCATGCATTATTTAATGCTAATTTAATTAGTAACACACATTTTAGAGGTTGCAAATTTGTGGCCAAAAAATGGGGTCTTTACCTGCCTAAGATCACCTTCTATAAAGAAGATAAGATTATATGTTGGATATAATATAATAATATTATTATTAAAATTAATACTGATGGCTCTGTCTCTCAGAATACATTTGATTATGGTGGTATTTTTAGGGATTTTGAAGGTAATGCATTTTTGTTTTTGCTTATCCTCTTAAAGCTTATTCAGTTATCTATGCTGAATTAATGGTTGTAAACAAAGCTATTGACATTTGTTTGCAAAAAAGGTTTCTTCAATATTTGGATTGAAGTTCATGCTCTTTTACTCATTGACATGCTGACTTCCACTAAGATGGGGAATGCAGATTTATTCTATCTTCTTAATCATACCAGAACACTCCTCTCTCAAGTATTCTTTAAAATTTCTCACATTTGGCATGAAGGAAATGTCTATGTAGATTTTTTGCCTAATCTAGGTGCTAAATTAAATGATCTCACTCGTTATGATAATCTTAATCTACCTAGACCATTCAGAGGGTTGGTTAATCTAGATAACACCGGATTACCTTATCTCAAAAATTAAATTTGCTTTGTGTTTATTTTGGTTTTCTATGTTTTTGTCTATGTGCATTTTCATTTTGTTGCATTCCTCTGTTCACTCCTCTAGTTTGTGTGCAATATTTGGGAGATCTCTTTGAGGTGGGTCGCTTTAGCCTCTTGTTGGAGTGTTCTCATTCGACTATTTTATTTAGGGATGTCAATAGTTTCTTCAAGTGCTTCCTTGAACTTGTGGTGTCCTCCTTTTAGGTTATGCCTCTACATGCTTTCAGCTTTTCCCTTTTCTTAATTGGTACTAGTTTTGCCTCTTGTTTTGGCTGGCTATTTCCTTACTTAAGAAGGTTTTCTACTACTATTTTTGGGCCTAGTGGGTGCTATTATTTACTACTACCCTCTACCTGGCTATCTTTGGTGGCTATTATTTGAAGGCTATTATTGATCATTTCACTCTTGAGTTTGTCCTAGGCCTTTTGGCAGTTTTTGTCTCTTCATCCTTTTTAGGCTTGGTTTCTTTTGTTTGTTAGTTTCTCCCTTTACCTTGTGGCTAGAAGGGTGTTGATTGGTGGTCGTTAGTATCCTATTTTCCCTTTTGTACTAGTTTTTTTTATCCTTGGTGTCTAGAAGGGGCCTTGGTCTATTTTCCTGTCCACTCTGGTTGGCTGTTGGAGGATCGATGGTCCTCCCAGGCTATAACTTTTTATCTGGTTGGGTGATTACCAATTCTTTCTTTGTTGTTTTTGGTGGCTTCCTGTTTGATTGTCACTAAGCCTATCTTTCTCTGTGTTGGGATTGCCATCCCTTTGGACTTCCTGCTTCCTTATTAGAGTTGGCTCATATGCTGCTTGTTAATTAGCTAGGTGGCTTTGTGGGATGGCTGGTTTTGTTGGTTGTGCTAGCTGGTTTGGTTGGTTTCCTTTTGGTTTTCTTTTTGAACTATTATTAGCTGATAGGGTTTCCTTTTTGGTGATTTTTCAATTTTATTTTTGGCTTTATTGTGGCTATTTGTTAGTTGTTGATACTGGCTGTTTGTTCAGTTGGCTAGCTACTATTTTTGCCTTGAGTGTGTTAGCTTGGTCTACTATTTTGGTTGACTGATTTTGGATTCTTTGGCTCCCTTTGTTTCCTATTTCTTGTTTCTTGGTTGGTAGGGTGGGCTTGGCTATTTTCCCTGCTGCTCTTGGTGATGATTTTCTAGTGTTTTTTGGATGCCCCTTTGGTCTCCTCATGGGTTCTTTTTCCTCTCTCTAGTGCTATTATTTTCCTATGGCTATCTTCATATCTTTGACGAAGGTATTTTGATTACCTTTTTGTTTCTTGCCTCTACTGTCTGGGTTGGACTGGTGACTGTTGTTAGTGTTTGTCTTGTTCTCTGATATGGTTTGGAATTATAGGTTTCTTAGTGCTCATTGTAGGTTGCTACTTTGGTTTTAGGTTGTTTCTTATGGTTGTCTGATGACACTAGTGGGTTTGGTTCCTATCCATGGTGGCTTTACTTTCTGGGCGAAATCTTGGCAGCTGCTCTTTCATTTCTATTATGCCAGTTTTGTTGATGTTACTTCCTTTCGGGCTTGGTGGCCTTTAGTCGGCTGGGTGATTTGTGGGCCAATTGTTTATGTTGCTTGGGCAGCAGGAACTAGAGAATTGTTGACTTTCACTCTTTGGCAGATTTCCTTTATCGTGGTAAATGGGCGATGATGGTTGGGATGATTTCCCTATTATCTCTGGCTGGTAGCATCATATGTTATTGTAACCCTTCTTTTGAATTCTAGATTTTGTGGTTGCGGCTTAAGATGAAGGTGATTAAGCCTAAGCCTTATTTGAAATTTTCTCTTATATTGCTCTTTATTATGTGCTTAAGCTTGATTTTTTCTAGCCGTGCTAATTACATTTTCTAGTAGCTTGCAAGATTCTTTATAGGTTCTTTGCAAGTTTCAACCCTGGATGTGGATTGTGCAACTCAAAAAAGACTTTTGATTCTAGTAGTTTGACTGATCCTCCTATTTACTATGTTGTTTCTTAGTTATTTTGGTCTTATTTCTTTGCTAGGTTTCTATTTCCTTGCATTTGTTGTATTAGGACTTTTCTCTCTATGAATGCTCTTTGAGCGGTAATTAAGAAAATTTTTCCCACTTAAGGAACTTGTACTCGTTTATTTATGGTAATAAAATTCTCCCCTCTATGGGTTTTCTTAAAAAAAATACCTTAAACTCTAAACCAAAGACATAAACCCTAAACCCTAAACATTAAAATCCTAGAAACCTAAACCTAAACTAAATAAAACCTAAAAATCAAATAAATAAAAAAACCAAAACCTAAATAAAAATAAAAAAAATAGAAAAAATAGAAACCTAAACTAAAACCTAAACCTAATCCAAAAAATAAAATAAAATAAAATAATAAAATAAAATAAAAATAAAAATAAACTAAAATAAAATAAATAAAATTCTAAACTAAACCATAAAATAAAATAAACCTAAGAATAACAAAAACCTAAATAAAATATAAAACTAAACCTAAAACATAAATAAAATATACTTAAAATATAAAAAAATAAAAACTAAATAAAAACCAAAACCTAAATAAACATAAAAATAAAACCTAAAAATAAATAAAAAATAAAACCTAAACCCTAAACTAGAACAAAGCCTAAACCTAAATTAAAATAAAATAAAATAAAATAAACAAAATAAAATAAACCTAAACCTAAACTAAAATAAACTAAACTAAAATAAATAAAACCTAAACCTAAAACAAACTAAACCTAAACCTAAACCAAATCTAAGTAAAATAAAATAAACTAAAAATAAAAATAAACCTAAGCTAAAAAATAAAACAAAAAAAATAAACCTAAAATAAAATCCTAAAACCTGAACCTAAAATAATAAAATAAAATCCTAACCTAAACCTAAAAAATAAAATAAAAATAAAACTCAACTTAAAAATAAACCTAAACCTAAACCATAAGAATAAACTAAAATAAAAAACCTAAATTATAATAAAAATAACTAAACTACATTAAAAATAAAAAATAACACTAAATAAATCTAAAAAATAAAGTAAACTAAAATAAATAATAAATAAACTAAATATACCAAGTAAACCAAAACCTGTTGGTTTACTTAATTTAAAAAAAAAACCTTAAACCCTAAACCCTAAACCATAAACCTACAACTCTTAAATGCTAAACTCATGTTTGGCGTGAAGGTAACGCCTGTGCTGATTACCTTGCAAATCAGCGATTAGACAAGATCATCTTCTTTGATCAATTTACATTACCCAAATACTATGGTGGTTAACTTGGACAATTCGGGCTTCCTTACCTCGTAATCTAATTCTCCTCTTGCCTCCTTTTTTGGTTTTCTATTTCCTTGTGTTCTTTATGGATACTCCTCATAGATATCATTGTTGTCTTGTGCTCTTTGCCATGACTTGTCGCTTTACCCCTTCTCCTTTAGTTGGAAGAATTCTATTTTGGCATTTACAATATTATGGGATGTTGAACTATATGCACATCAATATCTTGAATTGGAACCCAGTTGAGCCTTGTGTTACCTGTTACTAGTTTTATAACTGCAATCCCACTTGGGACTTTAATTTTAATTGATACATTCATTTCTAAACCTGAGAGAATTAACCATTGCTGGAGGAAGTTATCTGTTTTGATGGGCTTAGATTTTAGTACTAACTTCTTTAACCAATTTTTTCTCTCTGACAATATGGCTTGGAGCATTGCTACTACCTATGTTGCTTCTAGGTAACGGATTAGTGTGCATTATGCTGGTTGCAGTTTTTATTTTGATGATTATAATATTTCTTTGGTTGATGCTTACATTCCTTGGGACTCTTTCCTCCTTAAAGGCCTAATTCATAAAGGTTTCAACACTTATGTCAGTGTTTTGGTTGGCTATTGGGCTTCGGACTTTACATGCAGGTCAGTTCCTTGCTTATATAATGCCTAACCTCAGCATGCTTTCCTGCAAGGAAAGAAATTATAATACCCTGGTCTCTTTTAATGGTTATTTTGATCTAAAATCTTTGTACTGGAATGGATTGGGCTTAATTACTTTTTGGGTTTTGGAGGTTTGTTGCCATGGTTGTTTGTTGATTTGGTTTTTTAATCCCTTTGGGTTTGGGCTGCCACAAATTTTTTTTGCTACTGCTTTCCCCAGTTTTCCTCCTGCTATTTTTTGCCATCTTGCCTGCTACTGTCTTAGCAAGTTCTGGTTTTGGACCTTTATTATCTTAAAATTCCTGCTTGGTAATGATGTCTTCTTCTATCCCCTACAGGAATGGATTTCCTTGTTGGCTGCTCCTTTTGGTTCTTACTGTGTTTACCCTCCTCTTTCTGTTTCATTTTCTGCTCTTATTGTTAACATTTGGGTTGATGTTGGACTTTACTACAATTGTTTTCACCCTTCATGCTTTGAGGAGATCATGAAAATTTTGAAGACCATTCTACTCTTCTGCTTATATGTAACTAATGGTCTATCTATATACTCGATTATGAGTCAATATCCTTGGCAATACTAATGTGACAAAGCAACCTTCTTGTTTACTCTTAGGGCTATTGAGCACCTATTGGTTGCAATTTTCTTTATTCGTTATTTCTTTGTTTGGGATATCCCTCTACACTAATATCTCTTTGCGAAATGGAATTGTGTTATTTTTTCAATACTAGTCTTTCTATTTCGGTCTTGCTAGTTTGGAGTTTTCAAGGGATTATCATTGTGCATCTGAGATTGTGGGCACTTACTCGTAAAATTGTCCATCTTTGCTTTTTTTATTCGATTGCTAACACACGGGATGTTGTTGCTTTCCTTCGTTGTTCTCCCATCCTATGCTATGATTGGAACATGTACAACTTGAAGCATATTTCTTTGTTATGCTTGGAATTAATCAATGATTTATCTTATATGCATAATTGGGTTATTGACAAACCCACTAGTTATTATTGTCATTACCCTTGGCAGAATTGGGTTATGGTTAATAAACATCGACACCGATTTCTCGAATGTCACTTCTTGGATAGGCTTATGGGGGGGAGCTATTCATTATCTATCCTTTCCTTTACCTATATATGTTTATGGGTGGAATCTTGGACAACTTGTAAGTTTTAACTGCGTTGTTGGTTGGTTGATCTGGATTAATACCCAACTTACTGCCCCTGGGCCTTTGGATTATTTTGTACAGCAAGTCTCTATTGAAGTTACTGATTGCTTGGTAGATTTTTCTTTGAACCACCTTACTGGTTTATTTTATGCCTATCATTGGAATTCATTGATCTACCTTTTTTGATACTGTTTACTTCATCCTTTTTCTGTCATACTTGTATCTATTGTTTTGATTATACTGAATGAGTGGCATCATGGCAAGCTAACTGGTTTTTGCTATTTTGGTTGTCTCTTATCTTGGAGATTTACCTTTTTGTGTTACCTTATCACCTCAGTTGGCTCTTTCTTTGTTGGTTGTAGAATTTCAGAGTCTCATGCCACAGTTGTTCACATTTATTCTGATGGTGAGGGTTTTGGTGATTCTCGATTTCTTTGCCGGATAACTTTTTTTATGCTTTATTTATTTGTTTATCTATTATTGCCATGTCTACTCTGATTGAGGAGTTTTATGGCCTATTTGTTGTATATTCCTATCTTGGATGTTGTCATCTTAAACTTGCTATTATTTTAGATTTTAATGTTGAGACTCATTTCAATTCACTTGTTGATTTTTTTTTATGGCGGGTTCCAATGTTGTATTATTTGTTTGGTATTTGGGGTTGGCTTTCGATTGCCCATGTAATTTATCTCCTATTTTTTTTCTCTCGCATCACCTACCTCATTTCTAACTGGTTGGTGCAGTCTTATGAGCAATTTATTCTGAAAGAATGGTATTATGGCTAGTTTAGTCCCTTTCTATCTAGGATGCTGTTGCCTTTTATTGCCTTGTTGTTTGGGTTGATTGTTGATCTGGATTATCTGAATGGAGGCCACGAATCTTTGCTTCTACTCTTTTTTTTAGGTGCTTATTTTGGTTGGTTACAGTTCATTCCCTGTGTTGAGCTATGCTATATTCCTTTACTATTGCTTTCTCCAGGACATTAATAAGCGATTGTTTTCACGGGTTGTTTTACGAAGATTCATTTACATATCATGTGATTGGATGGTGTTAAGTATAAGCTCATTGACTTATTTAACGTTTTAGTTGTCTCCTCGTAATTTTCTTATGGAGGATTATATCTGAACTAATTTCTTTCTCGAATATGACTATTCATGAGATTCTGGCTAAGATGGCTCACTCACTTATGTTTATGTATTCTCATGTCAAGATGACTATATTGATGATATTTTTCTTGAATGAGACTCATTATCCTTCAACTCTTAGCAATTACCTATATATTTTAGATATGATTTTGCTTAGGTTTGCAGGTAATAAAGCTCACAAGAATATCAACAACTAGGTGCTTCCTTCTCAGTTTGTTGGATATGATGTGATGATCTCACTCCCTATTGGTTTGGTAGTAGCTCATGTGATGTAACCCTTTCAGTTTGGATGCTCATGCATCGCTACAGATGTGATTGAGCCTGAGCCTTCTCTATCACAATTCCTTACTAACATACTCATATTATGTTATTTTCCTCTAACTTTTTGTCTATATTACCTTAACTATTCTAATCTCCCTCTTATTATAACTTTGCAGGTGATTCTCTCTCCTTCTTTTGCAGGTCTGCTCCAGATTATCATGCATTCCCACATCCTCCAGAGCATTGGCTTTAATTTTACTTTAGCTTATTATGTTAATCATCTTGTATCTTTTGATTATTTTTATGCTTTCTTTTACTCTTGGATGTACTTAGATAGGGATTTACTCCTTAGGCTAATTGTAGCTCTTTGGTGAGTTAGTTTATCCCCTTTTAAGGACCTTGTAACCCTCTTTTTGTGGCAATAAAATACCTCTACATGGGGCTTCCCCTAAAAAAAAAGAACTCTTAAATGCTAAACTCGACCATCTGTTGCACGCATCTTGGTGGAAATTGACATTACTAAAAAATACCCCAAAGAAGTTTGGATTGGCTCAGAAAAATTTGGATACAATGAAAAAGTTGAATTTGAAAACTTCCCAGTCTTTTGTTTCCACTGTAAGATCCATTGCCATGATCATACCGAATGCTTTGTGCTACACCCCAACCTTAAAAGAATATTTCACGACACTAGTACCTCTCTTGGAGCAGGGAAAACCACTAAGTTAGCTTATGTGCCAAAAGTACTCATAATGGAATACACCCTCCTACACCCCCCTTAGTACTATTGATTTGCCAAATGAAAACATTCGAGCAGTCTACATACTACTATTGAGGTGGGTCTGAGTAATGCCAACTTACCTAGCACTTCTCCTACTTGCAATATATTGGCTTTCATGATTTTCTTAATTTAAAACTTAATGACAATCGAGAAATTTAACATTGGATCATCCCTTGGTGTCAAACCAAAATGACTACCATCATGGCAATGAAAATGTTATTTGCACTACTAATGGTGCAAGAACCTCCCCCTCTACTTCTCTACAGAGTGATACTCAGGCTATCCAAATTTCTCATCCTAACTCTAATACTGATGAAGGAGAAATCACCACTACTAAAACATTGACTGATACTGCTCCTTCTCTAGAAAATAAAAACCAATCCCTTTCTGATGGAGATACTTTGGATTCGATAGACCTTTCCAAACTGTTCTTAAAAAAATCTTACAAAGCTAAAATATCTAATAATAATTTCACTAGAACCACATGTTCTTCCCACACCTCATAAATAATTATGTCCCTCTCTCTTCATTTCTTCATTTTCCTTTTCTATCTTTCCTTTTTTGAATTTTTATGATAAATTTTCTTATTTGGAATATCCAGGGTTGTGGGACACTCCATGCAGTGTTAAGCTTTTGCTCTCTCATAACATCAAACTTCTTATTATTATTGAGCCTTTCATTAGCTCTTCCAAAATTGCCTTTTGTTGCTAAATCGCTTGGATTTCAAAATTTCTTCTTCAATCTAAATAACAAAATTTGGTGTTTTTGGGATAATTCTATCACCATTTCCATCATTGATGATCTTGATCAATTGGTTAATGTCAAAATCTCCTTAGGTGATTTTTTCAGCTTTTTCATTTATTTATGCTTCTTGTAATAAAGGGGTGAACATCCTTTGGAATCATTTAAGAACCTTTGCCTCCTCAGTTAACTTACCCTGGTTGGTTGGGGGCGATTTCAACACTATCATTGCTTCTTGGGAAAGGAGGGGAGGATGTTCTCCTAACCTTCATTCCATGGAAGACTTCTCTAATATGATCCTTGATTGCATTGACATTGGTTTTTTGGATCGATTACCGTGGCAAAACTCTAGACTTTTGCAGCATCTAGACAGGGCTCTCTTTAATTCTCTTTGGATTAATCAATGGCCTCTCACCTCTATTAAACATTTGAGCAGGACTTTATCCGATCATGCTCCTCTTTTGATCTCTATCAAAACTCCCCCCACTAACCCTCCTATTCCCTCATCTTTCTATTTCCAAAATATGTGGACCCAACATGGTGATTTCACTAATTTTGTTTCCACTAACTGGATGGCTCCCGTTCATCCAGATAATTTTGTTAAAGGCATGGTTTGACTTTGGCTTAAGCTCAAGAGGCTTAAACAAAACCTCAATTGGTGGAACAAGAATATTTTTAAAAACCTCTTTACCAATCTTAAAGCTATGGAACAAGTGGTTTGTTCACTTGAAGAGAGGTAGGTAAGCTTGAAGAGTTGAACCGCCAAAGATAATCGATTAACTACCAAAATATGGAGGAAACCTATTGGTCAAAAGCCTAGCAAACATATTCGAGGGTGACCAAAACTAGGTATTTCCATGCTATATGTAATAAGCGAAAAAACTCTAAACTCGATTAAGAAAATTAAGAATCCTAATGGTGGCTGGATAACAATGAAATCAAGGATTCTGTCATACATCACTTTCAAAATTTATTAAATTCTAACCCTTCGTTAGAAACCACCTCCAACACCCATCTTATCTCTTCTATGATTACCAATGAGGATAACCATTTGCTCACTATCGTCCCAGGCGAAGATTAGTAATCTCAATATCATGAACAATGACTCGTTCTTTGGTATGGCTTCATGACTCATTTCTTTCAACATTGTTGGCCTTTTATTAAATCGATCTTATTAATCTTTGTTATGATTTCTTTGATGGCACTCTATTCCCGAATTTTTCCGGTACTTATTGTCCTTATTCCTAAAACCATCAATCTGAATCACTGACTTTAGAACTATTAGTCTTTGTACCTTTTTTCAAAAACTCATTGCTAAACTAATTAATAATAGAATTAGTCCCCTGCTTCATAAAATCATCTCGCCTAACCAAATTGGTTTTGTTAAAAATAGAGCCATATCGATAATATTCTCCTCTCAAGCGGTTCATGACATTGATATTTCTTCAGGTAATATGCTCTTCAAACTGGACATCTCTAAAGCCTTTGACAACCTCTCATGGGATTTCCTTTTCCAAATCTTGCATTTATTTGGTTTCTCTTATCATTTTATCTGGATTATCAAAAGTTGTATCACTAACTTTCTCGGTTCATCTTAAATGGTGAGTCCTTAGTTTCTTTTCTTGAGCCATGGTTTGTGTCAAGCGACCCCTTTCTCTTCTCTTTTATCATTCTTGTTGAATATCTTTTGAAAGCCTCAATGACCTTTTCATCAAAAAAACCTAACATGGCTTTTAAAACTCATGGTGGTTTCCACCTGTTTCTCATCTTAGCGAGATGATTTTATAATCTTCACGTAATTCCTCTTCAACATGTCAAAATATTAAGAATCTCTTAAATGATTTTGGCAAAGTTAGTGGTCTCTTCCTTAATGATGAAAAATGTTGTTTTATTCCCTTATAAGATCCCTCCCAATAGATTGAATCAAATCTCCTTACTAATTTTAAGCAAAGTCAATTTCCCATTAACTACCTGGTGCCCCACTTTTTAAAGGCAAGAAAAGATCTCACCTTTTGATGATCTTATTCAAAAAATTTCTACTAAAATTTGGTTTGGGAATTCCATTTACTCTCTTTTGTGGTAGGCTAACCTTGATTCAAGAGCACTCTTAATTCCATGTCTTTATATCTCATCCAAACCATTGTGACCATCTCGAGCATCAGAATTGGCGTCTCTAAATAAATTTTTTTGGGCTCCAATACCTCTTAAAAAAAAATGCCTGGACCTCTTGGTTTAAAAGTTGTGGCACTTTTGATGAAGGTGGTCTTGGTTGTAAATCCATAAAGAAGCTATCAATGCCTTCTCCTATAAACTTTGGTGGAATTTTAGAGTAATCGTCTTAATTTCATGTTAAATATTGTCGAGAAGCACCCTCTCATCAGTCCCTTTCGGGTGACTCCCGTGGAAAAGATTCTATTATGTCAAATGGGATGCCGAATCCTTAATTTTTTGGGGCATCAACTCTGGTACCTCTTCCTTCTGGCAAGATAACTGGAGTGGTTGTGGTTCCATGGATGACTTACTCTACACTCATTCCACTTTCGCCATTAGAGTAAACTCTTTTTGGCATAACAATAAGTGGAACAATAATAAGCTTATTGATTTTATCCCTTGTACTTTCTCGCATATGATTACTTCTATTCCAATCACTCCTCAAACTCAAGATCATATTCTCTTTAAGCTCTCCCACAATGGTGATTTCAACCTCAAAATGTGTGGCTCCACATTAAAGATACTCGAGATTCCTATGTATTCTCCAAACTTTGGAATAATAATATCCCTACTTCTATTGTTCTTACTTGGTGTATTCTAAAAATTTTATCCTGTTGATTCCTTATTATGGGGTAAAATTCCATTTACCCTCCAAATGTCAATGTTATTTCCATATTGAGAATGTTAATCATGTTTTTGTTAATGGGGCCATAGCTTCTAACCTTTGGATTTGGTATGATGATCTTTTTAACATTGTCATTTTCAATGGCTCTCTTACTCTATATCAACTTCTTGAATTCTATTTTGATAACACTACTAAAGGTCACATTAAAATTATCATTTCTATCACTCTTATCTGGTTCATATGGATGGACCGTAATGATTCATATGAACCACATGAGGATTATTGCTAGAACTAAAAGCAAAATTCGTGACTTGTTTAAAGCCAATCTCATTCATTACGGACACTTCAAAGGTGTAAATTTGTAATAAAGCGGGCATTAACACGGATCAACCTTCGTCGAAATGACAAGATTGTCTATTGGAGAAAACCTCTTGACCATATCATTTAAATCAATTCTGATAGATCTGTGTCTCATAATGGCTCTAGTTGTGGTGGCATTTTTAGGAACTCTAAAGGTCTAGTCCTATGTGCTTTTGCTTATCCCCTTATTTCTGACCTCCCATTTTAGAGCTTATGGCAATCTTCAAAGCTCTTGAGATTTGCATCCAAAATGGATGGCTCAATATTTGGATTGAGGTGGCTGCTGTTCTGCTGATTGATCTTTTGACTTCCACTAAGATGAGCAGTACGGAATTGTCCTACCTCCTCAAGCAAACTAGAGCTCTTCTTTCCCAACTAAATTTTAACATCACTCATGTTTGGTGTGAAGGAAATGCTTGTGCTGACTACCTTGCCAATCTGGGTGCTAGATCCGATGGCATCATTTTCTTTGACCAACTCACCTTACCCAAACACTTATGGGTTGGTTAACTTGGACAATTCTGGGTTTCTTTATTCAGAACCTAATCCAACATTTATTGTTTTTTTTTTCCAGATCTGTATGCTTCTTTCTTTCTTTCTTGGGATTTCTGTTACTTTTTATGCCTTTTGTGGATGCTTCAAATAGATATTACTTGTTGTCTTGATAATTGTGTAATGATTTGAAGTTTTAACAGCTACTCCTTCATTAGGAGGCTCATTGCTTTTGGCATTTACAATGTTAAAGGACTGCTATTGAGCTATATGTATACTGATATTCTGCAGTGGAATTATGTTAAGCTATGTGACAACTGCTATTGGTTTTATAGCACCAATCCTATTTGGGACTTTAATCTTATTGCTGTTGGCTGCATTTCTAATCCTAGGGGGCTTATTTGGTGCTGGATGGAGATATTTATTTTAATGGGCTTAGCTAATGCTATTAATTTCTGCAACTTACTGTTTATTAAAGATATTATTGCTTGGAGCATCTTAGTTCTCTATGTTGTTTCTATGCACTATAGTATTAGTATTGTTTACTATGCTGGTTGCAATAATTATCTTGATGATTTCCTGTTAGGTTATTGGATCCTAATTGAAAATGACTCTTGGTTTGACATCGATTGTCTCCCATACTCTCTTTGATTAGCTTGGATCGACATTTTTCTTTTTTTGGAGTTATCTTTTACTTTACTTTTGTGCATGAAGAGTCTATTTGGCCTATTTCTTTGATACTTATCTTTCTTGTTTTTATCGAACACGGATCCCATATAGCATGCTCTTTTAGAATCCATTTCTGTTTTAGCGGTCCCTTTGGTGGGATCTTCTTTGTGGGGTGCTTTCTCTTTCTCCCTACTATGGATGTTCTTTGCGGCTTTCTCCACAGTTCTTTGACCTACTTACCCTTAATGGCAGACTTCTCATTGTGCGAACTTTGATATTACTTCTTGGTTATCCTTTTATGTAACTCTTATTTACCTTGTTTATTTTTTTGCCCTGGATAGTTCCTTGATTATTCTTGGCTATTTTATTCAAGAGAACCTTTTGCGGGATGCTTAGATTGGGGCTTTGGTCTTCTCTTGCTCCCTGCAGGATGGGCTTTCATGTTGGCCTTCCTTTATGGTTTCTACTGTGTTTACCCTCTTTTCTTTGTTTCTCTTTCTATCCCTGCTACTAACTTCAGGGATGCTATTGGTCTTCATTTTATCCTTGCGGTGGATTAATGTGACTAATCATCCTGCTAATGTTTTAAATGTCTCTTACTGCTGCCTTGGTTGTTGGCTTCACTGGACTAATACTCTCTGGTGTTTAGGTTTTGGTTTATTTTGTTCAGCAAAATGTTGATGATTACTTGGTGGATTTTGTTTTGAACCCCGGTACTTGTTTTTTATTTTCCTATCAATAGAATCCACTGATCTATCTTTTTTACTGCTATTCTCCCGATCTTCTTTCAGTTAAACTTCTATCAATTGCATTGTTTATCCTGGATGGGTGGTTTTATGGCAAGCTGGTTTTTGTTGTCTTGATTATTTCTTGTCTTGGAGTTGTGCTGTCTTGGTTTTTCAGGACTCCTATGTTAGCTCCATCTCTGTTGGCTGTAGGATTTCTAGGTCCTATGCTCAGCAAGTTATTTCTGACATTGTAATTTTGAGGTTTCTTAGTGTTTCATGCAATTCGCATTCAAGATACTTATTCCTATGTTATATCTACTTGGCTATTAACTATGGCATTACTCGATTAAGAGGCTTGGATGTTTTTGTCCTATTTGTTGCTGTCCTGGCTAGTTTTTGCTTTGGTTACCTATTATCTTATTTTGGCAGGATTCTAATGATGCTTTTCACTTGAATACAATTTTTGATCCTTTTGCTGGTAGGTTCCAATGTGGCAATAACCCCTCTATTGTTGGGATTGGCTCCACGATTTCTGTCTTTGTTGCTCAACACCTGTTAGTTATTCCTGTGTTCGGTTATGCTGCACTGGATATGATTAAGGGTTTTAAGCTATATGCTCATCCAGATTATGCTGTTTCTGTTTGTTTTGGTCATTGGTGTCTGGGCTGTGGATTTTTTGAATTATGGTACTATGTTGTCCCTTGCTGTCTTGGCCGTGGCTGTCTTGACTGCTACTGCCTTGGTATGATTAAGGATTTTAAGCTTTATGCTCATCCAGTTATCTTTGTTTTTTTGTTTTGGTCATTGGTGTATGCACGTGGCTTTTTAAATTATGGTACTATGTTGTCCCTTCTGTCTTGGCGTAGCTATCTTGGCTTCTTGCCTTTGCTATTTTTTCTTGTTATTTCTTTGTCTTGTTTTCTAGATTCTAATGTGGATCCTAATTTGTATCCCTGTTGCTCTATTTTGTTGTTGGGGCGGTTTCTCTGAGTGCCCTGTTGTTTCTATCCGGTATTGCTTATTATCGATATTTGTGATCTACATTACCCTTGTTGTTTATATTCCCAAGCGAGACGAATGGCTTGTGCTTTCATTCTTGTCTTCTTGTCTTGGTTATCAACTGTCTTATTTTTTCTGGATTCTTCAGTAGTTTCTATTTGGGGATCTGTCCTGGAATGCAATCTCTATGCGGTCCTTTCATGTCTTGGCTTTGGTTGTCTTAGCTGCTGCTGCCTGGGCTGCCTTTTACTCTTGGTTATCTGCTATCTTGTTTTTCTAGATTCTCATAGGGATCATATCTGGACCCCTAGTTTTTCTAATCTGGGACCAGTCAGGTTTGTGCTTACTCCTTGGAATATAATCTCTATTATTAAGGGGTGGTATTATGAACTATTTCTATCTTTTCCTGTCTTGCTATCTTCATGGTACTATGAACTGTTACTGGCTTTTGCTATCTTGCTTATTGGCTATTTTCTTGAGCTTCTAATTTTGTTGCCTTCCCTTACAATTGTTTCTTGCCAACTATTGATATGGATACTAATAAGGGACTTGTACCAATCTGCATTCATTATTTTGATTGGGCTTATTTTCTAGACTTTACATCTACCCCTAAGATGTACTTCCGGCTTTCATTTATATATATCTTATAGCGGGATGGTGTCATTTAAAGACTCATTGACTTGCTTAGCGTTTGAGCTACTTCTTCTTCTTTGCTCACATTGGATGGTTTCTATCTTTGAGCTATTTCATATGCATAAATATGATTTTGTTTAGGTTTCGTAATAAAGCTCACAAGATTATCAACAAGCTGGGTGCTTCTCCACAGGTTTGTTGGCTATGATGGCTGTGATGATCTCACTCTTTTTTGGTTTGGTAGTAGCTCATGTGATGCAACCCTTCGGCTGAAGTTTAAATGCTCATACTTGCATCTGCCCCATCAGGGTTTGATTGAGCCTGAGCCTTCTCTATCACATTTCCACATTAAGATACTCATATCATATTATTTCCTTCTATCTTTTGTCACATTACCTTGTTCTAATCTCTCTCATTATAACTTTGCAGGTATTTCTCTTTTCTTATTTTGCAGGTCTGCTCCATACTACCAGGCATTTACACATCCTCTAGAGCAATGGCTTTAATCTTACTTTAGCTTATTATGTTAATCATCTTGTATCTTTTGATTGCTTTAATGCTTTCTTTTGCTTTTGGATGTACTTAGATAGGGGATTTACTCCTTAGGCTGATTGTAGCTCTTTGAGCAGTAGTTCCAGAGTTTATCCCCTTTAAGGACCTTGTAACCCTCATTTTGTGGCAATAAAATACCCTTACATGGGGTTTCCCCAAAAAAAAAAAAAAAAAACTCTTAAATGCTAAACCCTAAACCCCATAAAACCGTAAGCCCTAAACCCTAAACCCCAACCCTAATCTCTAATCCCTAAAAGCATAAACCCTAAAACCCTAAACCTTAAACCGTAAACCCGAAACCCTAAATCCAAACCCTAAACACTAAACCCTAAACCCCAAAGCCTAAACTTAAACCTAAACCTAATGTAACTAAATAAAATAAAAAAAAAAACATAAACCCTAAAACTTAGTAAACCTAAACCTAAACTTAAACCCTAAGAATGAGCAAAACCTTGACGGCAGGAACATCACCGTTAACCAGGCTCCATCTATATTTGGCAGTGGAGGCAAAGGCGGAGGTGGTGGTTATCGCAGTGGTGGTGGGGGATCTAGAGTTGCTGGTGGATATGAAGGTGGTGGTTAGAGCAGTGGTCGTTATGGAGGTTTGAGGAGTGACGGAGGTTACAACCATGGTGATGGCAGAGGGAGAGATCAAGGATTTGATGGTGGATCCCCCTACTCGAGAGGCCAGGGTGGTTTTAATGGGAATTAGAGAAACTGAAGACCGACTGATACGGTCTACTGCTTATGAAACCATGTCTTTACAGTAGAGACAGTGCTAGTTATCTGGGATTTTTGATTTGATCTATGTGTGCTCATTTTTATCTATGTGACCACTTATGTCATAGAAAACTTAGTGTGTTACTTAGTTGATGAAATTGAAAAGATGAAATGTTGAATCTAAATTTGTTCTCTATTAAAAAAAATAGCAACCAAAAACCCTACACACTAAACTGAGACCTGAACCCTAAAACCAAAAGTTAAACCCAACAATTTGCTAGAGCCTTTTGCTATGTTGGCTTAACCTTTTTTTATCCTTTTTGATTGGACTTTTTACTTTCGGGTGGTTCGTAGCTGCCTCTGGCCCCCTTTGGTGTGGTTATTTTATCTTTTGGTGATTTGCACTACTAGCTTAATTTTCCTTTTGTTGATGGTTTCATTTTTGAGCTATTTAGTCATTTATGGTTGCTCACCCTAGTTTGGCATGGTGACTACTTATTTTTGGGACTTTGGTTTGAGGACTCCTATCTTGGTTTTGTTGGTTGTTTCTCTATTAATTAGCATTGGTTTGGTGCTTGCTAATGGCTGGTTCCCCTGGTTTGGAGCTTGGATGGGTATCTGGTTAATGGTTGTTGTTCATGTTCTAACTTTGTTCTAGCCTTTTCTAGGTTATTGTGATTAATCTATTGTGTTTTTTGTTTGGTGGTTTGGCTACTAGCTGGTTGCTGCTCAGTTGTTTTTTGTTTAATGGTGCTAGATCTAGAACATTATGGACTGTTGGCCTTAGATGTTTGCTTGTATCAGGTATGTTGGCTATGATGGCTTTGATGTTTCTCATCTCTTCTCTCTGGTTGGTAGCATTACATATGATTGTAACACTTCTTTATGACGTTTGGATGCTCATATTTATTATTTCCCCTTGCGATGATCCTAATTGAGCCTGAGCCTTCTCTTTTTCTAAGCTCTCCCCTTTTCCTCTATTTATACTTAACCTTTTTAGCTATGACTTTTGCCTTCGTAGTGTTTTGCATATTTCATTTATAGGTTAGAACTTTATAGAGGGAATGGTCGTTGCTCAGTCAACCCAAGGGATGTTGTTGTGGATCCTGCCTTTCTTACTTTCTCAAAGGAATCATGAACTACTATTGACTCATCCTTTTACTATTTTCAGGATTTTTTTTAGTCTTACTCAGTGTCTTTTTCTCTTATGCTTTTAGGTGCTATATTTGCTTTTATCCTTATCTTTTCAAATGTATTTAGATGGGGGTTTAGCTCTCTAAGTTTCTTTTAGCTTTGAGAGCAATAGAATTTTAGAGCTTTACCCCTTTTAAGGATATTATATCTTTTCCTTTTTTGGTAATAAAATTTTAACTTTCTCCAAAATAAGAACCCTAAACCATAAACTCTAAACCTAAACAACCTTAAACCCTAAAACCCTAAACCCTAAACCCTAAACCCAAACCCTAAACCCTAAACACTAAACCCTAAACCCTAAACCCTAAACTCTAAACCCTAAACCCTAAACCCTAAACTAACCTTAAACCCTAAAGCCTAAAGACTGAACCCTAAACCCTAACCCTAAATCCCTAAAAGCATAAAACCTAAAATCCTAAACCCTAAACCCTAACCCCTAACCCTAAACCATAAACCCTAAACTCCAAACATTAAACTAAACATAAAGTAACTAAATAAATTAAAAAATAAACCTAAACCCAAGAACCTAATAAACCTAAACCTTTAGAATGGGCAGAACCTTGACGGTAGGAACATCACGTCAACCAGGCTTAGTCTAGATCTAGCGGTGGAGGCGAAGGTGGAGACGGTAGTTATGGTAGTGGTGGTGGGGGATCTGTAGGTGTTGGGGAATATGGGGATGGTGGTCCAAGCAGTGGTGTTTATGAATGTGAGAGGAGCGATGGAGGTTACAGTCATGGTGGGGGCAGAGGGAGAGATCAAGGTTGTGATGGTTGATCCCACTACTAGAGAAGCCGGGTGGTTCTGATGTAAACTGGAGAAACTGAAGAATGACCATTATGATCTACTATTTATGAACTATGTTTTTATCATTGGAATGATTCTAGTTATTTGGGGTTTTTGATTTACCCTATGTGATCTCATTTTTTATCTATGTCATTGCTTGTGTCTTAGATAACTTGGTATGCTACTTGGTTGATCAAATCGAAAAGAAGAAATGTTGAGTCTAAATTTGTTCTTTGTTAAAAAAAAACTAAAAACCCTAAACCCTAAACCTACATATGTAAACCCTAAACCCTAAATCCCTAAACCCTAAATCCTAAACTGCAAACCCTAAACCTTAAACCCTAAACCCTAAACTCTAAACCCTGTACCCTAAACCCTAAAAACCTAAAAACCTAAAAACCTAAAAACCTAAACCTAAACTAAATAAAACCTAAAAATAAAATAAATTAAAAAACCAAAATCTAAGTAAAATAAAAACTTAAATGAAAACCTAAACCTAAACCTAAACATAAACCTAAAAATAAAATAAAATAAAAAATAAAACTAAAATAAAATAAACTAAATAAAAACCTAAACTAAACTAAAAAAATAAAATAAACTATGAATAAAAAACCTAATTAAAATAAAAACTAGATGAAAAATAAAAATAAAATAAATACCTAAACCTAAAAAATAAACCTTAAAATAAAATCTAAACCCTAAACTAAAATAAAAAACATAAACCAAAATTAAAAAAATAAAGCAAATAAAATAAACATAAACCTAAACTTAAATGAACTAAACTAAAATAAATAAAACCTAAACCTAAAACCTAAACTAAATAAAATAAAATAAACTAAAAATAAACCTAAACCTAAGCTAAAAAATAAAACCTAAAAATAAACCTAAAATAAAAACCTAAAACTTAAACCTAAAAAAATAAAATAAAAATACAACTCAACTAAAAATAAACATTAACCAAAACTTAAACTTATAAAATAAACTAAAAAAACATAAACTAAAATACATAAAATAATTTAAATAAAAATAAAAATAAACCTAAATAAAAATAAAGAATAAAATAAACTAAATAAACATAAACCTACTGATTTACTTAATTTAAAAAAAAACCCATAAACCCAAAATCCTAAACCCTAAACCCTAAACCCTAAACCCTAAACCCTAACCCTAAACCCTAAAACCCTAAACAATAAACCCTAAACACTAAACTTTAACCCTAAACCCTAAATCCTAAACCCTAAACCCTAAACCCTAAACATAAACCTAAAGTTTCTAAATAAATTACAAAATAAACTTAAACCCTAAAACGTAATAAACCTGAACCTAAACCTAAACCATGAGAAAGGTATCTCCTTCTCATGGAGGTCAGTATTATTTCTAGTTTGTACTATTGAGCTTTGGTTGTCCTCTAGTTTTGGTGGCTCTCTCCTCTTGTTGGTCTCTTACTGTGTTGGTTTTACAATGGCCTGGTGATTGGCAGGCTTCGGAACTTGCTTGTTTGCCCTTTTCCCTAACCTCTTTTTTTTTTGTGAGGGTTTATTGGTTGGTGGTTTCTTGATGGCTATGGTTTTTTCCAACCTTTTGCTTTCTGGTTTTGGTTATCTAGTGTCATGATTATTGGTTATGCCTGTCCATGGGCATTGTTCCTTCCTGGGCTGACTTACTCTCTCTGGAGCTATTACCTGCCATCTAGTTTTTATTCCCCCTTTTTTGGTGGTCTTTTTGAAATTTTTTTATGGTGTTTTCCTATTGGTTGGATGGCCCATTGGCTTGTCATTTCTTTCTATTATGGGATGAACCTGTATGTGGCTTTGGTTGTTCTTAGCTCTGTTGCTATTTCTAATGATTCTTGCTGCTATGTTTGGCTTGGTGTCCTTAATGGATGGCTGTAGTTGTGATTTTGGTTGGTGGATCTGCAGAATTTTTGGTTCTTTACCTTTTGTCTTTGTTTTTTTTAGGTGGCTTTGATGATGGTTGTTTCTTGGCTACTAACTTGTTTGGTTGGTTTCTTTGCTCTGGTTTGGCTGGATGTTTTGTGGGTTAGTTACCTATTTAATCTTGATGATAAATACTGAACTTGGCTAGCTCTTGGTTGTTGGCTATTTGGTTTAATCGAGGTAAGTTGCCTATGATGGCTGGGATGTTTCCCCTATTATCTTTTTGTCTAGTAGCACCATATGTGATTGTTACCCTTCTTTTAAAGTTTCGATGCTCACATATCCTGTTGCCCCTTAAGATGAATGTGACTGAACCTGAGTCTTATCTAAGATTTTTATCATTTTGTTCCTTTTGTGTACTTAGCTTGTCCTTATTTCTAGATGATTTTCTCTATCGTAAGTTCTTTGCAGGTTTTTGGCTTGTTTTGGGGCTGTAGGTGGTTTCTGCATCTCTTAGATGATTACAAAATATAGATGTCTTTAGCTACCCTTTTTTGGAATTTTGTGTTGTTTCTTTCTTAGTTTTTGTCTTTTCTTTCTTTTGCTTTGGTTTTCTTGTAATAAGTTGGGGATTTATCTCTTTAGGCTAATTGTAGCTCTTTGAGAAGTAGTTTAGAGATTTATCCCCAGGACCTTATATCCCTTGGCAATAAAATCTCCCACTCTGAACCTAAAAGCACACGTAACTGAATTGAAAAACCTTGGCAAGAACATCAAAGCTCAGTCTAGATCTTGTGGTGGAGGCAAAGGCAGAGGCGACAATTATTGCAGTGGTGGTGGGGGCTCTAGAGGTGCTAGTGGATATGGAGGTGGTGGTCGGAGCAGAGGTTGGTATGGAGGTGGAAGGAGCGATGAAGGTTACAACAGTGGTGGTGGCTGAGGGAGAGATTAGGGATATGATGGTGGATCCCACTGCCCGAGAGACCGGGGTGGTTTTGATGGGAATTAGAGAAATTGAAAAATGGTTGATCCGACCTACTGCTTATGGAACTGTGTCTTTATAGTAGAGACGATTCTAATTATCTAGGCTTTTTGATTTGCTCTATGCGTTCCATTTTATATCAATGTCATTGCTTCTATCTTAGATAACTTAGTGTGTTACTTGGTTGATGAATTTGAAAAGAAGAAATGCTAAATCCGAATTTATTCTCTGTTAAAAATAATTAACCAAAAATCATAAGTCCTAAACTAAACCTAAACCTAACAAACCTAAACCACAAAATAAACCCACTAAAATCCTAAACCAACCACAAACACTAAACCCTAAACCCTAAACCTAAACCATAAAACTTAAACCCCCTACCCAAAACCCAAGAAAAAAATCCTAAAACCTACAAAAGATAAAAAAACTACTCATTAAATAAAAAAAAATAAATAAAAAAACCTAAACCAAAATAAAATAAAATAAAACTAAACATAAACTTAAATAAACCTAAACCTAAACTTAAAAGATAATAAAAAATAAAACTAAACTAAAATAAAATAAATAAAACCTAAATTAACTAAAGAAAATACCTAAATAAAATAAAAACTATACCTATAATAAAAATAAAATGAACCTAAAATAAAATAAAATAAAAACAAAATAAAACCTAAACCTAAAAAATAAACCTAAAATCTAAAAAGTAATAAAAAATGAAACCTAAACCCTAAAAATGAAGAAAAAACATAAACCTAAATAAAATAATATAAACTAAACTAAAATAAAATAAAATAAATAAAACCTAAACCTAAACCTAAACTAAACTAAATATAAAATAAAATAAAATAAAATAAATAAACCTAAATTAAAAATAAAACCTAAAAATAATTCAAAATAAAACCTAAAACATTTACTTAAAAAATAAAATAAAAATGTAAACCTAAACCTAAAAATAAAAAATAATACTAAAACCTAAAAAATAAAATAAAAATGAAACTAAATAAAAAATAAACTTAAACCTAAATGAAAAACAAAGAAATAAACTAAATAAAAAACCTAAACTAAAATAAGTGAACCTAAAATAAATAAAATAAACTAAATAAAATTAAAGTTCAAGCTAAATAAAAAAACTAAATTAGCTAAATAAACCTAAACCAAACCTTAATCCTTAAACCTAAAAATGAAGGCAAAACTCTAAATCTAAAACCTAAACCCTAAACCCTACCAGTAACTGAGCCTGACCCTAATCACTAAAACCTAAACTAAACCAAACCCTAACTCACTAAAAAAAATCCTAAGCCTAAAGCATAACCTAAACTCTAAACCTAATCTTGAATCCCTAACCTAAACCTAAAACCTAAACCCTAAAACCAAACCCAAAACCCTAAATCCTAATCTAAACCCCCCAAAACCAAACCCTAAACCCCAAACTAAACCTAAACTAAATAAATAAAAAAAAATGTAAAACCTAAAACCTAATAATCCAAAACCTAAACTTAAACCTAAACTTTAATAATGAGCAGAACCTTGATGGCAGGAACATCAGTGTCAACTAGGCTTAGTCTAGATTTGACATTACAGGCAAAGGTGGAGGCAGTGGTTATCATCATGGTGGGAGATTTGGAGGTGATGATGGATATGGAGGTGGTGGTTGGAGCAGTGGTTATTATGGAGGTGGGAGTAGTGGCAGAGGTTACAACTGTGGTAGTTGCGGAGGGATAGATTGGGGATATGATGGTGGATCCCGCTGCTAGAGAGGTGGTGGTGGTTTTGATGGGAAATGGAGAAACTAAAGAATGGCCGACCCAACCTGTTGCTTATGGAACTGTGTCTTTACAATAGAGATAGTTTTAGTTATCTATGGCTTTTGATTTTCTCTATGCATGATCATTTTTTATCTATGTCATCGATTGTGTCTTAGAAAACTTGTTGCGCTACTTGGTTTTGAAATCAAAAGCGAAATGTTGAATATTAATTTATTCTCTGTTAAACAAAATCTTAAACCCTAAACTGTAAACTAAAACCTAAATCATACACCTAAAACCTAAACCCTAAACCCTAAATCCTAAAAACCATAAACCCTAAACACTAAACCCTAAACATTAAACCCTAAATCATAAACCCCAAATACTAAACCCTAAACCCAAAATCCTAAAATGCTAAACCTGACCACAAACTAAACCTAAACCTACACCAAACCTAAACTCCCCACCCAAAATCCTACTCTAAATTCAAACCCTAAACCATAAACCTAAACCCTAACCTAAACCTAAACCTAAACAGATCCAAACCTGGTTAAAACTTACCTAAATGTAAAACTACTAACACTAAACTTAAATCAGGCCTAAACTGGGCTTAAACCAAACTGAGCCCAAACCCTAGTCCCAACTAAACCAAACCCACTCTAGTCTAAACCTAAAATAAGGCCTGAGCTAGTGTGCTGGGCCCCTAGGGTATGAGGCTTGAGCCTGAGCCTGAGCCAGGCTGACCTAAACCTGGGCTAAACTAGGCTGAGGACTGAGCTGGGCCCTAGGCTGACTAGGCTGAGCTGGGCCCAAGGCCCAAGCTGAGCTGAGCCAGGCCTGGGCTGCAAGCCCTAGGCTGAGTAAGGCCCTGAGCTACTGAGCTGAGCTAAAGGCCCTGAGCCGCCCAGCCAGGCCCTGAGCTGGGCTGAGCCTGGGCTGGCAGGTTGACTGGCTGACTGGCCAGGCTGGGCCCCAGGCCCTGGCTGAGCTGGGCCCTGAGCAGGCAGGCCTGGGGCACCACTGCTGAGGCTGGGCCCCAGGCCTGGGCTGGCTAGCCCAGGCCTGCTGGGTGACCCCCTCTGACCTGGGCCCTGGGCCCTGGGCCTGAGCCCTGGAGCCTGGGCCCCCAGGCCTGAGTTCCTCAGGACACAGGCTGGGCCCACTGGGCCTGGCTCTGGGCCTAGCCCTGGGCCTAGGCCCTAAATCAGGCCACCTAGCCTAAAATAAGCCTAAAACACAGCCCTAAAATAAACTAAATAAAATAAACCTGAAATAAAATAAATAAAGAAACTAAAATTAAATAAAATAAAAACTAAAATAAAGATAAAATAAATAAACTAAACTTAAATAAAATAAAACTAAACTAAAACTAAAATGAAACTAAACCTAAACCAAAAATTATAAAAAAAAAACTACACTAAAATAAAATAAATAAAACCTAAACTAAACTAAAAAATAAAATAAACCTAAAATAAAAAACTAAATAAAATAAGAACTAAACCTAAAATAAACATTAATTAAACCTAAAATAAAAATAAAACTGAAAAAAAACTAAATGTAAAGCGTAAAAAAAAAAAAAACTTAAACCTAAAATAAAAGTAAAATAAACAAAATAAAATAAACCAAAACTAAAATAAACTAAACTAAAATGAATAAAACCTAAACCTTAACCTAAAATAAACTAAACCTAAACCTAAACCTAAACTAAATAATATAAAATAAATTAAAAATAAACTAAAAACCTAAACTAAAAAATAAAACCTAAAAATAAACCTAAATTAAAAACTTAGAACCTAAACTACAAAAATAAAATAAAATATAAAACCTAAACCTAAAAAATAAAATAAAAATAAAACTAAACTAAAAAATAAACATAAACCTAATCCTAAACTTTAAAGATAAACTAAAATAAAAATACTTAAACTAAACTAAATAAACTAAACTAAGTAGAAACAAAAATGAACCTAAATAAAAAAAAACTAAAATAGATAAAAAATAAACTAAATAAACCTAAACCTACTGATTTACTTAACTTAAAAAAAAATAAAACCCTAAACCTAAACCACAACCTGGTAAAACCACAAACCTACCTAAAAACTCCCAAACCCCAAATAAATAACCCAATCATAAAAACCTACAACCTAAGCCTAAAAACTAAAAACTAAACCACTAAACCCTAAACATAAAACTAACCCCAAAGCCAAGCTATCCCCAAACCCTAAGTACTAAACCTAAAGCCAAAGTTATACCTAAACCCTAACCCTAAAGCCTAGACCTTAACCCTATTGGAAGTGCTGGTGGATATGATGGTGGATATGGAGGTGGTGATTATGGAGGCAGGATCTGGAGGTGCTGATGGATCTAGAGGTGCTTATGGATATGGAGGTAGTAATTATGGAGGCGGGAGGAGTGATAGAGGTTAAAACTATAGTGGTGGCAGAGGGATAGATCAGGGATGTGATGGAGGATCCTACTGAGGTGAATGGGAATGAATGAAGAATTGAAGAATATCCTTATATGTATTTACATTAGAGATGATTCTAGATCTATATCTCATTTTTTTTTGTATGTCATCGCTTGTATCTTAGAAAACTTAGTATACTACTTGGTTGATGAAATAAAAAAAAAGAAATGTTGAATATGAATTTCTTTTCTAATAAAAAAACCTTAAACCCTAAACCTTAAACTCTAAATGAAAACCTAAACCCGAAACCTTAAACCCTAAAAATGCTAAAATCCTAAAACCCTAAACCCTAATCCTTTAACCCTAAACCCTAAACCCTAAACCTTAAACCCTAAATTAACATAAATCCTAAACCATAAATGAACCTAAACCTTAAACTAACCTAAACCAAAAACCCTAAATCCTAAAACCCTAAACCATAATCTAAAAAACCCTAAACCCTAAAATAATACCCAAACATAAAATTAAAAAAAAACCTAAAATAGAATAAAATAAAAACTAGATAAAAAAATATACCTTAAAAATAAATCTAAAAATAAATCTAAAAATAATAAAAATAAAATCTAAACCTAAAATAAGAAAAATAAAATAAACCTAAACCTAAGCTAAAATAAATTAAACTAAAATAAATAAAACCTAAACCTAAACCTAAAATAAACATAACCTAAACCCTAAATTAACTAAAATAAAATAAACTAGAAATAAACCTAAACCTAAACTAAAAAGTAAAACCAAAAAATAAATAAAAAAAAAAACTAAAACTAAACCTAAAAAAATATAAACCTAAACATAGACCTAAAAATAAAATGAGCCTAAACCTAAAAATAAAATAAAATAACTAAACTAAAAAATAAGCATAAATCTGCATAAACACATGGAATAAACTAAGATGAAAACCTAAACTAAAATGAATAAACTTAAACCTAAAAAAATAAATAAAGTAAAACAATAAATAAAGATAAAATAAATGAACTAAAAAAAATATAAATAAATCTACTTACTTAATTTAAAGCCCTAAACCCTACCAAGGCCTGATTATAGATCCTGGGCCCTAGGCCCACCTAAACCATAAAATTACAGGCTAGGCCTGCCACTGCACAGGCCACAGGCCCTAATCACAAAGCCTAAACCAAATAAGCCTGGGCTGAGCCACTGAAAGCTGGAGCCCTGAGCCCTAAATACAGGCCTGGGCCCTGAGCCACAAGGCTGCAACTGAGCCACTAACTGGCCTAAACCACGGATTGACCAGGCCCAAGTGACCTAAAGCTCTGAAACTGATCCATAAGGCAAGGCCAAGGCTCCAGAACCCCAGGCCCTAGGCTAATCCTGAGCTCTTACCCTAGGAACCCTAGGCCCTGGCTGAGCAACCTGACCACTGAGCCCTGATACTGAGAAATCCTAAATCTAAACCCAAATGTTAAAACCACTGAGCCATAAACCTTAAAACCTAAACCACAAAACCTAAAACCTCCAAACTAAATAAAACCTAAAATTAAAATAAATAAAAACCTAAAACTAAAATAATATAAAGATAAAATAAAATAAAAAAAACCTAGCTAAAACCTGGTCCTAAACTAAAATAATTAAAAGGAAAAATAAAGTAAAATCTAATAAATAAAACTTAAGCCTATAATAATAAAAAATATATGGAATAAAAAAAATAAAATAAATAAATAAAATGTAAAATTAAAATATAATTAACCTAAAAATAAATTATAAAACCTAAACCTAAAATAAACCTAAAATAAATGAAAAATAAACTAAACCAAAAAAAACTAAACCTAAAATAAAACAAAATAAACAAAATAAAATAAACTAAACCTAAACTAAAATAAACTAAACTAGAATAAATAAAACCTAAACCTAAACTTAAAATAAACTAAACCTAAGCCTAAACCTGGACTAAATAAAATAAAATAAACTAAAATAAACCTGGTAAATAAAAATAAAGCCTAAAATAAACATAAAATAAAACCTAAAACCTAAAACCTAAAAATATAATGAAACCTAAACCTAAAACCTAAAATAAAACAATAAAACCTAAACCTAAAAAATAAAATAACTCAACTTAAAATAAACTTAAACTAAACCTAAACCAAAAGATAAACTAAAATAAAAACCTAAACTAAAATAAACCTAAAATAAAATAGACTAAACTAAATAAAATAAAATAAACATAAATAAAACTAGAAAATAAAGTAAACTAAAAAAATTTAAAAATAAACTTACTATACTAGATAAACCTAAACCTATTGGTTTACTTAATTATTTTTAAAAAACCTTAAACCCAAAAAAATCCCTAAACCCACAAACCCTAAATCTGACTTTAAACCCTAAACCCTAATCCCAGAAAACACTAAACCCTTAACTCTAAAACATTAAACCTTGCATAAATGCTAAAACCTTAAACCTTAAACCTTAAACCTTAAACCCTAAACCTTAACCGTAAACCCTAAACCCTAAACTCCAAACCCTTAACCTAAACCTAAAGAAACTAAATAAATTATAAAATAATCCTAAGCCCTAAAACCTAATAAACTTAGACCTAAACTGAAACCCTAAGAATGGGCAGAACCTTGATGATAGGAACATGACCGTCACCCAGGATCAGTGTAGATCCAGTGGAGTTAAAGGCAAAGGTGGCAGTTATCGGAGTGGTGGTGGGGTATATGGACGTGCTAGTGAATATGGAGTTGGTGGTCAAAGCAGTGGTGGTTTTGGTGTCGGGAGGAGTGACGGAGGTTACAGCTATCGTGGTGATGGGGGGAGAGATCGGGGATATGATGGTGGATCCCGCTACTCGAGAAGCCGAGGTAGTTTTGATGGGTACTAGAGAAATTGAAGAACGTCCAATCTGAAATGCTGCTTATGGAACCGTGCCTTTATAGTAGAGATGGTTTTAGTTACCTAGGGTTTTGGATTTACAATATGTGTGCTCATTTTTGAACTTTGTTGTTGCTTGTGTCTGAGAAAACTTGGTGTGTTACTTGGTTGATGAATTCAAAAAGAAGAAAGGTTGTATATGAATTTATTCTCTATTAGCAAAAAAAACTAAAAACCTTTAAACCTAAACTAAAACTTGAACCCTAAACCTAAAACCTAAACTAAAAACCCTAAACCCTAAACCCTAAACCCTAAAAACCCTAATCATTAAACCCCAAACCCTAAATCCTAACACTAAAGTAAAACCATAAACCACAACCCCTAAACCCCACCCCTACCAAACCATAAACCATAAACCATAAACCCTAAAATAAAAAAAACCTAAAGACTAAACTAAATAAATAACTTAAAATAAAAAATAAAAAAAAAAAACTTAAACATAAATAAAATAAAAGTACAATAAAATAAAACTAAAAAACTAAACCTAAATCTAAACCTAAACCTAAAAATAAAATAAAATAAAATTAAAAGCTAAACTATATTATATAAAATAACCTAAACTAAACTAAAAAATAAAATATACTAAATAAAATAAAACTAAACATAAAATAAAATAAAATAAACATAAAATAAAATAAAAATAAAACTAACCTAAAAATAACTTAAAATAAAACTTAAAATAAAAATAAAATAAATCTAAACCTAAACTAAAAAAAACTAAACATCAAATAAATAATATAAACTAAACTAAACTAAAATAAATAAAACCTAAACCTAAAAATAATCAAATAAATAACAAAATAAAACAAATTAAACTAAAATAAAACTAAAAACTAAAATAAAACACTTAGAATAAAAATAAAACCTAAACCTAAAATAAAATAAATACTAAACCTAAAATAAAATAAAAATAAAACTAAACTAAAAAATAAACATAAACCAAAACCTAAACTTAAAAAATAAACAAAATAAAAAATCAAACAAAATAAATAAACTAAAGTAAATAAAAATAAAAAATAAAGCCAAAAAATAGACTAAATAAACTAGATAAAACTAAACCTACGTTTTAAAAAGAAACCCTAAACCTTAAACCTACAACCCTAAACCTACAACCCTAAACCCTAACCATAAACCCTCAACAGAACCTGAGCCTGACTGACCCTAAAGCCCAAAAAACACCTAAACTAAATAACCTACCCTAGTGACCCTGGAACCCAGGCCTGAGCCCAAAACCTTAAAAAAAACCTAAAACTACAATCCTAAAGCTACCAAAACTAAAAACTAACCTCAAAGCCTAAAACCCTAAATCCTAAAAAATAAACTCTAAACACTAAATATTGACCACAAGCCTAACTCTAGAAACCTAAAACCAAACTGAACTAAATAAAAAGAATAAACTTAAACCTAAATAAAAAATTAAAATAAAATAAAAACCTAAACTAAAACCTAAACCTAAACAAAAAAAATTAAATTAAATTAAAATTAAAAATAAACCGAAATAAGAAAAATAAAAACATAAACTTAACTAGAAAATAAAATAAACCCAAGAATTAAAAAATCTAAATAAAATAAAAACTAAATGTAAAATAAAAAGAAAATAAACCTATAATAAAATAAAATAAAAACTAAATAAAAACCAAAACCAAAAAAATAAACCTGAAAATAAAGAAAAAATAAAACCTAAACCCTAAACTAAAATAAATTAAACCTAAAATAAAAATAAAATAAATAAAATAAAATAATCCTATAATAAAATAAAATAAATAACCACTAAACTTAAACTTAAGATAAACTAAACCTGAACATAAACCTAAACTAAATAAAATAAAATAAACTAAAATAAACCTAAACTCATAAAAAAATAAAATAAAACCTTAACCTAATCTAAACTAAAAAAATAAAAAAATAACCTAATAAATAAAATAATAAAATAAAACTCAACTAAAGGTAAACTAAGCTTAAAAAATAAAAACTAAAATAAACCTAAAATAAAAAACCTAAAACCTAATCATAAAAAAATAAAATAAATAAAACCTAAACCTAAAATAAAATAAAACCTAAACCTAAAAAAAAGTCTAAAAATAACCCTAAACATAAACCTAAACAAAATAAACTAAAATAAAACCTAAAATAAATAAACTAAGGTAAAGAAATAAAAAAATTAAAACCCTAAATTAAAGATATAAAATAAATAAATAGAGAAACTAAACCTACTGTCAGGTTTACTTAATTTAAAAAAAAAAAACAACAAAACTAACCCTAACCCTATACAAAATTAAACAATCCTAAAGAAACTCTAAACCCTAAACCCTAATCCTAAACTTTAAACCTTAAACCCAAAGCTAAACCACAACCCAACACTAAGACCCTACCTTAAAATATACTTTAAAACCCTAAAACCTAAACCCTAAATGAACCCAACCCTAACCCTAAACCCCCAAACCTACCCAAACCTAAAACCTTAAACCTAAACTTAATGTAACTAAATAAATTAAAAAATAAACTTAAACCTTAAAACCATATAAACTTAAACCTAAAGCTAAACCCTAAGAATGGGCAGAACCTTGACAACTGGAACATCACTGTCAACCAGATTCAGTCTAGATCTGGTGGTGGAGGGGAAGGAGGAGGCGATGATTATTGCAGTGGTGGCAGGGGATCTAGAGGTGCTGGTGGATGTGGAGGTGGTGGTTGGAGCAATGGTGGTTATGGAGGCAAGAGGAGTGATAGAGGTTACAGTCGTGGTGGTGGTGGAGGGAGAGATCGAGGATATGGTGGTGGATACCACTACTCGAGAAGCCAGGATGGTTCTAATGGGAACTAGAGAAATTAAAGAATGGACAATCTGATCTGCTGCTTACAAAACTGTGTCCTTACAGTAGAGATGGTTCTAGTTATTTAGGGGTTTTGATTTTCTCTATGTGTGCTCAATTTTTATCTATGTTGTCTCTTGTGTGTTAGAGAACTTGGTGTGTTACTTGGCTGATGAAATTAAAAAGAAGAAATATTGAACATGAATTTATTCTCTGTTAAAAAACCAAAAACCCTAAACCTTAAACTAAAACCTGAGCCCGAAACCATGAACCTAAACCCTAAACCCTAAACTCTAAACCCTAAACCCTAAACCCTAATAATAAAAAAATAAAAAAATAAAAAAATAAAAAAAACTCTAACCCTAAATGCTAAACCCTAAAACAAACCCTAAACTCTAAAGCATAAACCCTAAAACCTTAAACTCCAAACCCTAAACCCTAAAAAGAAACTAATAAAACACAAAACTAAACTAACTAAAACTAAAACTAATAAATAATAAACTAAAACTAATAAAATAATAACAAAAATACTAATAATAAACATAAATAATATTACTAAAACTAACTAAACTAAACTAACTAAATAATAACTAAAACTAATAAACTAATAATAAAATAATTAACAACAATAACAAACTAATAACTAAATTAATAATAAAAAAAGAACCCCACAAAACTAACTAAAATAAACTAATTAATAAAACTAATAAAAACTAAACTAAACTAATAACCAAAATTAAACTAATAAAACTAAACTAAACTACAAATAACTAAAATAAAATAAACCCCAAACATAACTAACTTAATAAATAACTAACCAATAATAAAACTAATCCCAACTAAACTAAAAACTAAAACTAATAAACTAAGTAAATAACTAATAAATATAATAATAACTAACTAACAACTAAACTAAACTGATAAACTACTAAACTAATTAATCCTAATAATAAACTAACTAAATAATAATAATTGAAACTAATAATAAAACTAAAAAACTAATAAAATAAAATTAAATAAAAAATAATAACTAACCCTAAACTAATAAAATAATAATAAACTAAACTAAATAAAACTAATAACTAAACTAATAATAATAATAAACTAAATAATAAATAAATCCTAAATAAATAAACTAAACCTAATAATAATTAACAAACATAATAAACAAACTAATAATAATAAACTAATAAACTAATAACTAATATAATAAAAAATAAATTAAACTAAAATGAATAATAACTTAAAAAACACTAAATAATAATAAAACCTAATAACATAAAACCTAACAAAACTAAACTAATAATAATAATAAACTAAATAATAAATAACTAAAACTAAACTAAACTAAACACTAAACTAATAAATAATAATAAACTAAATAAAATCAACTAATAAAACTAATAATAACTTACTACTAATAATAAACTAATAATAACTAAACTAACTAAATAAATAACTAATAATTAAATTAACTAAAATAATAATAATAATAGTAATAATAATAGTAATAATAATAATAATAATAATAATAATAATAATAATAATAATAAAAAAACTAAATAATAAAAAATAAATTAATAAAATAATGATAATAAAATAATAATAATAACTAACTAATAAAACTAATAATATCTAAGAATTAAAAAGACTAATAAACTAATAATAAAACAAAACTAAAACTAATAACTAATAATAACGATAAACTAATAAATAATTAACTAAAACCTAATAATAATAAACAAATAAAACTAATAAAAACTAAATAAAATAATAAATAACTAATAACCTAAAACTAATAATATTATACTAATAACTAAACTAAAAACTAATAAAAAAACTAATAAACTAAACTAATAATAATAAAATTAATAAACTAACTAACTAAACTAAATAAGAATAATAAATAATAATAATAAAATAATTAACTAACTAAACTAATAAACTAATAATAAAACTAACTAATAAACTAACTAATAAATAAACAAATAACTAAAATAAAAACTAAATAAAATAAACTAATAATAATAAACTAATAATAAACATAATAATAATAATAAAAAACTAAAAAAAAAAATAAACTAAAATAAAACTAATATTAAAATAACTGACAAAACTAATAATAAATAATAAATAACTAATAAAAAAATTAAACCATAAACTAAACTAAAAAACTAATAATAATAAACTAATAAAAAAAAAACTAATAAAATCTAATATAATAAACTAATAAAAAAACTAATAAAACTAAACTACTAACTAAAAGTAACTAAAACCTAAATAATAATAAAACCATATACTAATAATAATAACTAATTAATAATAAGTAATAAATAAATTAGGATAAACTAAACCCCAATAAACAAATAAACTAAATAAACTAATAAAGTAAACACCCCACTAAAGTAAGCTAAAATAATATTAACTAAAACTAAAACTAATAAAACTAAACTAATAACTTAACTAAAACTAAACTAAGTAAACTTAACATAAAACTAATAATAAATTAATAATAACCTAAAACTAATAAAAGCTAATAATAACTAATAAACACTAAACCTAAAACCTATACCCTAAAACTAAACTAAACCCTATTATTGGGAGATTTTGAGATCTCTCATGTTCTTGGTGAGTTTTTGAGCACTTTCTCTCTTGGATTCCCTATTAATTGTTGGCCTTGGGCCAATCTCAACTTGTTCTTGTCACGACGCTGTGATTCATGGCGTCAGCTTCTTCAAATCCATGGGGTAAATCCCATGTGCCGATGGATCCCGCTAGGGCATCAAATTTTTGGGTAATCCTACCATTAAATTATCGGTTATTACTATATCTTTCAAAGAGGTTTTAGCTAGTAAGAATTCCTCCACCGAGCCTCCTTTGAATTTGGTTCATATGACTTTTAAAGGTACTCCAACAATTATGATTTCAGATGAGGATATTGAATGATCAGCTGAGTCTTTTTCTATTTCTTTGATTGGAAAATTTTCAATTAAATGGCCAAAGATGGATAATATTTGTTCTTTTTTCATAGCTTAAATTTATCTGGGTTTTTTCTATTAGGTTGATTGATGCAAGACATGTTTTGATTAAACTTTCTAATGACCTTGATTATGGAAGAATTTTTTCTAGGCATTCTTAATATGTTTTTAATTATCAAATGCGTATTCTGAAATGGACACCTATGTTCGATGTTAATGAAGAGTCTCCTATTGTTCCCATTTGGATTTATGTACCTAACTTACAGATTCATTTATTTAATCATTAGTTTTTTATGCTATTGGTTTAATTTTGGGTCGACCTTTACAAGTTGATCAAGAAACAACTACTTCTTCTAGACCGTATGTTGCTAGAATTCTTGTAGAGATTGAAATTGCTAAAAAATATTTGAAAGAAATTTGGTTGGGTTTGAAGAAATGTGGTTATTTTTAGAAAGTTGTTTTTGAGAACTTTCCCATGTTTTGTAATCATTGTAAGATTCATGGGCATGAAATTTTTTGAATGCTTTATTACTCATCCCTCTCTTAGGAAGAAAATTGCCAGTAAGAATTCAATTGTAGAAAAAATTGATGATTCTCTAAAGTTGGATAAAGGAAAATCTAGTTTTCAAAATTTTGATGTTTGCAAAACCATTTGAATCTTCGAAAAGTTTTACTTATTAATGATTTGTTTGATGCGAAAGGTAATTTTGATGTTTTTGAAAAAATTTTAACTAATAATCATGCTCTAAGTGTTTCTTTTGATGATTCTCTTAAAGGGAAGACTTTAGAGGCTATGGTTAATGATTCTAATGGTTTGGATGTTATGCATAAGTCCTTTCATGATGATGGTTTGAATATTGTTGATGCTAACACCATTTCTTCCAATCAGTTGGATGTTGTTTCTCTTTCTCCTATGTTTGCTTTAGATCTTGGGAAAGAGACTATTTCTTTGCTTTCTTTGATTGAGAATGGTGGTGAAATGAATGTTCTTATTTCTAATATTTTAACTTCTGGTACTGAAAATCTTGTTAATATTGGTGATCCTTCTTTTAAAAAATAAAATTTAGATACTTGTGATAATTTTCTCATTTTGAATAGTTATGTTTCAGTTCAAAATGATGATTTTTCTATGGTTGGTAATTAGGTTTAGAATTTTGGTAATATGCTATGTGTTTCTATGGGATTTGAATCTTATTTTAATCCCTTACATGAAGATTGCATTGAAAATATGGATTATGATTTCTTACTTCTTTTATGAGTGAAGATAGGGAGGGGACTCTTCAGGTTTTATTGGAAATTGAAAATATTGATAATTGTCTTCTTAAAAAAGCTATTCTTGCTCCTTCTTTCACTTCTGATTCTGAAATGCATAATATTTCTGATTTTCCTTTGTCTATTATTGTGGATGATTCTAAATGCTCTTCTTTGAAATTGATAGTTTCTACTGATCCCAATGCCTTTTATAATAATACTGATTCATTTTTGAAAGGAGATTTTTTGTAGAAAGGACATGGTTATAAAACTATTTAAAAGAAGAAAAGGAAAAAAGTGTTCAGATTTATGCCCCTCCTTAATTGCTGAGGGTTACTCATTCCAAAGCTTATTGGAAATAATCTCTCCTGTCCTTGGGAGGTTTTTTTTTTTGCTTTTGGCTCATTTTTTCTCTGTTGGTTGAGCTTTTGCTATGTGTTTTCTTGCTAGCTAGAGTATTGGCTTCTTGGCTAATTTTCCTCCTTCTAGCTTGGTGATTTTGGCATCTTGTTTGTTGGGGTTTCTTTTTGTGCCCTTTGGCTGGTTGGTTTTGTGCTGGTGGCTTTATTCCTATTAGCTTTCCTTTCTTTGGTTGGTGCTTTTGCTCTCTTTGTTGGTGGTAGGTTGGGCTTTTTCCTTGGCATGTGGTTTGTCTATTGGTTTGTTGTTTCTCTAGTTGTTTATTTTAGCTTTTTCTAGTCTTCTTCTTTTTTTCTTTTTGTTGGTTTGGTTCTCTTTACTCTTTCCTGGGCTACTTTTCTTGGGTGCTCTATTGTGTGGCTACTCTATTGGGTATTGGTGTTGTTGTGGGCTCTGTTGGCTTGGTGCCTTGGTGGCTTTGGATTGTTGTGGGCTCTGTTGGCTTGGTGCCTTGGTGGCTTTGGATTGGTGTTGTTTGTGGGCTCTGGCTTGTGCCTTGGTGGCTTTGGATTCTGTTGTTCTTGCATGTTGGCTTTGTCTTTGAGGGCTCTTTTCTTTTTTTTTTTGGGCTGTGAGCTTTTTTTCTCCGTCTTTTTTAAGTGGTGTTCATAATTGGTTTTGTTGGGATTTCCTTCAGTTAATTTCATTTATTGCTCTCCTTTCTCTTTTTATTTCCTTCGCTTCACTTTTTCTTTGGCTGGGTGGCTATTATGATAGGTTCGTGTTTTTCTTTGGCTGGGATGGCTGTGATAATATGATGGATTTTTTTCTTTGATATTTTTATGGCTGGTGACATTTCCTATTTGTAACACTTCTTTAAAGCTGGATACACTTAAGATTTGATGCTCCTCATTATTGTGATTATCCTTCTTCCTGCATATCTGAGCATGAGTTTTTTTCTCTTTATGTTTTCTGATCTCCTTATGGCTGAGATTTCTTGCAGGTTGTAGGTTCTATTTTTTAGTTGGTCTCTTCTTCTTCTTGGAGGGAGCTAGAGTCTTATTGATGGTCTATTTTTTCTTAGATGGATGGAGTTGTCTTCAGTTGTAGGTTGTAGGTTTCCTTTTCTTATGGATGTTCATCTCATTAGATGTTCTTTTGGAACTCCATGGATTCTTTCACTTTGCTATCTTTTGCTTGGGTTTTTTAGTTTTGTCTTTTTCTTTATTGGTTTACCTTTGCTGGTCCTAAGTCCGGATGTGAAAAGTGGAGGGTTGCGATAGGTAGTCGACAGCCAGCATAAAACTTGTCAAAATAATCATGATATGAATCCTTTAAATCATTGTGTTAATGTTAGAGCGTCCCTTGGAAGTGATGCATAGTATGGCTTAAATACATTGAAAAACATGCAAGGGCCACTGCATTGGCTCCCAAGTGTAGTGTTAAATAAGCAAGGGTTCCCACTTTATGGATGGATGCGGGTAAAGAAGTTAGTCCATGAAACTAGAATTAGGTTAGGAACTTGGAATATAGGTACTCCTATAGGTAAATTAATGGAATTAATAGATATTATGGTTCATGGAAAGATAAATATTTTATGTGTTCAAGAAACTAAATGGGTTGGGAGAAGATCGAGGAAATTTGATAGTTTAGGTTTTAATCTTTGGTATTCAGGTAGAAGTCAAACTAGAAATGGTGTAGGTGTGATTATAGATAAAAGTTTGAAAGATAATGTTATAAATATTAATAGATGTGGAGAAAATTATAGCTTTAAAGATTATTGTTGATACTAAGATTATCAATGTTATAAGTGTTTATACTCCTCAAGTAAGTTTGGATGTAGGCTCAAAAGAAAAATTTTGGAACAATTTAGAGGGATTAATACAAAACATGCCTCTTGAAGAAAAAGTATTTATTGAAGGAGATTTAAATGGACATGTTGGTGGAGTGATAGAAGATTTTAAAAGTATTCATGGTGGTTATGGATTTGGAGTGGGTAAAGAAGGTAGGACTATATTAGATTTTGCTTTAGCTTATGATTTTGTAGTTGCTAATACTTTATTTAAGAAAAGAGATGAGCATATTATTACTTATAAAAATGGATCTAGTAAAACTTCAGTTGATTATTCTCTAATAAGAAAAATAGATCCTTTAGATTGTAAGGATTGTAAGGTCATTCCAAGTGAAAGTTAAGTACCCAACATCGAATGATAGTTTTAGATTTTAAGTTGAAAGATTGTAAGAGGTAAAATAAATCAAATTATTATCCTACAATTAGATGGGTATACTTAAAGAACACAAATAAAAATAATTTTAAGAGCAAGCTACAAGAGCTTAGAATTTGGGATGTTTATAAGGAAGTTAATGTTATGTGGGAAAAAGTAGCAAGTGAAATTAAGCAAGTTGCTAAAAATGTGCTTGGAGAATCAAATGGAAAAGCTTCTTTTAATAAAAATAGTTGGTGGTGGAGTCAGAGTGCGCAATAAAAGATAAGAAATAAGAAACATTGTTATAAAACTTGGTTTAGATGTAAAAACTCGAAGAATTGGGAAAGACATAAAGTGGCCTATAGAGATTCTAAGAAAGCACTATATGATGCAAATAATTTAGCTTTTACTGATATATACAATAGATTAGATACCAAAGAAGGTGAAAAATGTATGTATAAGTTAGCCAACCAAAGAGATAGGAGAAGTAAAGACCTAGTTCAAGTGAGGTGTATTAAGGATGAAAATAATAAAGTGCTTTTCTTAGAAAAGATATTGAAAATAGGTGGATGAGGTATTTTGATAAACTTTTCAATGAAGGATCTGAAAGTACAATTGATTTTAGCAACTTTAATACCTAAACAAAAATAGAATTTTATTTTATCATCATATTAGTAAGTCCGAAGTTAGAAACTTTAAAGAAAATGAAATATGGAAAAGCACGGTAGGACGATGATATTCCAATAGAAGTGTGGAAATGTTTAGGAGATCAAGGAATTTCTTGGCTTACAAATCTTTTAATATTATTTAAATACTAAAAGATGCGGATGAGTGGAGGAAGAGTTTGTTGGTTCCTATATTTAAGAATAAAGGTGATGCACAAGATTGTGCAAATTATAGAGGAATTAAGTTAATGTGTCATACATTAAAATTATGGGAGAGAGTAATTGAGCATAGGTTATGATGTGAAACAAAAGTTTCTCACAATTAGTTTGGTTACATGCCAGGTAGATCCACTATGGATGTTGCACATTTGTTAAGAGGTTTTATGGAAAAGTATAGAGAAAGTAAGGAGGATCTATATATGATATTTATTGATTTAGAGAAAGGTTATGGTAAAGTTTCAAGAGATGTTCTTTGGACAGCTCTAGAATAGAAAAGAGTTAATATTTGTTATATTAAAGTAATTAAGGATATGTATACTAAAGCTGTTACTTGTGCCCAAACACAAGGAGGATTGATAAAATATTTTCCTATTTCAGTTGGATTACATTAAGGATCAACTTTAAGCCCTTACCTTTTTTCTTTAGTTATGGATGTTCTTACTAGGCATTTACAGGAAGATGTACCTTAGTGTATGCTTTTTGCTGATGACATTCTTCTTGTTGATAAGACTAGAGAGGGAGTCCTAGAGAAACTTGAATTATGGAAGTCAACATTAGAGTCTAAAGGTTCTCATTTAAGTAGATCTAACACTGAATATATGGAGTGTAATTTTAGTTATAGAAGTTCTAGTGGTAGTGTTGTGACATTAAGTGAACAAGTCATTAATAAGAGTGAGCGATTCAGATATTTAGGCTTTATTGTTCAAAATGATGGTGAAATAGATGGAGATGTTATTAGTAGAATTCAAGTAGGATGGTTTAAGTGGAGGAATGCATCTGGCCTATTGTGTGATTGAAAAGTTCCACTTAAACTTAAGGGAAAATTTTATAAGATGGTGGTAAGACTTGTAATGACTTATGGTGTAGAATGTTGGCCAATAAAAGAGAAGCATAAGACTAAGGTAAGTGTTATAGAGATGAGGATGCTCAGGTGGATGAGTGGCTTTACTCTTAAAGATAAAATTCAAAATGAGTATGTTCGGGAAAAAGTTGGAGTAGTTCGAGTGGCAGATAAGATTAGAGAGAGTCACCTTAGATGGTTTTCCACATAAAGCATCGGCCATCCGATGACTCGGTTAGGAGAGTAGATGCATTAGATTTGCCTTATGTTAAGAATGGTAGAGGTAGACCTAAAAATACTTGGTTAAGATGTATAAAAATGTCCTTAGTATACTTGAATTAAATGAGAATTTGACACATAATAGGACACAATGGAGACGAAAGATTCATGCAATCGACCCCGCTTAGTGGGATAAAGGCTTGTTGTTGCTCTTTGATGAATGTTTAGGTACTAAACTCTTTAGGATTCTCTTATAGCTCATTTGAGCAGTAGTTTGTTTTTCTTTTTGAGTTTAGTCTCTAATATGGTCTTCTTGTACCTATTTTTCTCAACAATAAATACCTTTTAGTTAAAAAAAGAACCCTAAACCCTAAACTAAACTAAAAAATAAATAAACCTAAGAATAAAATACCTAAATAAAATAAAAGTTAAACGTAAAATAAAAATAAAATAAACCTAAAATAAAATATAATAAAAATCTAAAGCTAGAAAATAAACCTAAAAATAAATAAAAAATAAAACCTAAACCCTAAACTAAAAAAAAAATAATCCTAAAATAATAATAAAATAAACCTAAACCTAAACTAAAATAAATAAAACCTAAACCTAAACCCTTAATAAACTAAACCTAAACCTAAACCTAAACTAAATAAAATAAAATAAACTGAAAATAAACCTAAACCTAAAAAATAAAAATAAAACCTTAAAATTAACCTAAAAAAAAAACTAAAACCTAAACCTAAAAAAATAAAATAAAAACCTAAACCTAAACTACATAAAAAAATAAAACCTAAGCATAAAAATAAAATAAAATAAAAGCCAACTAAGAAATAAACTAAACCTAAAATAAACTAAAATAAAAACTAAAATAAATAAACCTATAATAAAAAAACTAAATAAAATAAAAGATAAACCTAAATAAAAATAAAAACATAATATAAACTAAAATAAATAAAAATAAAGTAAATAAACTAAATAAACCTAAACCTACTAGTTTACTTAATTTTTTTGTTAAAAAAACCTAAACCCTAAATCCTAAGCCCTAAACCCTAAACCCTAAACCTGACACTAAGCTATAACCTACAACCCTAAATCCTAAAACCCTAAACCTAAACCACAACACTAAACACTAAACCTAAACCTTAAACCCTAAACCCCAACCCTAAACCACTAACCTTAAAGCATAAACCCTAAAACCCTAAACCCCGGTTGAGCTAATTTTTTTTTACAAAGGTGATCTTAAAATCAGCGAGGTTATGAAATACAAAGTTGGTTCTCCTACCCATATTGTTCTTGTTGCACCTATTGATGTTGTGGTTCCTCTAGGCAACACTGGTCTAGAACCTTCATAGACTTCTTTCTTCGAGGTTCTCAACATCACAACTAGGATCAACAAGGGTACTGTTAAAATTATCACCCTGATTGAGTTGATTAAAAAGGTGATAAGCTGGGATCCTCATAGGCTACTCTCCTCGCTAAGCTGGGGATTAGGCTATTCTCTTATAGTTAAACCCAAAACCCTAAACCTTAAACCCTAAAAACCTAAAAAGCTAAACCTAAACTAAATAAGACCTAAATAAAAAATAAATAAAAAACATAAACCTAAATAAAATATAAATATAAAATAAAATAAATACCTAAACTAAAACCTAAACCTAAACCTTAAAAATAACAAAATAAAAAATAAAAATAAACTAAAATAAAATAAAGAAAAACTTAAACTAAACTAAAAATAAAATAAATTTAAGAATAAAAACTTTAATAAATAAAAAATTAAACATAAAATAAAAATAAAATAAACCTAAAGTTTAATAAAATAAAATTCTAAATAAAAATCGAAACCTAAAAATAAACCTAAAAAATAAAACCTAAAAATAAATAAAAAATAAAACCTAAACCCTAATTTGAAAAATAAAACTAAACTCAAAATAAAAATAAGATAAAGAAAATAAAATAAACATAAACCTAAACTAAAATAAACTAAAATAAAATAAATTAAACCTAAACCTAAACCTAAAATAAACTAAACTAAACCTAAACCTAAACTAAAATATAAAATAAAATAAACTAAAATAAAACTTAAAAAAAAATAAACTGAAATAAAAAAAAATAACATAATAACCTAAAAAACCTAAAATAAAAATAACTTAAACCTAAAAATAAAATTGAAATAAAACTCAATTAAAGCTAAACCTAAACCTAAAATTAACAAAATAAAAACTTTAACTAAAATAAATAAACCTAAAATAAATTAACTAAACTAAATAAGAATAAAAACTAAAATAAAAAAAATAAACTAAAATAAATAAATAATAAATTAAATGACTAAAATAAACCTAGTGGTTTTTACTTTTTTAAAACCAAACCATAAATCCTAAACCCTAAACCCTAAACCCTCCTAAACCCAAACCTCCCCAAACCTAAACCCTAAACCTAATCCTAAATCCAACCCTGGCGTGAGCCTAAACCCTAAACCTGAGCTACACCCATAAACTCTAAACTCACAGGCCCCAAACCTGATCTGAAAACCCTAAACCTGACCTAAAGTCTAAAAACTTAAAAAAAAACTCTAAAACTAATGAGATAAACTAAATCTAAACCCTAAGAATGGGACAGACTAAACTAAAACCAAAGAAATGTTGAATCGATTTGTTCTCTATTTAAAAAAACCCAAAGCCAAAACCCTAAACTAAACTTGGGACTAAACCTACACTCCATGAGCCCTAACCACAAACCAAACCTGAGCCCTATCTAAACTACCAAACCACTTAAACTGACCTGACTAGGCTGTAAACCCTCCACAACTTATGCCCTAGGCCACAGATCCTGAGCCCTAACCTGACCCCAGGCCACTGGTCATAAACCATATGATAACCTAAACCCTAAACCTTAAACCCCAAACTGAACCCAAATCTAAACCTAACCCAAACCATCAAAACCCTAAACTTAATCCTTAAACCAAAAACTACTAAACCTTAAAACTAAATCCTAATCTTACCCAACCTTAAACCTAAACTTAAAAAATAAATCTTAAACCCTAACAATAAACTTAAACCTTAAACCCTAAACTTAAACTTAAAGTTACTAAATAAATTAAAAAAAAAACCTAAACCCTAGAACCTAATAAACCCAAACCCTAAGAATAGGTAGAACCTTGATGGTCGGAACATCACTATCAACCAGGCTCGATATAAATCTAATGGTGGAGGTGAAGGCGAAGGCGGCGGTTATCGTACTAGTGGTGGGGGATCTAGAGGTGCTAGTAGATATGGAGGTGGTGGTTAGGGGCGGTGGGTGGTTATGGGAGGAGGAGTGGCGGAGGTTACTGATGGTTGTGGGAGAGGGATATGATGGTGTATCTCGAGAGGGTGAGTGTTGGTTTTGATGGGAAGCTGAGAAAGCGAAGAATGCACGATCCAATGCTATGAACTGTGTCTTTATAGTAGAGACAGTTCTAGTTATCTAGGGTTTTTGATTTACTCTATGTGCGCTCATTTTTTATCTATGCCATCACTTGTGCCTTGGAAAACCTGGTGTGTTACTTATTTGATGAATTCGAAAAGAAGAAATGTTGAATATGAATCTGTTCTCTATTAAAAAAACTAAAAGCCCTAAACCCAAAATAGAAACCTGTACCTTAAACCTAAAACCTAAACCCTAAACCCTAAACCTAAACCAACCAACCTAAACCTAAACCCAAAACCTAAACCCACTAAACCCTAAACCCTAAACCCTAAACCCCAAACCCTAAACCCTAAACCCTAAACCCTAAATCCTAAAAGATAAAAATTTAAACCTCTATATAAAACCTAAAAATAAAATAAATAATAAAACCTAAACCAAAATAAAATAAAATAAAAACCTAAACTAAAACATAAACCTAAACATAAACCTCAAAAGATATTAAAATAAAAATAAAAACTAAACTAAAATAAATTAAATTAAAACCTAAATTAAACTAAAAAATAAAAAATCTAAATAAAATAAAAACTAAACCTAAAATAAAACTAAAACTAAAATAAATAAAATTAAAATCTAAATAAAAAAAAAACTAAAGCTAAAATAAAAAATAAAATAATCCTAAACCTAAACTAAAATAAAATAAACTAAAATAAATAAAACTTGAACATAAACCTAAAATAAACTAAACCTAAACAAAAACCTAAACACAAATAAAAAATAAAACATATTCCCTAAATTTTTTAAATAAAACCTAAACCTAAAATAAACAATATCAAGTAAACATAAACCTAAAATAAAATAAACTAAAATAAAATAAATAAAACCTAGACGCTAAAACCTAAACCCTAAACGCTAAACCGTAAACCCTAAATCATAAACTTCAAAACCTAAAAACCTAAACCTAAATATAAAACAAATAAAAAAACCTAACCTAAATAAAATAAAAAATAAAATAAAATAAAAACTTAAACTAAAGATAAAACCTAAACCTAAACTAAACTTAAACCTAAAGTAAAAATAAAATAAAATAAAAAAATAAAACTAAAAATAAAATAAATAAAAAACCTAAACTAAACTAAAAATAAAATATGCCTAAAATAAAAACCATTTAAAAGAAAGAAAATGCAAAATAAAAAATAAATTAAAGCTAAAATCAAATAAAATAAAACTAAATAAAAAAACCTAAACCTAAAAATAAACTTAAAATAAAAAAATTAAGAAAAATCTAAATACAAGAAAAAAAAAGCTTAAACCTAAAATGACAAAATAAAATATAACCTAAACTAAAATAAACAAACTAAAATAAATTAAACCAAACCCTAAACCCTACCTAAACCCTAAACCTTTAACTCTTAAACCCTAAACCCTAAACCCTAAATCATAAACCTACCCTACCACTAAACTTAAAAACTAAACTCTAAACCTAAACCACAACCACCCAAAATCTTAAACCCTCAACACTTCTGCTACCCTAACCCTAAACCCTACCATGACCTAAACCCTAAACATTAAACCTAAACTTACAACCCTAAAGGCTAAACCCCTGGATCCTACCTGACCTACCTAAACCTTAAACCCTAAACTCTTTCGGCAAAATAATATGGGAACAATGGTAAACTGCTTATATTCCTTCCTTTCTTTTAAACAAACTACTATTCCTATCATTCTTAGCAATCAAGATCAGATCCTTTTTAAGCTTTCACATAATGGTGATTTCAACTTTAAAAATGTTTGGATTCACATTAAAGAAGCTCATGAATTTTCCAATGTGTTTTTAAAACTATGGAATAACACTATCCCTATTTCTTATTTTGTTCTTACTTGGCATATTTTGAAAAACTTCATCCCCGTTGACTCCTTGTTGTGGGGGTAAAGGTTTTCAATTACCTTAAAAATGCCAATGTTGCTTTCACATTGAGAATGGGAATCATGTTTTTTTTAACGGGGCCATTGCTTCTAAACTTTGGATTTGGTATGATGACCTCTTTAACTTTATCATTTACAATGGCTCCTTAACTTTATACCAGCTTCTTGAAGTTTATTCTGACAACACTATTAAAGGTCACATTAAACTCATAAATGCTATCACTCTTATTTGGTTCATATGGATGGACCTAAATGATGCAAAACATCGTGGGATCCCTATGAACCACATGAGGATAATTGCTAGAATTAAAAACAAAATTCGTGACTTGTTCAATGCCAATCTTATTAACTACAAACAATTCAAAAGTTGTAAATTTGTGGCCAATAAACTAGGTTTTAACTTGCCGGATCAACCACACTGTAAAGATGACAATATTGTCTATTAGGCAAAACCTCATGCTAATACTATTAAAATTAACACTGATGGCTCTGTCTCTCATAAAGGTTCAGGCTGTGGTGGCATTTTCAAAAACCTTAACGGTAAAGTTCTATGTGCTTTTTCTTACCACCTTAATTCTTGCTCTGTTCCCTTTGTTGAGCTCATGGTAGTGTACAAAGCTCTTGAGATTTGCCTTCAAAATGGTTGGCTCAATATTTGGATTGAGGTGGATGCCCTTCTGCTGATTGATCTTTTGGCTTCCACCAAAATGGGCAATATAGAATTATACTATCTTCTCAAGCAAACTAGAGCTCTCCTTACCCAACTCGATTTTAAAATCACTCATGTATGGCATGAGGGTAATGCATGTCTTGATTACTGGGTGCTAGATTGGATGGAATAAATTTCTTTGATCAACTAACACTACCTAAACATTTGCGTGGTTTGGTTAATCTGGACAATATTGGGCTCCCTTATCTCAGAAATTAATCTAACCTATTGGATTGACGGTTCAATACTGTTTTAACATGGTCACTTTCTACTTAGTGTTCTTGTTTCTTTGGTATTTCGATGCATCATCCGATATCCCTTCTTTGCTTATTTGTTAATCTCTGGCATGTCTTTGTTGGTTTAATTGCTATAACTTTAATTGGGAGCTTACTGCTTCTATTGCTTTTACTGTTAATGTGTTGTTGTTCCTTTGGAATTTGCTGATGCATCATCCTATTACTCCTTCCTGGTCCTTTGCTAAGCTATGTGGCATCTACTATTGGTTTAATTATCCCAACCTTGTTTGGGGTCTTATTATTACTAGTAAGATGTTTCCTGTTCTATTTTCTGCTGTATTTTTTGATCAATAGGGACAGATTTCTTTCCTTTTTCTGGAATTATATTCGGGCCTCAATGTCTAAGCTATACTTCTATATAACTTTATGGCGACCCTAATTTACTCGATATTCTTCCCCTTATTATGGTTGTAGCCTCTCCTATGCTCCATAACCTTACCTCCACAACCTGTAAGGATAGATCTTGCAATATCCTTGCTATTATAACTTCTTCTCTATAGAATTGGAATTATTTCTTGAATTCTAATATTACTGATGCTGTGGGATTAGCTACTAGCCTCATATTATGTGATATCAAAGATGACTTTTCTTTGAACCACTTAATAAACTATGTTATACCATTGCTCTTTACTAGTTTATCCTATGTAGGGTACAATATCTGTGTTGATGTTTTAATTATTGGCTATTGGATTTTTGGGCCTTTTGTCCTGCAGGCCTCTATTGAGGTTGTTGACTGCATGGTGGCTTTTGCTTTTTTGCTTGATTTTCTTGTTAACAATAGGGCTTTTGCTGATCTTTACATGTCTATGGTCCTTCTAAACTGTAGTTTATCTTATGCATTGTCTGTTTTGAATGGGTGGTTTTATGGCCAACTTGCTGTTATTTTCTATCTTAGTTGTTGGCTGATCTAGATCATTTAATCTTATGTCTAGCATGCTACTACTAGGGTTATTCATCAGGTTTAGCAAGGTGCTTTTGGAGTTATTTTACTGTTTGCATTGGCAAACCTCATATAACCATCCTACCAAGAGAGAAACTGCAATTTCCCATTTATTTTTATTATCTCATTGCAGGATTGGACTTACTTATTAGCTTTTCAGTTTGTCTTTACTGAGGATGCTTTCTTTTAAGCGATCATCATCTGGAAGGATATTAATGTTCATTTTCCTTTGAACCCTTTTCATTTCTATTTTACATCTCTGCATTTTAATGGAGTTTTATATGGTGGGTGTAATAATTGTATTATTGTTTCCACTATTCACCTTTGGAATTTTGGGTCCTTTTTCCAGCAGGTTGTCTTTGTGGTTGTTGGCTATTTCTTGCCTTTCGATTTTATTACTATTTGTGTTGTTATCATCTGGGCTGCTGCTGACTTCACCTGCTGCTATTTTTTCCATCCTCATTCAGCTAGTCTTGGTCATTCTATCTGGGAATTAACTTATGCATTGTCTATTTTGAATGGGTGGTTTTATGGCCAACATGTTGTTATTTTCTTTCTTGGTTGTTGGATGATCTGGTTCATTGAGTCTTATGTCCAGCAAGCTGCTACTAGGGTTGCTTATCATGTTTAGTAGGGTGCTTTTGGAGTTATTTTGCTGATTGTTTTGGCTAACCTCTTCTACCCAACCTGCCAGGAGAGAAACTACAATTTTCTATTCAATTTTATTATTTCATTGCAGGTTTGGACTTACTTAATGGCTTATCAGTTTGCCTTCATTGAGGATGTGGGTTTAGCTGCTAGCCTGATCATCTTTATCTAGAAGGATTTTTCTGTTGATTATCTTTTGAACCCATTTTGTTTCTATTTTACATCTATGATTTTTAATGGAGTTTTATATGGTGGGTGTAATAATTGTATTTTTGTTTCCACTGTTGGCTTTTGGATTTTTGAGTCCTTTGTCCAGCAAGTTGTCTTTGTGGTTGTTGGATGTTTCTTTATTTTTTTTTGATTATTTTGCTATTAACATCGGGCTACTGATCTCTCCACTTTCTTTTTATCCCTCTTGGTGCTGTTAGAATTGTGCAGATCATTGTGATTATGCTTTTGCTTTACTTGATTTTAACCTATGTACTGTTTACTCTTAATGGATGGACTTATGGCAGAACTGGACTATTGTGTTTGCTGCTAAGCAAGTTGCTTCTAGGGTGTTATCTCTGATTATCTTTTATTGGAATTATTTGTGGTGGGGAGCAGCCCTTTACCTGTTTCCTCTAATCTGCATTCCCATCTCTTCTTTGATAGACTTCTGCAATTCCTGTGGCAATTTGGGCTGGGGGTATGATGTCTTCCTTTACACTTGCTATTTTCTAACTTCTGCAACTAAGAGGTTATTAACATATACATTACTTACATTCATTGGATTTCCTTTTCTTGGAAATATCCCTCGGTTGTTTACTGGGCTGTTTACCCAGACTGTATATTTATTATTATCATATACATTTGGGATGGAGTTAATACCATGCTTTTGTATTTGCTTGGCTGGTTTTCAGCAGGTATTACATCTGATCTTTTATTGCTTTTTAGCTTTGCCTGGCCTTTTCTACTTTTTCCCTGTGGTGGGTCTTCTTGCTTGTCTCATTAAACCCTTAGATCTGGTTAAAAATATGGTTGACCTGAAAATGATGGCTTTCTTTCATTTATGTTGGGATTATCATGCCATGGGGCCTAATATGATGACATATATTTTGCATGGAATACTCTTATCCATTCTCTTTCTTTGCTCTTTCTTCTACTCAGATACGCTTTGCTTATGTTTGCAGGTAATAAGGCTCAAAAGATCTTCTTCAAATGGCTGCTATACAGGTTTGTTGGCTATGATGGCTATGATGATTTCACTCCCCTTTGGTTTGGTAGTAGCTCTTGTGATGTAACCCTTTTGCTGAAGTTTGGATTCTCATATTTGCATCTGCCCTAACTTGGTGTGACTGAGCCTGAGCCTTCTCTATCACACTACTTTACTATCATTCTCAGATTATGTTATTTTCAATTTTTATTTTGTGTGTTTTACCTTAACTGCTCTAACTTCTTTCTGTCTACAATTTTGCAGGTGCTTCTCTCTTGTCCTCTTGCAGGTTTGCTCCATAGTGTCATGCATTCTCACATCCTGCAGAGCATTGGCCCTAATCTTCCATTGGCTTCTTATGTTAATCAATTTGTATCTTTGCTTTTCTTTTGTGCCAGATAGGTAATTTACTCCCTAGGCTGATTGTAGCTCTTTGAGCAGTAGTTCTGGAGTTTATCCCCTTTAAGGACCTTGTAACCCTCTTTTTGTCACAATAAAATTTCCCTATATGGGGTTTCCCAAAAAAAAAAAACCTACACCCTAAACACTAAACCCTAAAACTTACAACCCTAAACCCTAAGATCTAAACCCCAAACCCCAAACCCTAAACCCTAAACCCTAAACCCTAAACACTAAACCCTAAACTATAAACCCAAAATCCTAAACCCTAGAACCTAAAAACCTAAACCTAACTAAGTAAAATCTAGAAATAAAATAAATAAAAAAACCTAAGGTTAATTAAAAAAATAAAAAATAAATAAAAACTTAAACCCAAAAATAAAAATAAAATAAAATCAAAAATAAATACTAAACTAAAATTAAATAAATAAAAACCTAAGCTAAACAAAAAATAAAATAAAATAAACCTAAAAATAAAAAACCTAAACATAAAATAAAAATAAAATAAACATAAAATAAAATAAAATAAAATAAAATAAATAAAAACCTAAATCTAAACAAGAAACTTAAAAATAAATCCTAAAAATAAATAAAAAAATAAAACCTAATTTAAACTAAAAAAACTTAAACCTAAAATAAAAATAAAATAAAACTAAACCTAAACTAAAATCAATTAAACTAAAATAAATAAAACCTTAAACCTAAAATAAACTAAACCTAAGCATAAACCTAAACTAAATAAAATAAAATATACTAAAAATAACCCTAAACCTAAACTAAAATATAAAACCTAATAAATAAATAAAACCTAAAAAAAATAAAATAAAATAAAACTAAAATAAAAAAATAAACATAAACCTAAAACTAAAATAAATAAACTAAACTAATAAAAATAAGAAATAAACCTAAATAAAAATATAAATTAAACTAAATAAACCTAAACCCACAAGTTCACTTAATTTTAAAAAAAACTCTTAAACCCTAAACCCTAAACCCTAAACTTGAAATCCTAAACCCTAAACTTTAAAACTAACCCTAAACCCTAAACCCTAAACTAACCATAAACCCTAAGCCCTAAACCCTAAATCGTAAACCCTAAACTAAAACCTAAACCTTAAATAAAAAACCTAAAACTAAACCTAAAACTAAGTAAAGTAAATACCTAAACATAAATAAACTAAAAGCAAAACACAACCTAAACCTAAATAAATAAAAATTAAACCTAAATAAAATTAAATAAACTAAATAAAATAAATAATACTAAAATAAATAAAATAAAACATAAACCTAAACCTAAACTAAACTAAATAAACCTAAACCTAAAACCTAAATCTAAACCTGAACCTAAACCTAATCTTAAAAATTGAAACAACAACAACAATATCAACAACAAGCCTTTATCCTACTAAGTGGGCTCAGCAACATGAATCCTTTAAGTGTACTTAGGTCATTTTTTATACATCATAACCAAGTCATTTTAGGTCTACCTCTACCTTTCTTAACATAAAGCTAATCTAATGCATCTACTCTACTAACCGGGTCATCAGACGGTCGATGCTTTATGTGGCCAAATCATCTAAGGCGACTCTCTCCAATCTTATCGGCTAAAAACTAAAACTAAGAATCCTAAACCTAAATAATACCTAAACCTAAACTAAACTAAATAAACCTAACCCCAAACCTAAACCTTAAAAAAAAATCCTAAAACATAAACCTAAAATAAATAAATAAAACATAAAACTAAACCTAAACCTAAAGCTGAACTAAAATAAATAAATAAAATAAACCTAAACCTAATAAAATAAAAATCTAAACTAAAAGAAAATAAATAAACCTAAACTAAACCTAAACTAAACTTGAACTGAAACCTAAATAAATAAACCTAAAGCTAAACCTAAATTAAAATAAATAAAATAAACCTAAAAAAATAAAAATAAAAATAAAAACTAAATAAACTAAAAAATAAAACCTAATCCTAAACCTAAACTAAATAAAATAAATAAAACCTAAACCTAAACCTAAATAAATAAAACTAAAAATTAAACCTAAACCTAAACCTAAACCTAAACTTAAAACATAAAACTAAACTTAAATAATAAAATCTAAACCTAAACTAAATAAACTAAAAAATAAATAAAATAAACCTAAACTAAATAAAACCTAAACCTAAACCCTTAACCTAAACTAAATAAAAATAAATAAACCTAAACTAAACCTAAAAACCTAAACCTAAACCTCAAAAACCTAAATAAACTGAGCTAAACCTAAACCTATAAATAAACCTAAACCTAAAATAAACCTAAAAAATAAATAAAAAAATAAAACCTAAACTAAATAAAATAAAATAAACCTAAAACCTAAAACCCTAAACCTAAACTAAAACATAAACCTAAAAACCTAAACCAAAACCTAAACTAAGCTAAATAAACCTAAATAGATAAAACCTTAAAAAAAAATCTAAACTAAATAAACCTAAACCTAAACCAAAATGAAAACTTAAACCTAAAACTTAAACCTAAAAATAAACTAAATAAATAAAAATAAACCTAAACAAAAAAATAAAGCCTAAACATAAAATAAACAATAAACTAAAACCTAAACCTATCCCTGAACCTAAACCTAAATAAATAAAAAAAATAAAAACCTAAACCGAAACTAAATAAACTTAATAAATTAAACCTAAACCAAAAATAAAAAGGCTAAAACCTAAACCTAAACCTAAATAAAAATAAAGCTAAATAAACAAAAAATAAAACCTAAACCTAAAACAAAAATAAACCTAATCTAAAATAAAATAAATAAATAAACTTAAACTGAAATAAACTAAAACTATGTTTCCCTTGATTTTTTTCTCTCCTTTCTCATTTATTGCTAATGGTTGGGTGGTCCTCCTTAGTTTTTTTTCCCTTGGTTGTTTGTTTGGTTGGGTGACTACCATTTCTATTTTTTGGTTTTTTTGATGATCTCTAGGAGGGTTATGGCTACGCTTGCTGTTGCTTTTTTTTGCCTATTTTGGTGTCTATTTTGGGTTAGCCTCGATATTGGATCCTCTACTATTATGGTTGGTTGTTGAGTGGCAACTGTTGGTCTCTTCAAGATTTGATTAGCTTTGGTCTTTTCAATAATTTTTGGTTATTTTTCCTGGTTTGCATTGGAGATTCTTGTTAAACCTAAAAATAAAACCTAAAAATAAATAAAAAATAAAACCTAAACCTAAAATAAAAATAATTTAAACCTAAACTAAAATAAATAAAACCTAAACTAAACCTAAAATAAACTAAACCTAAACCAAAACCTAAACAAAATAAAATAAAATAAACTAAAAATAAACTTAAACCTAAACTAGAAAATAAAAGCTAAAAATAAAGCTAAAATAAAATCCTAAAACCTAAACCTAAAAAAAGTAAAATAAAAATCTAAACCTAAACCTAAAAATAGAAAATAAAACCTAAACCTAAAAATAAAATAAAAATAAAACTAAACTAAGAAAATAAACATAAACGTAAAGATAAACCTAAAAAATAAACTAAAATAAAAACCCTAAACTAAAATAAATAATCTAAACTAAATAAAAATAAAAACAAACATAAATAAAAAAATAAAATAAACTAAATAAACCTAAACCTACTGATTTCTTTATTTAAAAAAAATCTTAAACCCTAAAACCAAAACCCTTTACCATAAAACTAACCCTAAACCCTAAATTCTAAACCTACAACCCTAAACCCTAAACCCTATACCATAAAAAACCCTTAACCCTAAACCTTAAACCCTAAACCCTAAGCCCTAAACTCTTAAACCCTTAAACCTTAATCTGTGCGGTGATCACCACAAGTTTGTGGTCTATCTGCTATATCTTTTCCATCTTGATTCGATTAGACTTGTCCGGATCACTATGATTATGCCATTATTGAGAAATTAACTTTATGTCTATTCTGAATTGTTGGTTTATGGCCAGCTTGCTATTATTTCTGTCTTGGTTGTTGGCTGAACTGGATTATCGAGTTTTATGTCTATATTGTACCTCTCTTTTTCATTGGCTTATCCTATGGTGGGTGCAATAATTGTATTGTTATTTTAATTGTTGGTATTGGATTTTGGGCCTGTATGTTGCCTTTGAGGTTATTGGCTATTTGTTGGTTTTTTCGATTGTTTCTTTGTTTCCAAGCTACTGTTGTTCACTGGTGTTTGTGGTCTATTTAATCTGCTGCTATTTTTTTCATCTTATTTTAGTTAGACTTGTGCAGATCACTATGATTATGCTATTATCTACTTGGATATTATCAAATGCACTGTCTATTCTGAATGGGTGGTTTTATGGCCAGCTTGCTATTATTTACTATCTTGGTTGTTAGCTGAACTGGATTATTGGGTTTTATGCCCAACAAGATGCTACTGGGGTTGTCTCTCTGATTATCCTTATTTGGAATAGTTTGTGGTGGGGAGAAGCTTATTACCTGTGGCTTCGGGTCCATCTAATCTGCTGTTGCATTCCCATCTTATTAGACTTACGATTTCTATTTGGGTTTGGGTTATCTGTCTTTCTTTACACTTGCTGGTTATTAACTTCTACAATGATTATTAACAAGGGGGTTGTTATCATCTACATTGCTTATTCTGATTGGGTACCTTTTTCTGGGCTATATTTAGGGTTGTATACCAGGACTGTAAGTTTCATATATGTCCCATATGTTTAGGATGGAGTAAATTACATGCTATTTGATTTTCCTTGTTGGATCTCAACAGGCTTTTCAATTAGTTATTTATTGCTTCTTTCCTCTACCTGGCCTTTTTTGTTATTTTCCTATGGTGGGTTTTCATGCTGGCCTAATTAAACTCTTGGCTCTGGTAAAAAATAAGGTGGATCTAGCAAAGATGGTTCATTTTCATATGTGTAGGGATTCTCATGGCATGGTGACTATATTGATAGTATTTATTCTACATGGGATCTCCTTTCCCATTCTTCTTTTTGCAGTATCATTTTCTATTATGTTGATGGCATTGTTTAGGTTTGCAGGTACTAAGGCTCAAAAGACTTTCAACAAATAGTTGCTATCTTCCCACAAGTTCGTTGGCTATGATGGCTGATGATTTCACTCCTTTTTGGTTTGGTAGTAGCTCTTGTGACCCTTCCACTGAAGTTTGGGTGCTCATATTTACATCTGCCCCAATTTGGTGTGACTAAGCCTGAGCCTTCGCTCACACACTTCTTTATAATCCTTCTCAGTTTAGGCTATTTTCAATTTTCAGTTTTGTCTTCTAATTTCTATCTTTCTACAATTTTGCAGGTGCATTTCTCTTGTTCTCTTGCAGGTTTGCTCCCTAGTGTCATGCATTCTCTCATCCTAAAGAGCTTTGGCCTAGATCTATCCAATGGATTATCTATATTAATCAATTTGTATCTTTTGCTTTCCTTTACTCTTTTATTTTGCTTTTGGTTGTACTTAGATAGGGGATTTACTCTCTAGGCTGATTGTAGCTCTTTGAGCGGTAGTTGTGGAGTTTATCCCCTATTAAGGACCTTGTAACCCTCTTTTTGAGGCAATAAAATTCCCCCTATATGGGGTTTCCAAAAAAAAAAAAAAACCTAAACCTAAACTAAAAGAAATGAAACTAAAATAAATAAAACCTAAACAAAAATCAAAACCCAAACCTTAAAAAAAAACCTAAACAATAAACTAAAAAATAACCTAAACCAAAAATAAACAATATAAAGTATACATAAAACTAAACTAAAATAAATAAAACCTACACTCTAAACCCTAAACTTTAAAATTCTAAACCCTAAACCTTAAACCCAAAACCCTAAACCATAAACCCTAAATCATAAACCCTAAAACTTAAAAACCTAAACCTTAACTAAATAAAACCTAAAAATAAAATAAATAAAAAACCTACACCTAAATAAATTAAAAAAGAGAAAATAAATTCTAAAATCCTAAAAACCTAAACCTAAACTAAATAAAACCTAAAAGTAAAATAAATAAAAAAACCTACACTTAAATAAAATAAAAAACAAAAAAAATATAAACCTAAACTAAAACCAAAACTAAAACCCTAACCTAAACCTAAACCTAACCTAAACCTAAAACTAAAAATATAATAAAATAAAAATTAAAAACTAAATAAAAATAAAATAAATAAAAATCTAAACTAAACTAAAAAATAAAATACACCTAAAACCAAAAAACCTAGATAAAATAAAACTAAAAAATAAAATAAACCTAAAATAAAATAAAATAAAAACTAAATAAAAACCTAAACTTAAAAAATAAACCTAAAAAATAAACTTAAAAATAAAACCTCAAAATAAATAAAAAATAAAACCAAAACCATAAACTAAAAAAATGTCCTAAATGAACAAAATAAAATATAAACATAAAATAAAACAAACTAAAATAAACCTAAACCCTAAACCCTCCCTACCATAAACCACCCTAAACCCTAAACCTTAAAAAAACCTAAACCTAAACCCTAAACTAAACCCAACAATCTTACTAACCACTAAACAACCTATACCTAAACCCTAAACCCAAAACAAATCCTAAACTAAACCATAAACCTAAAACCTAAAACTTACAATAAACCCTAAACCCTAAACTACCACACTAAGCCCCTCTCATCACCTAAACCTGGACTCTAAAATTCTAAACCAGCCACCTTAAACCTAAACCACACTAAACTAAAATAGTAAACCCTAAATCCTAAATCATAAACTTACAAAGAGCCACAACCACTCCCCACCCTAATCTAAACCCTAAACCTTAAATCCTGAAAACCTAAAAACCTAAACCTAAACTAAATAAAACCTAAAAACAAAATAAATAATAAAACCTAAGCCTAAATAAAAAAATAAAATAAAATAAAACCCTAAACTAAAAACTAAACTTAAACTTATGCTAATAAAATAAAATAAAAAAATAAATACTAAACTAAAATAAAATAAACAAAAAGACTAAAAAATAAAATAAACCTAAAAAATAAAAAACCTAAACACAAAATAAAATAAAATAAACCTAAATATAAACATAAAAATAAATAAAAAATATAACCAAATCCCTAAAATAAAAAAAAAGAACTTAAACCTAAAATAAAAATAAAATAAACTTAAATCTAAACTAAACTAAAATAAATAAAACCTAAACCTAAACATAAACCTAAACTAAATAAAATAAAATATACTAATTAATAAACTAAAATATAAAATTTAAAAATAAACTTAAAATAAAAACCTAAAACCTATACCTAAAAAACCCTAAACCTAAAAAATAAAAATAAAAATAAAATTAAACAAAAAAATAAACATAAACCTAAACCTAAACCTAAAAAAAAAACTAAAATAATAAACCTAAACTAAAATAAATAAAGCTAAAGTAAATAAACTAGACTAATAATAATAAGAAATAAACCTAAATAAAAATATATAATAAACTAAATAAACCTAGACCTCCCATTTTACTTAATTTAAAAGAAAAATCTTAAACCCTAAACCCTATGCCCTAAACTAAACCTAAACCCTAAACCCTAAACCCTAAATTAAAACATAAACCTAAAATAAAAGCCTAAACTTAAACCTAAAACTAAATAAACTAAAAGCCTATACTTAAATAAACTAAAATCAAAACCTAAACCTAAACTTAAATAAACTGAAATAAATAAACTAAAAAATAAACCTAAATAAACCTAAAGAAACCTAACTAAACTAAATAAATAAACCTTAACCTAATCCTAAACATAAAATAAAAATTAAAACCCAAACCCAAACCAAAAAACCTAATCCTAAAACTTAAACCAAAACATAAACTAAAATAAATAAATAAAATAAACCTAAACCAAATAAAATAAAAACCTAAACTAAAATAAACTAAAGTAAAAACCTAAACCAAAAAAATAAAAATAAAACCTAAACCTAAGCCAAAACCTAAACTAAAATAAATAAAATAAACTACATAATAAAAAATAAAAATAAAAAGCTAAAATGAACTAAAAAATACCTAAACCTAAACCTAAACCTAAACCTAAACCTTAAACCTCCTAAACCAAACCTAAACTAAATAAATGAACCTAAACTTAAAATAAAATGAACTAAGACTAAACCTAAACCTAAAAACCTAAAAAATCCAAATCTAAACTAAATAAACTAAAAAAATAAATAAAATCTATAATAAAACCTAAACTTAAACCCTAAACCTAAACTAAATAAAAGTTAATAAACCTAAACAAAACCTAAAACCTAAACCTAGAAAACCTAAACATAAACCTAAATAAAAACCTAAACCAAAACCTAAACCTAAGATAAACCTAAAAAAAATAACCTAAAACCTAAACCTAAATAAACTTAAACCTAAAATAAATAAATAAAAATAAAACCCAAACTAAATAAAATAAAAATAAACCTAAAACCTAAAACCCTAAACCTAAAATAAAACTTAGACCTTAAAACCTAAACCTAAACCTAAACTAAACTAAATAAACTTAAATAAATAAAACCTAAATAAAAAAATCTAAACTAAATAAGCCTAAACCTAAACCTAAACTTAAACATAAAACTTAAACCTAAAAATAAACTAAATAAAAAAATAAACATATACCAAAAAATAAAAACTAAATCTAAAATAAAAAATAAAATAAAACCTAAACCTAAACCTAAACCTAAATAAATAAAAAAGAAAAACCTAAACCAAAACTAAATAAACTAAATAAATTAAACCTAAACCTAAAATAAAAAAATCTAAAACCTAAACCTAAACCTAAATAAAAAAAAAGCTAAATAAACTAAAAAATAAAATCTAAACCTAAACCTAAAATAAAAATAAATCTAAACTAAACTAAAATAAATAAATAAACTTAAACATATATAAACTAAAACTAAATAAACCTAAACCTAATCCTAAAAAAAAACCTAAACCTAAACCTAAACTAAAAATAAAACCTAAACCTAAATAAACTAAAGAGTGTAAATAAAGTAAATAAATAAAGTAAATAAAACCTTTTTCCTCAGATTGGTGGATTGGTGGTAGCTCCTTGGTTTTTGTTGATTTTATATTTTCTCCTTTGTGGTGATTGCTTGATCTATGGGGGTTGGAGGGGACTTTACTTGCCTCTAGCCTATTTTCTCTCCTTCCTCATTTATTGCTAGTGGTTAGATGGCCTTCCTTGGTTCTTTTTCCCTTGGCTGTTTGTTTGACTGAGTGACTACCATTTCTATTTTTTGGTTTTTTTGATGATCTCTAGGAGGGTTGTGGCTATGCTAGCTATTGCTTTTTCAACCTATTTTGGGCTCTATTTTTGGTTAGCCTTTTATTTTGGTTGGCTGCCCCACTTTCAATTTTGGATCCTCTGCTGTTATGGTTGGTTGTTGAGTGGCCGCTGTTGGCCTTTTCAAAATTTGGTTAGCTTTGGTCTTTTCAATAGTTTTTGGTTATTTCTCCTAGTTTGTGTTGGGGATTCCTATTACTTGGGTATTTTCTCTTTTGATTGGCATGAGGATAACTGGTTTGTGGTTTTTTTCTTTCCTGACTGGTTATTGCTGATTTTATTGGTGGCTTTTTATCACTGCCTGCTGGATTGATGGCATCCTTTTCTCTACCTAGATTGGTCTAGTGACTACTAATGGCTGGTTGTTGCTCTCCCTTTCTTAGAGGTTTGATGCTTATTTGAATGATGGTTGTTGTTATTTTTTATTTTGTTTTAGTCTCTTTCTAGGCTATTGTATTTGATGTTGATATGCTTCTGAATTGGCTTGTCCTTTTGAACTCTTCCTTGTTGGTGGTTGCTCTATCATTGACCTTGCTGTATCTTCTGGGTGGCTGGCTATTTGTGATTAGTCACTATTTTTTTTGTTGTTTGGTTGTTATCGGCTAGCTATTTCTTTGTTTGCTAATGCAGGTTCTGGAAGCCTTTGGGTAGCTTTCTTTTGATGTTGGCTTGTATTAGGAATGATGGCTATGATGGTCCTGATGTTACCCATATCTTTAGTTTTAGTTGGTAGCATTGCATATGAATATAACCCTTCTTATGAAGTTTGGATGCTCATATGCATTATTGCCTCTTAAGAAGATATTAATTGAGCATGAGCCTTCTCTTTCTCAGCTCTCTGTAATAGATTTCTTTATCCTTATTCTTGCTAGCTATGACTATTGCTTTTGTAGTGTTTTTTTCTTTCTTTATAGGTTGGAACTTTTGATGGAATGATCGTTACTCAGTCAACTCAAGAGTTGTTGATGCGGATCTTGCTATCTTGCCTCCCAAAAGGGATCATGAGCTACTGCTGACTAGTCTTTTGATTATTTTTTTACTTATATTGTACTAGTCTTAATCTTTCTTTTCCACTTTTGCTTTTATCACTGTTGCATTTTCTCTTTGTTTTCCCATTGTTCATAGATGGGGGTTTAGCTCTTTAGGTTCCTTGTAGCTCTGAGAGTAGTAGATCTTTGAGCTTTACCCTTCTTAAGGACATTGTATCCTTTTCTTTTATTGTAATAAAATTCTAACCTTTCCTTCAAAAACTCTAAACCCTAAACCTTAAACCCTAACCCAACCCCTAAACACACCTAAAACCTAAACCTAAACCTTAAACCTCCCTAAACTAACCTTAAACACTAAACCCTAAACCCTAAAATAAACCTAAAGCTAAAGCCTAAAACCCTAACCAACTAAACCTAAAACCTAAAGCTAAACACTAAACTAAATCAGCCTAAACCTAAACCCTAAACCCTAAATCTAAAACTAACCTAAACCTAAACCTCCTAAATATAAAACTAGAACCCAAACCCTAAACCCAAACCCTAAAACCATAAACCTAAAACCCAAATCCCAAAACCTTAACCCTAACTTAAAACCTAAAATTAAAACCTAAGCCTAAAACCTAAAGATAAAAATAAAAAACCTAAACCACTAAGAAAATAAAAAAAATAAAAACCTAATCTAAAATCTAAACCAAAAATAAAATAAAATAAAAAATAAAACTAAACTAAAACAAAATAAATAAAACCTAAACTAAACTAAAAAATAATAAAACTTAAAATAAAACCTAAACATAAAATAAAAAATAAAATCAAAATAAAATAAAAAAATAAGAAAAACGAAACCAAAATAATAATAAACCTAAAATAAAATTGAAAAATAAATATAAAATATAACTTAAACCTAAAACTAAAGAAAAAACCTAAACCTAAAATAAAATAAAATAAATCTAAACCTAAAATAAAATAAACTAAACTAAAATAAATAAAACCTAAACCTAAAATAAACTAAACCTAAACCAAAACCTTTACTAAATAAAATGAAATAAACTAAAAATTAACCTAAACTAAAAATAAAACCTAAAATAAACCTAAAATAAAAAACTTAAAACCTAAACAAAAAATTAAAATAAAACATAAACCTAAATCTAAAAAAAAAAAATAAAACCTAAAAAAAAAAATAAAACTAAACTAAAAAATGAACATAAACCTAAATCTAAACCTAAAAAAAGCTAAACTATAAAATTAAAAATAAAATAATAAAATTAAAACTAAATAAACTAAATAAATCTAAAACTACCATCTCCTTTAATTAAAAAAAAAACCCTAAACCCTAAACCCTAAACCCTAAAAGTAACCCTAAACCCTAAACCTGTAACTCTAAACACTAAACTCTATACCATAAAAAACCCTTAACCCTAAAATATAAACACTAAACTCTAAGCCCTAAGCTAACTCCATACCCTAAACTAATCCCTAATCCATAAACCCTAAACCCTAAACCCTAACCATAATCCTAAACCCTAAACCCAAAAACCTAAACCTTAAAAATTGAATAAATACAAACAAATAAAACTAAACCTAAAATCCTAAACCCTAAAGCCTATAAACCTAAAACCCTAAACCCTAACCTAAAACAAACCTAAAGATAAACACTAAATCAAAACCTAAAACAAAACCCTAAATATAAACCTAAACCCTAAAGAAATACTAAACCTAAACACTAAAATATAAACTAAACATAAAGTTAAACCCTAAAGTCCTAAACCTAAACCTTAAACTAGACTATAAACCTACCTACAACCTAAACCTTAAACCCTAATCCTAAAACCTTAAAACCTAAAACTAAACCTAAACCTAAAACTATAAAACTAAACTCCTAAGCTAAACATACAACCTAAACCTAAACCCTAAACTTAAAATTTAAACTTAAACCTAAACCCTAAATTTAAACTCTAAATAAACCCTAAACTTAAACCTAAACCTAAACCTAAACCTTGAACCCTAAACCCGAAACCCTAAACCCTATACCCTAAATCCTAAACCCAAAACCCTAAAAACCTAAATTCTAAACCTAAACTAAATAAAACCTAAAAAAAACCTAAACCTAAATAAATAAAATAAAATAAAATAAAAACCTAAACTAAAAACTAAACCTAAACTTATACATAAAAATAAAATAAAATAAAAAATAAATACTAAACTAAAATAAAAGAAATAAAACCTACTAAACTAAAAAATAAAATAAACCTAAAAAAAACCTAAATGAAATAAAACCTGAAAAAAAATAAAATAAACATAAAATAACATAAATTAAAAGCTAAATAAAAACCTAAATCTAAATAATACACCTAAATATAAACTTAAAAATAAATAAAAAATAAAACCTAATCCCTAAAATAAAAAAAAAGAACTTAAACCTAAAATAAAAAAAAAGAAACTTAAATCTAAACTAAAATAAACTAAACTAAAATAAATAAAACCTAAACCTAAACATAAACCTAAGCTAAATAAAATAAAATATACAAAAAATAAACTAAAACCTAAACTAAAATATAAAATCTAAAAATAAACTTAAAATAAAAACCTAAAATCTATACCTAAAAAACCTAAACCTAAAAAATAAAATAAAAATAAAACTAAACAAAAAATAAACATAAACCTAAACCTAAACCTAAAAAATAAACTAAAATAATAAACCTAAAGTAAAATAAATAAAGCTAAAATAAATGAACTAAACTAATAAAAATAAGAAATAAACCTAAATAAAAATATATAATAAACTAAATAAAGCTAAACCTACCGTTTTACTTAATTTAAAAGAAAAACCTTAAACCCTAAACCCTAAACCCTAAACCCTAAACCCTAAACTCTAAACACTAAAACTAACCATAAACCTACAACCTTAAACCCTAAACCCTAAACCCTCTGGCCTAAACTAACCCTAAACCCTAAACCCTAAACCCTAAACTAAAACCTAAACCTAAAATAAAAACCTAAACTTAAACCTAAAACTAAATAAACTAAAAACATAAACCTAAATAAACTAAAATCAAAACGTAAACCTAAACTTAAATAAACTTAAATAAATAAACTAAAAAAAACCTAAATAAACCTAAAGAAACCTAACTAAACTAAATAAATAAACCTTAAACCTAAACCTAAATAAACCTAAACCTAAAAATTAAAACCTAAACTAAAACCTAAACCTAAAAACTTAAAATAACCTAAACTTAAACCTAAACCTAAACTAAACTAAATAAATAAAAATAAAAATAAAAATAAAAATAAAAAGTTAAACCTAAACCTAAACCTAAACCTCAATAAATAAACTAAATAAAATAAACAAAACTAAAATAAATAAGTAAATAAAATAAAGGATAAACCTAAACCTAAACTACACTAAATAAACCTAAATAAACCTAAACCTAAACCTAATCTAAACCTAAACCTAAACCTAAACCTAAAAACCAAAACCTAAACCAAAAATAAACCTAAACCAAAACCTAAACAAAGCTAAAAAACCAAAAACTAAATAAACTAACCTTAAAAAACCTAATCCTAAATAATAACTAAACCTAAACCTAAACTATACTAAATAAACCTAACCCTAAACCTAATCCTTAAAAAAAACCTAAAACCTAAACCTAAACTAAATATATAAAATAAAAATAAATAAATCAAAAATAAACCTAAATTTAAGCCTTAACCTAAACCTGAACCTAAAAACCTAATTCTAAAACCTAAACCAAAACCTAAACTAAAATAAATAAATTAAATAAACATAAACCTAATAAAATAAAAACTTAAACTAAAATAAACTAAACTAAAAACCTAAACCTAAAAAATTAAAATAAAACTTAAACCTAAACCAAAACCTAAACCTAAACTAAAATAAATAAAATAAACCTAAATAATAAAAAATAAAAATAAAAAATAAAATTAAACTGAAATAAACCTAAATAAATAAAACTAAAAACTAAACCTAAACCTAAAAGTAAACCTAAATAATAAAATCTAAATCTAAACTAAATAAACTAAAAAATAAATAAAATAAACCTATACTAAATAAAACCTAAACTTAAACCCTAAACCTAAACTAAATAAAAGTTAATAAATCTAAACAAAACCTAAAAAGCTAAACCTAGAAAACCTAAACCTAAACCAAAATAAAAACCTACACCAAAACCTAAACCTAAGATAAACCTAAATGAAAATAAACCTAAAACCTAAACCTAAATAAACCTTTACCTAAATTAAATAAATAAAAATAAAACCCAAACTAAATAAAATAAAAATAAACCTAAAACATAAAACCCTAAACCTAAAATAAAACTTAAACCTATAAACCTAAACATAAACCTAAACTAAACTAAATAAACCTAAATAAATAAAACCTAAATAAAAAAAATCTAAACTAAATAAACCTAAACCTAAACCTAAACTTAAACATAAAACTTAAACCTAAAAATAAACTAAATAAATAAAAATAAACCTATAACAAAAAATAAAAACTAAATGTAAAATATAAAATAAAGTAAAACCTAAACCTAAACCTAAACATAAATAAATAAAATAGAAAAACCTAAACCTAAACTAAATAAACTAAATAAATTAAACCGAAACCTAAAATAAAAAAGCTAAAACCTAAACTTAAATTAAAATTAAAATAAAGCTAAATAAACTAAAAAATAAAACCTAAACCTAAACCTAAAATAAAAATAAACCTAAACTAAACTAAAATAAATAAATAAACTTAAACATAAATAAACTAAAACTTAATAAACCTAAACCTAAACCTAAAATTAAAAACCTAAACCTAAACCTAAACTAAAAATAAAACATAAACCTATATAAACTAAAAAGTGTAAATAAAGTAAATAAATAAACTAAATAGAACATTTTTCCTCAGATTGGTGGATTGGTGGTAGCTCCTTAGTTTTTGCTGATTTTCTATTTTCTCCTTCGTGGTGACTGCTTGATCTATGGGGGTTGGAGGGGACTTTACATGCCTCTGGCCTATTTTCTCTCCTTCCTTATTTATTGCTAGTGGTTAGATGGCCTTCCTTGGTTCTTTTTCCCTTGGTTATTTGTTTGGCTGGGTGACTACCATTTCTATTTTTTGGTTTTTTTGATGATCTCTAGGAGGGTTGTGGCTATGCTAGCTATTGCTTTTTCCACCTATTTTGGGTTAGCCTTTTGTTTTGGCTGGATGCCCCACTTTCGATATTGGATCCTCTACAATTATGGTTGGTTGTTGAGTGGCAGCTGTTGGTCTTTTGAGAATTTGATTAGCTTTGGTCTTTTCAATAGTTTTTGGTTATTTCTCCTAATTTGTGTTGGGGATTCCTATTAGTTGGCTATTTTCTCTTTTGATTGGCATGAGGACAGCTGCTTTGTGGTTTTATTCCTTCCTGACTTGGTTATGGCTGATTTTATTGGTGGCTTTTTATCACTACCTGCTGGATTGATGGCATCCTTTTCTCTACCTGGATTGGCCTCGTGACTACTAATGGCTGGTTGTGGCTCTCCCTTTCTTAGAGCTTTGATGTCTACTTGAATGATGGTTTTTATTTTATTTTAGTCTCTTTCTAGGCTACTGTATTAGATGTTGCTATGCTTCTGAATTGGCTTGTCCTTTTGAATTCTTCCTTCTTGGTGGCTTTATCATTGACCTTGTTGTATCATCTAAGTGGCTGGCTGTTTGTGATTAGTCTTCTATGGTTTTATTGGTTGTTTGGTTGTTGGCTGGCTACTGGCTAGCTATTTCTTTGTTTACTAATGCAAGTTCTAGAAGACTTTGGGCAGCTTTCTTTCGATGTTGGCTTGTATCAGGAATGCTAACTATGATGGCCCTGATGTTACCCATATCTTCAGTTTTGGTTGGTAGCATTGCATATGAATATAACCCTTCTTATGAAGTTTTGATGCACATATGCATTGTTGCCTCTTAAGAAGATCTTAATTGAGCATGAGCCTTCTCTTTCTCAGCTCTCTCTAATAGATTTCTTTATCCTTATTCTTGCTAGCTATGACTATTGCTTTTGTAGTGTTTTGCAAATTTCTTTTATAGGTTGGAACTTTTCAGATGGAATGATCGTTACTCAGTCAACTAAGCTGTTGATGTGGATCTTGCTATCTTGCCTCCCAAAAGGGATCATGAGCTCTGACTTGTCTTTGGATTAGTTTTTTACTTATATTGTACTAGTCTTAATATGTCTTTTCCTCTTTTTCTTTTCTCGCTATTGCTTTTTCTGTTTGTCTTTCCATTGTTCATAGATGGGGGTTTAGCTCTTTAGGTTCCTTGTAGCTCTGAGAGTAGTAGATATTTGAGCTTTACCCATCTTAAGGACATATTATCCTTTTCTTTTATTATAATAAAATTCTAACCTTTCCTTCAAAAACTCTAAACCCTAAACCTTAAACCCTAACCCTAAACACCCTAAACCCCAAACCCTAAAACCTTAAACCTTTAACCCTAAACTAACCTTAAACACTAAACCCTAAACCAAAAAAAAACTAAACCTTAAAGCCTAAAACCTATAGCCTAAACCCTAACCTAACCCTAAACTACAAAATCTCCAAACCCTAAAGCCTGAACACAAAACCCTAAATCATAAACCCTAAACCCAAACCCTAAACCCTAAACCCTAAAACTAACCCTAAACCATAAACCATAAATCCTAAACCTACAACCCTAAACCCCAAACCCTAAACCCCAAACCCTAAACAAAAAACCTTAACCCCTAAACCCTAAAAACCTAAGAACCTAAAATCCTAAACCTAAAATAAAAAAACCTAAACCTAATTAAACAAATAAAAAAAACCTAATCTAAAACCTAAACCAAAAAATATAATAAAATAAAAAATAAAAACTAAACTAAAACAAAATAAAAAAAACCTAAACTAAACTAAAAAAATAATATAAACTTAAAAATAAAACCAAAACATAAAATAAAAATAAAATCAACCTAAAATAAAATAAAAGAAAAAATCTAAACCAAAATAATAAACCTAAAAATAAAATCAAAAAATAAATATAAAATATTACCTAAACCCAAAACTAAAGAAAAAAACCTAAACCTAAAATAAAATAAAATAAATCTAAACCTAAACTAAAATAAACTAAACTAAAATAAATAAAACATAAACCTAAACCTAAAATAAACTAAACCTAAACTAAAACCTTTACAAAATAAAATGAAATAAACTAAAAATTAACCTATACCTAAACTAAAAAATAAAACCTATAAATAAACATAAAATAAAAACTTAAAACTTAAACATAAAAAAGTAAAATAAAAACATAAATCTAAATCTAAAAATAAAAAAATAAAACCTAAACCTAAAAATAAAATAAAAATAAAACTGAACTAAAAAAATGAACATGAACCTAAACCTAAACCTAAAAAATAAACCAAAAGAAAGCTAAACTAAATAAAATTAAAAAATAAACCTGAATAAAAATATAAAATAAACTAAATAAACTAAATAAACCTAAACCTACCATCTCCTTTAATTAAAAAAAACCCTAAACCCTAAACCTTAAACCCTAAAACTAACCCTAAACCCTAAACCCAACCCTAAACTTAAACTCTATACCATAAAAAACCCTTAACCCTAAAACATAAACATTAAACCCTAAGCCAGAAGCTAACCCTAAACCCTAAACCGTAATCCCTAATCCATATACCTAAACCTAAAGGAACTAAACCTAAACCCAAAACCTAAACCTAAAACTAAAATCAAAACACTAAACCAACTTAAACCCCAAACCCTAAACCCTAAAAATCTTAAACCCTAAAGCCTAAACCATAAACCCCAAAAACCCTAAACCCTAAAGTGTAAACACTAAATCAAAAACCCTAAAACCCTAACCCTAAACATAAACCCTAAACCCTAAAGCCTAAACACTAAACCCAAAACACTAAAACATAAATCCTAAACCCTAAAGCCCTAAACCATAAACCATAACGCTAAACCCTTAACTCTAAAACATACATTAAACCTTAAACCAACAACCCTAAACCCTAAACCCTAAACCTAAACCTAAAACATGACACCCTAAACCCTAAACCCTAAACTCTATAATCTAAACCCTAAACCCTAAAACCCTGAACCCTAAACCATAAACCCTAAACCCTAAACCCTAAACCCTAAAACACCCTAGACCCTAAACCCTAAACCCTAAACCATAAACCCTAAACCCTAAACCTTAAACCCTAAAAACCTAAAAACCTAAACCTAAACTAAATAAAGCTAAAAATAAAATAAATAAACCTAAACTAAACTAAAATAAATAAGAAAACCTAAACCTAAAAATAAAATAAAATAAAATAAGTAAAAAATCTAAAATAAAATAAATAAAAGCCAAAATAAAACTAAAAAAATAAAATGAACCTAAGAATAAAAAACCTAAATAAAATAAAAACTAAACATAAAATAAACATAAATAATATAAAATAAAAACTAAATAAAAACCTAAACCAAAAAAATAAATCAAAAAATAAATAAAAAATAAAACCTAAACCCTAAACTAAAAAAAACTAAGCCTAAAATAAAAAGGAAATACACAAAATAAAATAAACTTAAACCTAAAATAAAATAAATAAAACTAAAATAAATAAAACCTAAACTTAAACCTAAACCTAAACTAAATAAAATAAAATAAACTAAAAATAAACCTAAATCTAAATAAAAAAAGTAAAACATAATAATAAAATTAAAATACAAACCCAAAACTTAAACATAAAGAAATAAAATAAAAACCTAAACCTAAAGCTAAAAATAAAAAAATAAAACCTAAAAATAAAAATTAAAATTAAAATAAATCTCAACTAAAAGGTAAACTGAAACTTAAACCTAAACCTAAAAGATAAACTAAAATAAAAAACCTAAAAAAAATAAATAAACCTAAAATAAATAAACTAAACAAAATTAAAATAAAAAATAAACCAAAAGAAAAATAAGAAATAAAGTAAACTAAAATAAATAATAAATATGCTAAATATACTAAATAAATGTAAACATACCAATTTACTTAATTTTATGACCACAACAACAACAACGACAACAACAATAATAACAAGCCTTTATCCCACTAAATGGAGTCGACTACATGAATCCTTCGTCTCCATTGTGTCCTATTTTGTGTCAAGTTCTCATTTAATTCAAGTATAATTAGGTCATTTTTTATACATCTTAATCAAGTCCTTTTAGGTCTACCTCTACCTTTCTTAACATAAGGCAAATCTAATGCATCTACTCTCTTAACCGGGTCATCAGATGGTCACGCTTTATCTGGCCAAACCATCTAAGGAGACTCTCTCTATTCTTATCTGCCATTGGAGCTACTCCAACTTTTCCTGAACATACTCATTTCGCATTTTATCTCTAAGAGTAAAGTCACTCATCCACCTAAGCATCCTCATCTCTGTAACACTTAACTTAGCTTTATGCTTCTCTTTTATTGGCCAACATTCTGCACCATAAGTCATTGCAAGTCTTACCACCATCATATAAAATTTTCTCTTAAGTTTAAGTGGAACTTTTCTATCACACAATAGGCCAGATGCATTCCTCCACTTCAACCATCCAACTTGAATTCTACTAATAACATCTCCATCTATTTCACCATCATTTTGGACAGTATAACCTAAATATCTGAATCGCTCACTCATATTAATGACTTGTTTAGCTAATGTCACAACACTACCACTAGAGCTTCTACAGCTAAAATTACACTCCATATATTCAATTTTAGATCTACTTAAACGAAAATCTTTAGACTCTAATCTTGACCTCCATAATTCAAGTTTCTCTTGGACTCTCTAGTCTTATCAACAAGAAGAATGTCATCAAAAGCATACACCAAGGTACATCTTCTTATAAATGCCTAGTAAGAACATCCATAACTAAAGCAAAAAAAGATAAGGGCTTAAAGTTGATCCTTGATGTAATCCAACCAAATAGGAAAATATTTTGTCAATCCTGCTTGTGTTTGGACACAAGTAATAGCTCTAGTATACATATCCTTAATTACTTGAATATAACCAATATTAACTCATTTCTATTCTAGAACTCTCCAAAGAACATCTCTTGAAACTTAATCATAAGCTTTCTCTAAATCAATAAATATCATATGTAGATCCTCCTTACTTTCTCTATACTTCACCATCAAACCTCTTAACAAATGTATAGCATCCATAGTAGATCTACCTAGCATGAAACCAAACTGATTGTGAGAAACTTTTGTATCATATCATAACCGATGCTCAATTACTCTCTCCCATAATTTTAATGTATGCCACATTAACTTAATTCCTCTATAATTTGCACACTCTTGTGCATCACCTTTATTCTTAAAGGTAGGAACCAACAAACTCTTTCTCCACTCATCTAACATCTTTTTAGTCTTTAAAATAACATTAAAAAGATTTGTAAGCCAAGAAATTCCTTAATTTCCTAAACATTTCCACACTTCTATTAGAATATCATCAGGTCCTACATCTTTTCCATATTCCATTTTCTTTAAAGTTTCTCTAACTTCAGACTTACTAATATGATGATAAAATTAAAATTCTCTATTTTTATTTAGGGTATTAAAGTTGCTAAAATCAATTGTACTTTCAGATCCTTCATTGAAAAGTTTATCAAAATACCTCATCCTCCTATTTTCAATATCTTTTTCTAAGAAAAGCACTTTATTATTTTTATTCTTAATACACCTCACATGAGCTAGGTCTTTACTTCTCCTATCTCTTTGGTTGGCTATCTTATACATACATCTTTCACCTTCTTTGGTATCTAATCTATTATATAAATTAGTAAAAGCTAAATTTTTTGCATCATATATTGCTTTCTTAGAATCTCTACAGACCACTTTATATCTTTCCCAATTCTCCAAGTTTTTACATCTAAACCAAGTTTTATAACAATGCTTCTTATTTCTTATCTTTTCTTGCACACTCTGACTCGACTACCAACTATTTTTATTAAAAAAAGTTTTTTCCTTCTGATTCTCCAAGCACATTTTTAGCAACTTGCTTAATTTTTCTTGCTATGTTTTTCCACAGAACATTAGCTTCCTTATGAACATCCCAAATATTAAGCTCTTATAGCTTTCTCTTAAAAATATTTTTATATGTGTTCTTTAAGTGTCCCCATCTAATCCTAGGACAATAATTTGATTTATTTTTCTTCTTACAATCTTTCATTTTAAAATCCAAAACTAACAATCGATGTTGGGTACTTAAACTTTCGCTTGGAATGACCTTACAATCTTTACAATCTAAATGATCTTTTTTTCTTATCAGAAAATGACCAATCTCTATTTTACTAAATCCATTTTTATAAGTAATAATATGTTCTTTTCTTTTCTTAAATAAATTATTAGCAACTACAAAATCATAAGCTAAAGCAAAATCTAATATAGTCCTACCTTCTTCATTAGTCACTCCAAATCCATAACCACCATGAATACATTTAAAATCTTCTACCACTCTACCAACATGTCCATTTAAATCTCCTCCAATAAATACTTTTTCTTCAAGTGGTATCTTTTGTATTAATCCCTCTAATTCAATCCAAAATTTTTCTTTTGAGCTTACATCCAAACTTACTTGAGGAGCATAAACACTTATAACATTGATAATATTAGTATCAACAATAATCTTAGTATCAACAATCCCTCTAATTCAATCCAATATTTTTATAGCATAAACACATCTATTAATATTTATAACATTATCTTTCAAACTTTTATCTATAATCACACCTACACCATTTCTAGTTCGACTTCTACATGAATACCAAAGTTTAAAACCTAAACTATCAATCTCCTTGGCCTTCTCCCCAACCCATTTAGTTTCTTGAACACATAAAATATTTATCTTTCTATGAACCATAATATCTATCAATTCCATTAATTTACCTCTAAGAGTACCTATAGTCCAAGATCCTAACCTAATTCTAGTTTCATGGACTAACTTCTTTGCCCGCATCCATCCATAATGTGGGAGCCCTTGCTTATTTAACACTGCACCCGGGAGCCAATGCAGCGGTCCTTGCACATTTTTCACTATATTCAAGCCATACAGCAAGTCGCTTCCAGGGGACGCCTTAGCATTAACACAAAGATTTAAAGGATTCATGTCATAATTATTTTGACAAGTTTTATGCTGGCTGTCGACCACCTACTGCAACCCTCCACTTTTCAAATTCGGACTTGGGACCGGCAAAGTTTTACTTAATTTTAAGACCAAAAAAAAACCTTAAACCTAAATCCTAAACCTACAACCCTAAACCCTAAACCCTAATAAACCCTAAACCAATAAACATAAATCTTAAACTAACCCAAAACCCTAAACCCTAAACCCTAAATAAAAGAAAAAAAACTAACTCTAAACCCTAAACCCTTAATCGAAAACCCTAAGCCCTAAAATCCCTAAACCCTAAACACTAAAACCTAAACCTAAATCCAAACCCTAAACCACAAACCCTAAACCCCAAACTCTAAAACCTAAACCTAATCCTAAACTTAAACGTAAACCTAAAAAATACACTTAAATAAAAAACCTAAACTAAAATAAATAAACCTAAACTATATAAATAAAACTAAATAAAAAATAAACATAGACAAATAAATAAACTAAATAAACCTAAACCTATCGGTTTGCTAAATTTTTTAAAAAAACCTTAAAACTTAAATCCTAAACCCTAAACCCTAAACCCTAAACCTAAACAATAAAACCTAAACCTACAACCCTAAAGCTACAACCCTAAACCCTAAACCCTAAATCCTAAACCCTAAAAAACATTACACCCTAAACCCTAACCCTAAACTTAAACCCTAAAAGAATAAACCATAAAACCATAAACCCTAAACCCTAACACTAAATCTTAAACCCTAAAGCCCTAACCTTAAACATAAACCTAAAGTAACTAAATAAATTAAAAAATAAATCTAAACACTAAAACTTAATTAACCTAAACCCTGAAATTATGCAAAACCTTGGCGGTAGGAGCATCACCGTTAACCAGGCTCAATCTAGATCTAACGATGGAGGCGAAGGCAGAGGCATCGATTATCACAGTGGAGGTGGGGGATCTGGAGGTGCTGGTGGACATGGAAGTGGTGGTCAGAGCAGCGGTGATTAGGGAGGAAGGAGGAGTGATGGAGGTTACAATCATGGTGGTGGCGGAGGGAGAGATCAGGGATATGATGGTGGATCCTGCTACTCGAGAGGCTGGGGTGGTTATCGAGAAATTAAAGAATGGTCAATCTGATCTGTTGTTTATGGAACTGTGTCTTTACAGTAGAGACAATTCTTATTATCTAGGGTTTTTGATTTTCTCTATGAGTTCTCATTTCTGGTTTATGTAATCGCTTGGGTCTTAGAGAACTTGGTGTATTTTTTGGTCGATGAAATTTAGAGAAGAAATGTTGAATATGAATTTGTTCTCTGTTAAAAAAAAAACCCAAAACCCTAAACTAAAACTTGAACCATAAACCTAAAAAGTAAATGCTAAACCCTAAAACCCCTAAACCCAAAACCCTAAATCATAAACACTAAAATGGTAAACCTTAAACCCTAAACCCTAAAACCAAAACCCTAAACCCTAAATCCTAAACAAAAAAACCTAAACCTAAACAATAAACCCCAAACCCTAAACCCTAAACTAACCCAAAACCCTAAAAAGCTAAAATCCTAAACCTAAACTAAATAAAACCTTAAAATAAAATAAATAAGAAAACCTAAACAAAATAAATATAAAATAAATAGAATAAAATAAAAACATAAACTAAAACCTAAACCTGTTTACACCAAAACCAAATCCTAAAATGAAAAAAATAGAAAATAAAAACTAAAATATAATATAATAAATAAAAACCTAAACTAAACTAAAAAATAAAAAACCTAAATAAAATGAAAACGAAAACTAAAATAAAAATAGAATAAACCTAAAATAAGAAAAATAAAAACCTAAACCTAAAAAAAATAATTACTAAAGCCTAAACTAAAAAAAAATTTAAACCTAAAATAAAAATAAAATAAAACTAAACATAAACTAAAATAAAATAAACTAAATTAAATAAAACCTAAAGCTAAACCTAAAATATACAAACCTAAACCTAAACCTAAACTAAATAAAATAAAATAAACTAAAAATAAACCTAAACTTAAACTTAAAAATAAATCCTAAAATAAAAACCTAAAACACAAATGTAAAAAAATAAAATAAAAACCTAAACCTAAACTTAGAAATAAAAAATAAAACCTATGCCTAAAAAAAAAAACTAAATTGAACAAAAAAAAACTAAACCTAAACCTAAACCTAAATAAATAAATTAAAATAAAAAAATGTAAACTAAAATAAACAAAACTAAAATAAATAAACTAACCAAAATAAAAATAAAAATAAACCTAAATAAATAATAAATTAAATTAAACTAAAATAAATAAAAATAAACTAAATAAACATAAACGTACTAGTTTACTTACTTTAAAAATATAAAAAAAAAAAATGAAATAAAAAACCCCAAACCCTAAAATTAACCCTAAACCCTAAACCTACAGCCCTAAACCCTAAACCCTATGCCCTAAAATCCTAAACCATAAACCGTAAAACCTAAACCCTAAACTCTAAAATCCTAAACCCTAAAGCCTACTACCCTAAAGCTTAAACCCTAAACCCCAAACCCTAAACCCTAAACCCAAAAAACTTAAAACTTAAACCTAAATTGAAACCTTATAATAAAATAAATAAAATAACTTAAACATAAATAAATAAAATAAAATAAAATAAAAACTTAAACCTAAACCTAAAAAGAAAATAATTTAAAAAATAAAAACTAATCTAAAATAAAATAAATAAAAACCTAAACTAAACTAGAAAAATAAAATAAACCTAAAAATAAAAAACTTAAATAAAATAAAACCTAAACATAAAATAAAATATACTTAAATTAAAATGGAATAAAACTAAATAAAACCTAAACCTATAAAAATAAACCTAAAAATAAAACCTATCACATAAACTAAACAATCCAAAACATAAAATAAACAATATAAAATAAACCTAAACAAAAACAAACTAAACTAAAATAAATAAAACCTAAAATAGACCTAAAATAAACCTAAGATTAAAAAACCTAAATAAAATAAAACATGGCTAGCGCTTTGTTGTTCGTTGTTTGGTTTAATCGAAGTTATCTATGATGCCTAAGATGTTTCCCCTGTTATCCTTTTGGCTAGTAGCACCATATTTTATTGTAACCCTTCTTATGAAGTTTGGATGCTCACATATCCTGTTGTTCCTTGAGATGAATGTGACTGAGCGTGAGCCTTATCCAAGATTTTTATCATTTTGTTCCTTTTGTGTACTTAGCTTATCCTTATTTCTAGATGCTTATCTCTATCTTATGTTTTTTGCAGGTTTATGGCAGGTTTGGGGTTGTAGGTGGTTTGTGCATCTCTCAGAAGATTTCGGGAAATAGATGGCTTTGACTACCCTTCTTAGAATTTTGTTCTATTTCTATCTTAGTTTTCAATATTTTCTTTCTTTTTCTTTGGTTTTCTTATAGTAGGTAAGGGGATTTATCGCTTTAGGCTATTTATATCTCTTTCAGCAGTAGTTTAGAGATTTATCCCAACTAAAGACCTTTTATCCCTTTCTTTTTTGCTATAAAATTCTCCCACTTTTGATTTTAAAAAAAGCCCTAAGAATGGGTAGAACCTTGACGGCAAGAACATCACCGTCAACCAGGCTTAGTCAAGATCTAGCGGTGGAGGTGAAGGCAGAGTTGGCGGTTAACATAGTGGTGGTGGGGAATCTAGAGGTGCTAGTGGATATGGAGGTGGTGGTCAAAGCAGTGGTGGTTATGGTGGCAGGAGGAGCAATGGAGAGGTTTGGTGGTGGTGGAGAGAGATCGGGATATGATGGTGGATCCCACTGAAAGGCTGGTTTTGATGGGAACCGGAGAAACTAAAAGTGGCGATCTCTTATGAAACTATGTCTTTACAGTAGAGATGGTTCTAATTATCTAAGGTTTTTAATTTGCTCTATGTGTGCTCATTTTTTATCTATGTCGTCGCTTGTGTTTTAGAAAACATGGTGTGTTAATTAGTTGATGAATTCGAAAAGAAGAAATGTTGAATCTGAATTTGTTCTTTGTTAAAAAAAACCATAAACCTTAAACCCTAAACTAAAACCTGAACCCCAAACCCAAAACCTAAAACCTAAACACTAAACCCTAAACCCTAAAACGTAAGCCCTAAACTTTAAACCCTAAACCCTAAACTCAAAAAAAAAACCTAAACCATAAATCCTAAGCCCCAAACCCTAAACCCTCAACTCTAAACCTTAAACTAACCCTAAACCCTAAACCATAAACCCTAAAAAGCTAAAAACCAACATCTAAACTAAATAAAATCTAAAAAAATAAATAAGAAAACCTAAACCAAAATAAAATAAAATAAATATAATAAAAACATAAACTAAAACCTAAACCTAAACCTAAAAGAATAAAATACAAAATAAAAACTAAACTGAAATAAAATAATTAAAAACCTAAACTAAACTAAAAAATAAAACCTAAATAAAATAAAAACTAAACCTAAAATAAAAATATAATAAACCTAAAATAAAATAAAATAAAAACTAAATAAAAGCCTAAACCTAAAAAATAATCCTAAAAAAATAAAAAACAAAATCAAAATCCTAAACTAAAAGAAACCTAAACCTAAAATAAAAATAAAATAAACTTAAAAAACTAAATTAAAAAAAAATAAATAAAACTGAAACCTAAACTCAATGAAATAAAATAAACTAAAAATAAACATAAACTTATTCTAAATAAAATAAACTAAAGAAATGAAAATAAACTAAATAAACCTAAACCTAAATTTTATTTTAAAAAAAAAACCCTAAACCCTAAACTATAAACCCTAAACCCTAAACCCAAAACCTAAACCCAAAACATAAACCCTAAACCCTAATCCTAAACCTACTAAACCCTAAACCCTAAACCATATACCAAAACCCTAAACTGCTAAAAAACCTTATTCCTTAAACCTAAACCTTAAACCCTAAAGCTAAACTACCTAAACCTAAACCTAAAACCTATAAAACCCTAAACCTAAAACCCTAAACCCTAAAGACTAAACCATTAATCCTAAACCCTAAACCCTAAACCCAAAAACCCAAAACCGTAAATCCTAAACCCTATACCCTAAAACCTAAACCTAAATAAGAAAATAAAATAAGATAAAATAAAAACCTAAATTAAAACCTAAACCTAAACCTAAACCTAAACCCAAAAATAAAATAAAATAGAAAATAAAACTAAACTAAAAAATAAATAAAACCTAAACTAATAAAAATAATAAACCTATAAAATAAAAAAAATGAAAACTAAACCTAAAATAAAAATAAAATAAACCTAAAAATTAAATAAAACTATATAAAGACCCCAAACCTAAGAAATAAAACTAACAACAAAACCTAAAAATAAATGAAAAATAATAACTAAACCCTAAACCTAAATTAAAAAAAATAAAATAAACTAAAAATAAACCTAAGCCTAAACTAGAAATAAAACCTAAAAAAAACCTAAAATAACAACCTAAACCCAAACTTAAAAAAATAAAATATAAAACTAAACCTAAATCTAACAATAAAAAATAAAACCTAAACCTAAAAAATAAATTAAAAATAAAATGAAACTAAAAGATAAACCTAAACATAAACCTAAACCAAAATAATAAACAAAAATAAACAAAGCCTAAACTAAAATAAATAAACCTAATATAAATAAACTACACTAAAAAAAATAAACTAAAATAAAAATAAAAAATAAAATAAACAAAAATAAATATAAAATAAACTAAAGATACCTAAACCTATTGGCATACTTATTTTTTTAAAAAACTCCTAAACTATAAACAAAAAATAAACCCCAAAAATAAACATAATATAAAAGCCTAAATCCTAAACCTAAAAAAATAATATAAAAACCTAAACCTATACCTAAAAATAAAAATAAAACTAAACTAAAAAATATACCTAAACCTAAACCTAAACCTAAAAAATAAACAAAAAATAAAACCTAAACTAAACGAAATCAAAATAAAAATAAAAAATACAATAAATTAAATAAACCTAAACCTACAAATTTACTTAATTAAAAAATAAAAAAATAAAAAATTGAAAAAAACCTAATTCCTAAACCCTAAACCCTAAACCCTAAAACTAACATTAAACCCTAAACCTACAACCCTAAACTCTAAATCCTAAAGTGTAAAACCCTAAACCTTAAATCCAAAACCCTAAACCATAAACCCTAAATGCTTAGCCCTAATCCCTAAAATTCTAAACCCTAATCCATAAACCCTGAAGCCTAAACCCTAAACCCTAAACCCTAAACCCTAAACCCTCTTAAAAAAAACCTTAAACCCTAAACCTTAAGCTCTAAACCTTAAACCCTAAATTAAAACCTAAACCCTAAACCCTAAAAATGTTAAACCCTAAACACTAAACCCTAAAACCCTAACACCCTAACACCCTAAACCATAAACCCTAAACCCTAAAACTTAAACCTAAATAAAATAATAAAATAAAATAAAATAAAAACTTGAACTAAAACCAAATCTTAAACCTAAAACTAAACAAAACCTAAACCTAATAATAAAATAAAATAAAAATAAAAAATTAAACAAAAAAATAAAATAAAAACAAACCTTAACTACATAAAAAACTAAAATAAAATTAAAATAAAAAACATAAATAAAATAAAAACTAAACCTAAATAAAATAAAATAAGCCTAAGATAAAATAAAATAAATACTAAATAAAAACCTAAACCTAAAAATAATCTTAAAAATGAAACCTAAAAATAAATAAAATATAACAACTAAACCTAAAACAAAAATAAAACCTAAACCTAAAATAAAAAAAATAAACAAAATAAAATAAACCTAAACCTAAACTAAAATAAACTAAACTAAAATAAATAAAACCTAAACCTAAACCTAAAATAAATTAAACCTAAACCTGAACTGAATAAAATAAAATAAACAAAAAAATAAACCTAAGCCTAAACTAAAAAAAATAAAACCTAAAAATAAACCTAAAATAATAACCTAAAACCTAAACCTAAGAAAATAAAATAAAAAACTAAACCTAATCCTAATTATAAAAAATAAAACTTAAATATGAAAAATAAAATAAAATAAAACTAACTAAAAAACAAACCTAAACCTAAAAAATAAACAAAAATGAAAAAAAAAACCTAAATTAAAATAAATAAACTTAATATAAATAAACTAAACTAAATATAAATAAAAATAAACCTAAATAAAAATAAAAAAATAAAATAATCTTAAATAAGTAAAAAATAAACTAAATAAACATAAACCTACCAGTTTACTTAATTTTTGTTTAAAAAAACCCTAAACCATAAACTAAGAAATAAACTAAACCTAAAAAATGAAACCCAAAACCTAAACCTAAACCTAAAAAAAAAAATAAAATAAAACCTAAACCTAAACCTAAAAATAAATAAAACATAAAACCTAAAATTAGAAAATAAAAATAAAATAAAACTAAACTAAAAAATAAAATTAAACCTAAACCTAAAAAATAATGAAAATATAAAACCTAAAATAAAATAAATAAAAATAAACCTAAATAAAACCAAAAAAAAAACAAACTAAAATAATTTAAAAATAAACTAAATAAACCTAAATCTACCAGTTTACTTAATTAAAAAATATAAAATAAAAAAACACCAAACCTAAAAGTAACCTTAAACTCTAAGCCCTAAACCATAAACCTATAACCCTTAAACCTAAACCCTAAACCCTAAACCCCAAAACCATATACCCTAAACCCTAAATCGTAAACCCTAAACCCTAAAGCCCTAAATCCTAAAACCTAAACCCTAAACCCTATACCTTAAAAACTAAACTCCATTAAAAAAACCTTAATCCCAAAACCCTAAACACAAACCTAAACCCTAAACCCTAAACCTAAAACCTAAACCCTAAACACTAAACTCGAAACCCTAGACCCTAAATCATAAACCTTAAATAAAAAATCCTAAATGATGAACCCTAAACCCTATACCCTAAAATGTAAACCTAAATAATAAAATAAAATAAAATAAACTAAAAACCTAAACTAAAACATTAACCTAAACCTAAACCTAAACCTAAAAATAAAATAAAATAAAAATAGAAAATAAAAACTAAAATAAAAGAAAATAAATAAAACTTAAAATTAACAAAAAATAAAATAAACCTAAAAGAAAAAAACTTAAATATAATAAAAGATAAATCTAAAATAAAAATAAAATAAACCTAAGATAAAATTAAATAAAAAGTAAATAAAAACCAAAACCTAAATGATAAACCTTAAAATAAAACCTAATATAAATAAAAAATAACACCTAAGCCTAAAACCTAAAACAAAAATTAAATAAACAAAATAAAATAAACCTAAACCTAAACTAAACTAAACTAAACTAAAATAAATAAAACTTAAACCAAAATCTAAAATAAATAAAATAAACTAAATAAAAAATAAAACTAAGCCTAAACTAAAAAATTAAACCTAAAAATAAACCAAAATATAAACCTAAACCTAAAAATAAACCAAAAAATAAACCTAAACCTAAAAATAAACCAAAAATAATAACCTAAAACCTAAACCTCAAAAAATAAAATAAAAACCTAAACATAAACTTAATAATAAAAAATAAAACCTAAACCTATAAAATTAAATTAAATTAAAACTAAATAAAAAATAAACATAAACCTAAACTTAAACCTAAAAAATAAAATAAAACAAAAAAACCTAAACTAAAATAAATAAACCTAATATAAATAAACTAAACTAAATAAAAATAAAAATAAACCTAAATAATATAATAAAATAAAAAATAAACTAAATAAACTAAATGAACTAAACACACCGATTTACTTAATGTTTTTTAAAAAAAAACCCTAAACCTTAAACTATAAACCCTAAACCCTAAAACCACTAAACCCTAAATGCTAAACCCTAAACCCTAAACTCTAAGCCCTAAACCCTAAACTTAAAACACCAAAATGACTAATATAACTTCACTAGAACCACACATTCTTCTCTAACACCTCATAAATAATTATGTCCTCCTCTCTTCCTTTTTCCATTTCTTTTCTTTACCTTTTCCTTTTTGGATTTCTTATTATGATTAAATTTCTTATTTGGAATATCCGGGGTTGTGGGACTCTCCCTATCCGCAACCATGTTAAGATCCTTTGTTGTGCTCATAACATCAAATTACTTGTTATTATTGAGCCTTTCATTAACTCTTCCAAGATTGCTCATGTTGCTAGATCACTTGGATTTCAAAATTTCCTCTTCAATCTTAATAATAAAATTTGGTGTTTTTGGAATAATTCCATCACCATTTCCATCATTGATGATGATGATCAATTGGTTAATGTCAAAATCTCCTTAGGTGAGTTTTTGGCTTTTGGTTCATTTATCTATGCTTCTTGTAATAGAGTCGGTAGGAACATCTTTTGGAACCACTTAAGAACCTTTGCCTCCTCGGTTAACCTTCCCTGGTTGGTTGGGGGTGATTTCAACACTATCATTGCTTCTTCAAAAAAGAGGGGAGGATGTTCTCCTAACCTCCATTCCATGGAAGACTTCTCTAATATGATCCTAGATTGCAATCTGATTGACTTTGGTTTCCCTGGGTCTGATTACACGTGGCATAACTCTAGACTTTGGCAGCATCTTGACAGGACCCTTTTTAATTCTCTTTGGATCAACCAATGGCCTCTTACCTCTATTGAGCATTTGAGCAAAACTTTGTCTGATCATGCTCCTCTTATGATCTCTATCAAAACTCCCCCTTTTAACCCTTCTACTCCCTCACCTTTTAGATTCCAAAATATGTGGACCCAACATGGCGATTTCACTAATGTTATTTCACTAATTGGATGGCTCACCCGATAATTAAAGGCATGATTCAGCCTTTGGCTTAAGCTCAAAAGACTTAAAACAAAACCTCAATTGGTGGAACAAGCATATATTTAAAAATCTTTTACCAATCTTAAAGCTATGGAACAAGTGGTTTGTTCTCTGAAGAGCTCTCTTAACCCATCCAAGCTTGATGAGTTGAGCATTGCCAAAGATAACTTGATTAATTACCAAAATATGGAGAAAACCTATTGGCATCAAAAAGCCGCTAGCAAATATATTGCTGATGGTGATAGAAACACAAGGTATTTCCATGTTATTTGCAATAAAAAAAAGCATTAAACTTGATTAAGAAAATTAAGAAATCTAATGGTGGCTGGATAACTGATAATAATGAAATTAAGAAATTTGTCATACATCACTTTCAAAATTTATTAAACTCTAATCCTTCGTTAGAAACCCCCTCCAACACCCATCTAATCCCTTCTATGATTAACAATGAGGATATCCATTTGCTCACTATGCATCCCTTAGAAGCGGAGATTAGTAGCACTCTCAATAGCATGAACACGATTCTGCTGTCGATGGCTATTGACTCATTTCTTTCAACATTGTTGGCCTTTTATTAAATCTGATCTTGTTGATGCTGTTATTAATTTATTTGATGGCAGCTCTATTTTTAGATATTTTTCAAGTACTTTTATTGTCATTATTCCCAAAACCAACAATCCTGAATCTTGGGGTGATTTTAGACCTATTAGCCTTTGCACCTTTTTCCAAAAACTCATTGCTAAATTAATTAATAAAATTAGCCGCTCCCTAAAATCATCTCCCTAACAAACTAGCTTCATTAAAAATAGAGCCATATCTGATAATATTCTTCTCCCTCAAGAGCTGGTTCATGACATTGATGTTCCTTCCAGAGGCGGTAATATCCTCTTCAAATTGGACATCTCTAAAGCTTTTGACAACCTCTCATGAGATTTCCTCTTCAAATCTTATATTTGTTTGGTTTCTCTGATAATGTTATCCAGATTATTAAAAGTTGTATCACTAATGTCTGGTTTTCTGTTATCATGAATGGTGAGTCCCTTGGTTTCTTTACTTCGAGCCATGGTTTGCGACAAGGTGACCTGCTTTCTCCTTCTCTTTTTATCATTATTGTAGAATATCTTTTGAGGAGCCTCAATGATCTTTTCATTAAAATCCTAACATATTTTTTTTAAAACTCATGGTGGTTTCCTATTTCTCATCTTAGCTTTGTCGATGATTTTATAATCTTACAATGCCTCTCTTCAACATGTTAAAACTATTAAGAATCTCTTAAATTATTTTGGCAAAGTTAGTGGTCTCTATCTCAATAAAAGAAAATGCTATTTTATTCCCTCGGCTAAGATTCTTACCAATAGACTTAATCAAATCTCTAGAATTACTAATTTTAAGAAAAATCAACTTCCCATTAATTATCTCGGGGCTCCACTTTTTAAAGGCCAGAAAAGATCTCATCTTTTTGATGACCTTATTCAAAAAATATCTAATAAAATTTCAGTTTGGGAATTTCATTTACTCTCTTTCGGTGGTAGGCTCACCTTGATTAAGAGCACTCTTAATTCCATGTCTTTATATCTCATCCAAACTATTATGCCGACCATTTCTATCATCAATAGAATTGAGCATCTCCTAAACAAATTTTTCTGGGTTTCCAATACCGCCTTTAAAAGAATGCACTGGACCTCTTGGTTTAAAAGTTGTGGCACTTTTGACGAAGGTGGTCTTGGTTGTAAATCCAAAAAAGAAGCTATCAATGCCTTTTCTTATAAAATTTGGTGGAATTTTAGAGTAATTTTGGCTAACCCGTCATCCCTCATTTCACTGGATTCCGGATGGTGAATTTTAATTTAGGGCATTAACTCTAGCACTTTCTTTTGGCAAGATAACTGAGTGGGATGTGGATCCATTGATGACTTACTCTCCACCCATTCCATCGCCATTAGAGTAAACTTTTTCTGCATAACAACAAGTGGAACAATAGTAAGCTTGATTTTATTCCTTTTACTTTCTTGAATATGGTTTCTACTATTCCTATCACTCCAAACAATCAAGACTTTCTTTTAAGCTCTCACATAATGGTGATTTCAACCTCAAAAATGTGTGGCTCCACATTAAAGATACTCATGATTCCTCCTATGTGTTCTTCAAACTTTGGAATAACAATATCCCTACTTCTTATTCTATTCTTACTTGACATATTCTAAAAAATTTTATCACTGTTGATTCCTTGTTGTGGGGTAAAGGGTTCCATTTACCCTCTAAATGTCAATGTTGTTTCCATATTGAGAATGTTAATCATGTTTTTGTTAATGGGGCCATTGCTTCTAAGCTTTGGATTTGGTATGATGATCTTTTTAACACTATCAATTTCAATGGCTCTCTTTCTTTATATCAACTTCTTGAAGTCTATTTTGATAATACTATTAAAGGTCACATTAAAGTCATCACTGCTATCACTCTTATCTGGTTCATATGGATGGACCGAAATGATGCAAAACATCATGAGATCCCTATGAACTATGTGAGGATTATTGCTAGAACTAAAAACAAAATTCATCACTTGTTTAAAGCCAATCTCATTCATTACAGATAATTCAAAGGCTATAAATTTGTGGCCAATAAACTGGGCTTTATCCCGGACAATCCTTATTGTCAAAATGACAAGATTGTTTATTGGAAAAAACCTCTTGACCATATTATTAAAATTAATACTGATGGCTCTATCTCTCATAATGGCTCTGGTTGTGGTGGCATTTTCAGGAACTCTAAGGGTATAGTACTATGTGCTTTTGCTTATCCCCTTATTTCCTGCACTGTCCCATTTACTGAGCTTATGACAGTCTACAAAGCTCATGAGATTTGCCTCCAAAATGGCTGGCTTAATATTTGGATTACGGTGGATGCCTTCTGCAGATTGATCTTTTGACTTCCACCAAAATGAGTAGCACTGAATTGTACTACCTCCTCAAGCAAACTAGAGCCCTTCTTTCCTAACTGAATTTTAACATCACTCATGTTTGGCATGAAGGAAATGCTTGTGCTGACTACCTTGCCAATCTGGGTGCTAGATCCGATGGTATCATCTTCTTTGATCAACTCACCTTACCCAAACACTTGTGTGGGCTGGTTAACTTGGACAATTTTGGGTTTCCTTATCTCAGAACTTAATCTAACCTTTTGATGTATACTGTCCATTCATCTTTTAACTATTGCCTCTTTATTTTATGTCTTTCTGTTCCTTTTTATGTCATTTGGATGCTTCACACGAATATTATTTATTGTATTAATATCTGTGCCATGATTTGGTGTTTTAATAGCTTCTCCTTTATTTGGAGGCTCTCTCCTTCTAGCATTTACACTGATAAAGGGCTGTTGTTGACCTATGTGCATACTAATACCCTGCATTGGAATTTTGTTGAGCTATGGGTCAGCTGCTATTGGTTTTATAACACCACTCCTATTTGGGATTTTAATATCAATCGCCTTCATTCCCAATCCTAGGGGCTTAATCATGATGGATGGAGATATTTATTTTGATGGGTTTATAGCCATTAATTTTGCAACCTATGCTTTCAAAGATATTACTGCTTGGAGCATCTTAGTTACCTATGTTGTTTCTATGCATTGCATTAGTGTTCATTATGTTGGTTGCAATATTCACTTTGATGATTTACTATTAGGTTGTTAGATTTTGGCTGATAATGACTGGTGGCTGGCTTTTGACATGTTGCTTGTCTCCCCTATTAGATCTTGGGTTGCTGCTGATATTCTCTTTGATTCTAGCTTTGAGCTGACATTTTCTTTTTATTTCTGGGAGTTATCTTTTATTTTATTTTTTTGCATGAAGAGGTTTTTTGGCCTTTTTGTTGATATTTATCTTCTTAGATGTTTTCTATACTAGAATCTGGACCCCATTTAGCCTGCTCTCTTTGGAAACCATTTTCTGATTCAGCAGGGTCCCTTTGGTGGGATCTTGTTGTGGGAGGCTTTCTTCTTTTCTTCCACCTGCCAAGGTTGTTTTTTGTAGGTTTTCTTATGGGCTGTTGTTGACCTCTTTACCCCTTATGGTAGACTTATTATTGTGCAGAACTTTGATACTACTTCTTGGATATCTTTTTATGCTTCTTTTACTTTGCCTGGGTGGAATCTCTGGCATTCTGTTGTTTCTTCTACACTGTTTATTTTTTGAACTGGATGGAGTTTATTCAGATTGATTCTAGCTATTTTGTTTAGCAGATCCTTTTTGTGCAAGATGTTTGTGAGATTGGGGCTTTGGTCAATCTCTTTTACTTTGAGAATTTGTTTTCGTTATTTTCTTGCTCGCAGAATGGGTTTTCATGTTCTCTCTCTCTTTGGTTTTACTTTTTTTCCTCTCATTCTGCCTCTTGCTAGAGTATTTTAATCTGAAAGGTCTTGTTACTCCTTTCAGTGCTAGTCATTGGTTCTTTGGGACCTGTTTCCAGATTATTGTCTTTATGACTTATGGATGTTTTTCATTTCTCAATTTTCCAACTGTTTGTGTTATTATCAGCTGGGCTATTTTTGATTACACATGTTATTGCCCTTTTCATCCTAGTTCTATTTGCCATAGTCATAATTCTTCTCTTTTATTATGGGATAATTTTATGCACTCTCTACTCTTAATGGCTTTTCCTATGGTCAACTTATTGGTATCTCCTTTCTTAGTAGTTGGCTGAATTGGACCCTTGAGGCTACTATCAATCTTGCTGTTTCTAGACTTGTTTCCCATGCTCAGCAGGTTTGGAGTTACTTAATGGATTTTCATTCGCCTTTGCCGAGGTTGCTGTACTCTTACTGTGGGAATTACTTGAACTCTTTCATTCTCTATTTTATATCTTTGTTCTTAAAGATTGCTTTTCTTAATGGGTGTAAAAACTGTAACAATGTCTCCACTATTGGTTTTTGGAATTTTGAGTACCTTGCCCAGCAAGTTTTCTTTTTTCTTTTTTTTCTTCTTTTGCTAACATCCCTATTGTTGGTCTTCCCTCATTGGTTTCCTCGATATGATGGGAACATGCAAATCTTGAAGATCATTCTTCGCTCGCTTGAACTTAATCAATGGTTTATCTTATATGCATAATTGTTACTAGCCAACCTCCTATTATTATCATTACTAATTGAGTAATGTGTCTGCTACTAAACTGTTTGCACTGATTGTATCTTACTGGATTGGCTTGTGGTGGGGAGCTTTTCATTACCTATCCCTTCATATCTGCTACTTTCTGTTCATTCCTATTATTTTCTATAACTATAAATAGATGAGTTGTGGTTTTGCTGACTTTCTTTCTTCCTGCAGCTTAATTACTTTTGTCCAAGGTAGGACTGCTGTTGAGCATCAAATGGTTGCAACATTTCTTATTGTTACTTTGTTATTTGTGAAATCCCATGTCTACTTTAATATCTCTTTGTAGGACTGGAATTGGTTTTTAGAGTACCTTGCTTAGCAAGTGCTCTTTATTTTTTTGTCTTATTTTGTTGCTAATATCTAGGTTGTTGCTGATCTTTCCTATTTTTATTTTCCCTCTCTTGACTATGATAGAACATGCAGATTCATGAGGAGTACTCTTTTGCTTTACCTGGTCTTAATCGCTATTTTAACTTTTATATATAGTTGGGTTATTGGTCATTGTTGTCATATAGCTTTTAGCATAACTGGATTTGCCGCTACTAAGCAACCTCATTCAACTTTTGCCTGATTATCTCATACTGGAATTTTTTTATGGTGGGGAGAGCATCCAAATAAAGGAGAAGCTGCTCTCTACCTTATTCTTACTATCTGCTACTTTCTTTCCAACCCGTTTGGGCTGGGGGTTTGCTAAATTTCTGGTTTCTTGCAGCTTCCTTAATTCACTTGGCTGGCAATGTGGTGTTGCCTATTTGTTGTTTGCTGCTTATGGCCTTTGCAGCCAGCCTGAAAACCATTTTACTTTTTTGCTTCTTTTATCTTTTGCCTAGCTTTGTTAGACTTATGCAGATCACTGTTAAGATGATCTTAACTAATTCATATTCAAACCTTATCATGCTCTATCGAATGGGTGGACTTATAGTGAGCTTCTAATGCTTGAATATGATGAACTACTTGTATTGGTCTGGAATTCATTGACACTGTGTCTTATATCGGGTCCTATAACCAGGATGGGAACCGCTTTCTCATTTTGGCTTTTGCTAACTCTCTATCTACCCTGTATATGGTTTAGATTGTATTTGCAGGTATTAAGCATATCAAGACTTTACCAAATAGATCCTATACAGGTGCTTCTCTATTGTCCTCTTGCAGGCTTGCTCCATAGTGTCATGCATTCTCACATCCTACAGAGCATTGGCCCAAATCTTCCTTTGGCTTTTTATGTTAATCTCATTCTATCTATTGATTGCTTTAATGCCTTCTTTTGCTTTTGGATTTTAGATAGGGATTTACTCCTTTATCTTAGCAATAGTTCGAGTTTATCCCTTTAAGGACCTTGTAACCCTCTTTTTGTGGCAATAAAATACCCCTACATTTCCTCAAAAAAAACCCTAAACCCTAAACCCTAAACCTTAAACCTACAACCGTAAACCATAAACCCTAAACCATTAACCATAAACCCTAAACCCTAAATCTTAAAAAACCCTAAACCCTAAAACCCTAAATCCTAAACCTTAATCCTTAAAACCCTAAACCCTAAACCTTAAACTAACCATAAACCATAAATCCTAAACCCCTAGAACCATAAACCCTAAACCCTAAACCCTAAACCCTAAATAACCCTAAACTCTAAAACCCTAAACCCTATACCCTAAACACTAAACCGTAAACCCAAACCCTAAACCCTAAACCCTAAACCCTAAACCCTAAACCCTAAAACCCTAAACCTAAACCCTAAATAATAAAAACCCTAAGCCTTAAAACCTGAACACTAAACCCTAACCCCTAAACCTTAATCCCCAACCTTAAACCTAAACCTTAAAAGCATAAATCATATAACTTTAAAGCCTAAACCCTAATCACTAAACCCTAACCCTAAACCCTAAACCCTAAACCCCAAACCCTATACCCAAAAGTAAAGTAACTAAATAAATTAAAAGAAATCTAAACCTTAAAACCTAATAAACCTAAACCTAAATCTAAACCCTAAGAATGGGCATAACTATGATGGTAGGAACATCACCGTCAATAAGGCTTAGTCTAGATCTGGCGATGGAGGCAAAGGCGTAGGTAATGGTTATCATAGTGGTAGTGGGGGATCTGGAGGTGCTGGTCTATATGGAGGTACTAGTCGGAGCAATGGTGGTTATAGAAGTAGGAGGAGCGACGGAGGTTACAGTCGTGGTTGTGGCGGAAGGATAGATCGAGGATATGATGGTGGATCCCACTACTCAAGAGGCTGAGGTGGTTCTAATGGGAACTGGAGAAACTGAAGAACGACCGATCCGATTTGCTGCTTATGGAACTATGTCTTTACAGTAGAAACGGTTCTAGTTATCTGTGGTTTTTTATTTATACTATGCATGCTTATTTTTTATCTATGTTATCACTTGTGTCTTAGAAAACTCAGAGTGTTAGTTGGTTCATGAAACCAAAAAGAAGAAATGTTGAATCATAATTTATTCTCTTTGAAAAATTAAAAAAAAATCAAAAACCCTAAACCCTAAACTAAATCATGAACCCACCTAAACCTAAATCCTAAACCCTAAACCCTAAACCCTAAACCAAAAACTAGAAATCGTAAAACCCTAAACCTTAAAAAGCTAAAAACCTAAATCAAAACTAAATAAAACCTTAAAGTAATATAAATAAAAAAACCTAAACCAAAATAAAATAAAAAGATAAAATAAAATAAAAGCCTAAACTAAAACCTAAACCTAAACCTAAAAAGAAATTAAAATAAAAAAAAATAAAACTAAAATAAAATAAATAAAAACCTAACCTAAACTAAACTAAAAAAAATAAAAAACCTAAATAAAATAAAATCTATACCTAAAATAAAAATAAAATAAACCTAAAATAAAATAAAAAACTAAATAAAAACCTAAATCTAAAAAAGTAAACCTAAAAATTAATAAAAAAATAAAACCTAAACCCTAAACTAAAAAAAACTTAAACCTAAAATAAAAATAAAATAAACCTAAACCTAATCTAAAATAAACTAAACTAAAATAAATAAATCATAAACCTAAAATAAACTAAACCTAAACAAAAATTTAAACTAAATTAAATAAAATAAACTAAAAATAAACCTATACCTAGACAAAAAAATAAAACCTTAAAATAAACCTAAAATAACAACCTAAAACCTCAACTTAAAAAATAAAATAGAAATTTAAACATAAACTTAAAAATAAAAAATAAAACCTAAACCTAAAAAATAAAATAAAAATAAAACTAAACTAAAAATAAACATAAACCTAAACCTAAACCTAAACATAAAAAATAAACTAAATAAATAATGTAAACTAAAATAGATAAATCTAAAATAAATTAACTAAACTAAATAAAAATAAAATTGATCCTAAATATAAATAAAAGATAAAATAAACTAAAATAAATAAAAAATGAACTAAATAAACTAAATAAACCTAAACCTATTTTAATTTAAAATAAATAAAACCCTAAACCCTAAACCATAAACCCTAAATACTAAACTTTAAATCCTAAACCCTAATCCCTAAAGCCTAAACTAAAAACCCAAACCCTAAACCCACAACCATAAACCCTAAACCCTAAGCCCTTAACCCTAAACCTAAAATCCAAAACCCTAAATCCTAAGCTAACCCTAAACCCTAAGATAACCCTAAACCTTAAGATAACCCTAAACTCTAAACCCTAAAAACCCTAAACCCTAAAGCCTAAACATTAAACCCTAAGCCCTAAACCCTAACCCCTAAACCCTAACCCTAAACCCTAACCCTAAAATCCTAAACCCTAAACCCTAAACTAATCCTAAAGAATCTAAATAAATAAAAAAAAACCTAAACCCTAAACCCTAATAAACTTAAACTTAAACCTAAACCTAAACCCTAATAATGGGCAGAACCTTGATGATAGGAACATCGTGTCAACTAAGCTTAGATGGGTAAAGCAGGGCGGTGGTTATCATAGTGGTTGGGGATCTAGAGATGATGGTGGTGAATATGGAGGTGGTAGTGTGGTTATGGAAGGAGTGATGGAGGTTATAACGATGGTGGTCACAAAGGGATAGATCAGAAATATGATGTGGATCCCACTGCTCGAGAGGTGGTGGTGGTTCTGATGGAAACTAGAGAAACTAAAGAATGGTCAATCCAATCTGCTACTTATGGAATTGTGTCTTTATAGTTGAGACAGTTCAAGTTATCTAGAGTTTTTGATTTACTCTATGTGTGCTCATTTTTTATATATGTCATCGCTTGTCTTAGAAATCTTGGTGCCCCATTTGGTTGGTGAAATTGAAAAGAATAAATGTTGAATATGAATTTGTTCTTTGTTAAAAAAAACCTTAAACCCTAAACCCTAAACTAAAACCTAAACCATAAACCTAAAACCTAAACTCTATACCCTAAAACCATAAACCCTAAACACTAAACACTAAACCCTAAACACAAAACCCTAAACCCTAAAACCCTAAACTATAAACCTGTTGACCTCACTTTTGGAGTGAGCTCTCAACTTCCTTAACATAGATCTAGGACTCTCAAAGACACAAAGAGTTCCTCAGTCTCAGGAAACTTATAGTCATTAGCTGAATAGTTAACCTAACCCTAGAGACTTAGAAGAGTTATCCATAGGGGTAGGTTGTGTCTTAGGGATTTAGGAGAACTTGCCTACCTTATAGCACAAACCAAATCCTTACTTCATTCTTTCAAATCAAATCTCAAATTCAAAATTCCAAAATTAAATCTAACTATCAAATGATTGAAACTCATGATCAAATTCAAACTCCAAATCCCTTCCTAAGCCCTTTGATTTTATCTTATGGTTCTTAGCCTTAACCAAATTTAAATCAACCCAAATTCAATCAATTTTCTCAATTATCAAATTCATTCTCAAATCACATTCTAAATCATAAATCAATTCCAAACTCCAAATGGTTGAAATCAAATCAAATTCTAATTTTATATTTTAGCTAAATTCTTGAACTTGGCTATATAATACCCAAAACAATTCAAAACTCATGGATTTCCTCATGATTCAAACATTCCTACAATCATTGATCCAAATATAAATACAAACTACAATTATCAAACCAAATCCATGCTAACCCAAATTTAACTCAAGTTAGCTATATTTGACTTGAAATTATCATATGAACCAAAATCCATATGGATCCAAATTACTTGCAATTCAATTTGTATTTTCATCTCAAACCATTTATCAATATAATTAAACTTGAATCATGCCATGATCAAGCCAATTAACCCATTTAGGTCCACTTGAACTAAAGTGACCTAAAAGATCTTTTCAAGCCAAGTTCTAATTTAACCCAAATTGGATTGAACTAAGCCCATCCAAACCTCATAACATGATCAAAACTTATTCTAGGTTAATCAATTATCATGAATTGGGTCAAACCAAGTCAACCTAGCTCATTAACCAAGTCAACCTTTAACCCAAATGAAACCCAAATTAGCCAAAATCCACCATATGCCAAATTGACTGAAACCATTGATTCAAACCCATTCCTAACTAATGATTGAACATGACCAAACCCTCACTTGAGCCAAATAAAGCCTAATTAGCTATTTGACTCAAGTTGACCCAAATTGGCATAAAAAGCTAAAATAAGTCAAATCATAATCCAACCCAAATTGATTATAACCAATGGCTCAAGTTCATTCTAAATCAATTATTAAACTTGACCAAAACCTTTATTGAGCCCAATAATTCAATTCAACTTGACCTAACTTAACCTAAATTGACCTAAAGGGTCAAATTAGCCAAAATCTAAATTTCTTCCAAATTAAACCAAACCAAAACATACAATCATTTTCAATTAGCCAATTGAACTTGACCCAAACCATGGTTTGACTCAATTTGACCAATTTGTCAACTTGACCTAACCTAACCTAATTTAACCTAAATAGGTCAAATCAACCCAAATCTAATCAAATAAACTCCAAACTACTTGAAATTTGGGTTAACCCACTTTTGACCATCCAAAATTTACCAAAACCAAACCCATACAAAAATAACCATTTTTCCATTAGGTTTAGGGCATCCCATGAGATAAGACACATGTTCATTTGGTCATTTTTACCCCCTAACCACTTGGCACCAAATCATAGGTCCAGTTAGGCACCTAGGAGCATGGATGACTTGACCAAAAGGTGGTTGGGTCGACCATGATCGATGGGGATGTGAAATCACCTCCCCATCCCTAATGGAGCTTTCCAAACAACCATAAGACACCCATTACTCCCTTGGCAGCCACCTCCACATCCTCACCCAACCAAACCGAGCCATCATGCACCCAAGGACATCCACCACCCTCTAGTTTGGCCAATTGATCAAGAAAAATCCAAAGAAGTTGTGGTCGTCCGATCCAAGGAATGAGGGGGTATATCCCACTCATTCTCACCCAAACTCAGACACTCACACTTGATCTCTAGCAGCCAAGGAGAGAGTTCTCAGAGTAATTTCCAAGCCTTCCCAAGCTCCCCGAAATCCCCATTGTCAGTTTATGCAAAACTGAAGTAGGGCAAGCCACCTTCGATTCTCATTTGCTTAAACCTCCACCAAAGTGTAATTAACTTTGCACACCCCTTCCTTGGAGCCAAACGAGTAAGAATGAATCATTTCCAAAGCTTCTCGATGGCCAGAGGGTAAAGTTTGATCAAGCTCGAGCACCTACATCTAGTGGATTGGTCTTTTGAGCAAACTACACTAAATCAAAGCTTATGCGGCTCAATAGAGCTTTATTTCTACCAAACAAAACTTCCTCAATCGTTGGAACCATCATACATTAGGTGCCGCCATTGAAACCGATCCTTGAATGAAAATAGGCTGGTCTTTTGTGAAAGAAATTTTCATGTCATGAAATTTCCTCTATTAGATCTTCTTATTGTTATTCCTCAAAGGTGTGGGATCATCTTCATCTCCATCCGAGCTCGGGTGAGCTTGAATCGTGCAGTGATCGATGGATGGTAGCCATTATTTGATGCTAGGGAGGAGATAGATCATGGATCTCCATCCGTGATCGTGATGAATGGTCCCCATCTAATCTTAGAGTCTCGATTTATCCTTTAAATCTTATGGATGGAGTTAGTGCACCATATTCGATCCATCACTTGGTTGTGATAACTTAAATAGTAAATCCCATCGCACCATAATGGAAAGTGTGCCATGTCAGTCGCCATTGGCCCGATGGGATTAAGGCACTAATTAGGGCTAATTAACTAGCTTTTAATCCTAAAAATTCCTAAATTCATAACTAATTCCAAAAATGCCAAAAAATACAAACTTCGGCTCATTTTAAAGATATTTTAGAGTAGAATCCAGGAAAATTATTATTAATTGATTTTGAATATTAGATTTGGCTTATGTAAGGCTTAATTAAAAATGTAATTAGTCTAATTACTCCCTAATAAACCATCCAATTAATCTCAAACTTTATGTACATGTTATGGAGATGATCTTTGCCTCCCCTATTTTTCTAGGATTTTATTGGTTGATTAATTAGGGAAACTAATGGGTTAAGCCTTAATAACTTTCTCAATGTAATTAGTAATAATTAAGCAAATGAACAATAAATTAATCAATTAATTAAACTTATTAACCTCTGTTAACGATGATGAAGTCTAGAGAAATGGATTGGGACTCCCTCTTCCAATCTTTTCTTTAAGTCTTCTCTAGTCCCTCTTAAATAATTAATTAATCAGCACCCCTTAATTAATTAATTAATAAGATTAATCAAACATCCAAATCATCCCTCAACTTTAATCAACTAATTGAAAGGATTTAGGGATTGAGACTTAGGCTCTCTTCTTTGTCTCTTTCCCTAAGCCCATATCATTTTGATTGGTTAAAGTTAATTAAAGTTTAATTAGTTAATTAACAAATTTAATTAATTTAATAGAATCTATTTCTCTAATTTAATCTTGGGTAGCTCTTTGGATGTTCAATAATCCAAAGGGGAGGTAATGAAATTATGATTAGCTCACATGTGTGAGAATACTATAAAAGTAGCTAAGTGAGATCCCTTAAGTTTAATTAACTATTAATCATGAGAAAATTGCATTAGGCCCCTTTCACTTCTTAGGAGCATTGCAAATTTACTTTCCATGTGGTTGCATATCATATTATTAATTAGTAAATTAACTTAAGGTGATGGTGTTAATTGGCTTAATTAATACCCTAACCTAATTAAACCATAAAATCAACTTAAATACTTCTTCATTAAATTAAATTAACTCACACATGAGAAATGGGATTAGGATTAGAAAATCTCTTTCATTTCCTAAATCAAATCAAATTCCAAATTAAGAGATCTCATTAAAAGACTTTGGTTTATTTTAAGTGGCTTTATTTAGTATGATTGTCCTTAGGAATTAATTGGAATGTATGAGATAATGTTCTTATGTTCCTTTATTATTTTTCAATCATGTTAAATGTTGCTTCCCATGTGTAATCATGCATTCATTCCTTTTAAAATTAACTAAATGAAATGGTTTCTTTTATGTCAAATTGTATGTGTTGATTTAAATTAAAAATAGGTGTATTATCACTATTAAATCAAAAGTTATTTTCAAAAGCTCATAAATCAATTATAATAAATGGAGTGGTAATTAGAAATATCTATAGGTTTGCATGTTGATAATATAAGATATGCAATATGAAGCCCTCTTTCCTTATCTTACATGTATTCACATAGGAATTACAAATGTGCTTGAAAAGCACACAACATTTGTCTAAAGCTATTCATGTATTAAACTTTGGAAGAATTTCATACCACATATGTAAATCATATAATAAAATCAAATATGAGTTCTTGCATGAGTTCTCCTTCTTGTGGTTCTTCTCATACATTCTCCTATATATGAGAAAAGTGGTATATTAGTCTGGACACCACAGGACTAGAAGGCTTTAAGTAGCCCTAAGTAGGTCTTATACCTTACGCCCCTGACACAAAACAATGGCATCATACTCACTTAAAACTCTTATACATGTGTATGTGTGATGTGGCCAATGAATAAGAATCATAAGTCATATAAATAAAATACAATTTTTGAAAGAGTTTTTCCTATCCTTGTAGTTACACATACATTTATATGTATCTAAGAAAACTGGTATATTAGTCTGGACACCCCAAGGCTGTAAGGCTTTAAGTAGCCCTAAGTAGGTCTTGTACCTTATGCCCCTGGTGCGGAATAATGATGATGTACTCACTTAAAACTTTTATACATGTGAATGTGTATCTAGCTAATGGATGAAAAATCTCTCTTTCTATTAAAATGCATGCATTCATAATTCAATCAAATGAAATATTTAAATTTCAAACACACTTCTTTGCATTCATCATTCAAGTATGCTAAATATAAATTGCATGTATAGGAATGCATAAGATTTAATCATATGCATGATATACATGATGGAAAGAAATGAATAAACATGTGTTATGTTATAGCAATTCATTCTAATTAATCTTAAGATGCCTTTCTTATTGAATAAGGTTATTTATGAACCTAAACTTTGGACTAATTATAATATTCTATTCACTAAAGGAAATTGATTAATTAACTTACTTTAGAAGTGACTTAAGGTAGATGAGAGAGAGGTTCCCTCTCTTCTCTCTTATAACACTTAGTTAAGTGTAGACCATATGAAATGAAAGAAATCACTAAGTAAAATCTTTAAATCAATCAAATCACTTAAAGAAAAATCAACCACTTTATAAATTAAATCCCTCACACTTAGAAAATTACAACTCTAAAGCCTAGTTAGGACATACCATAGAAGCTTTAATTCACGCACATTAAACTAAGTCACCATTTATAGATTTATGTTAGGGAGGTGTATGGTTTGATGTATGCTTGTTTTGTGATGTATTATTAGACGGATGTTGTGTGCATGTAGCTAGGATATTAGCCTAATCATGCTTTCTGTAGGGGTTGTGGGGTCACTAAATAAAAATATGTTTTTTTTGCTATGTAGGTTGCTTATCCATTAAGCATAACCCAAGTTAAGATAGGTGGACTTGGTTACCCATGTGCTAAGTCCAAATTATTCATATAATTGGGTTGTATGGTGTGTTTAGCTAACATTTGTTTTGTGTGTAGATTTACTTTCCTTCTTTAATGTAAGTTTGCATTAGGATTAGGATGAGTATTATGAGAGATTAGGATGAGACCAAGTCTTATGTACCATGTGATACCTTTGGAGCAAGCATATCCAAATCAATCCAAAAAGAAGGAAGAAATAGAGAAAATTAAATGAAGAAATGGAAGATGAAGAAATGAGGAAGGAAGAATGAAGAATGAAGACCCCCATAACATTCATCATTTGTAACTGTAATTATTCTCTTGTAATTTGGGTTGTATAAGGGTAGAACTCAACAACCCACATTTCTTTTCGGGATGTACGGTGGTACCCGATCACATCAGCCTTTTATTCTTTTGTGATAGCTTTATAAAAATTATTTGATATTTTGTTTAGCTTGTGCATTAGAAAAAGCATGCCTTCTCATAGTTTGTTTATGCTTGGTGATTTTTGTATGACCTGGATGCAATTAAGCTCTTAAGATAAAAATAAATTTTTAATCCCATTAACAATTCATAACTAAAATTTTAAAATAACTCATAATCTCATATAAAAATGTAGGCATTAAATCAAAATAGTAAAATATTTAGTAACCCCTTAGCTAGATGTTATATGTTTAATATCATGCATAATCATCTTGTTTCACTCTTGTTAAGAGAGGGCTTCTTGCTAGATAGAATGGGCTTAACCTTTGAGAGCCTATGATGGAAGAACACCTATTTCCCTTTTGATTTGGCCCATAATCGACTTCTCATGCATTTAGGCAAACAAAATCCTATAGCTTATGTCAAAATAAAGATTCCTAAATTAAATAAAATTTGATAAGAGTTTGCATTAGATTTAAGTCAGTATTCATAGCCCTCATGCTCTAGTCTCTTAAGGAGTGGGTTTAAGGACTTAGTCTTTTTTCTAAATAATAACAACCTAGCCATCTCGCAAAAACATATGACTTTCCTACATGGATTTCAAGCATAGGGGGAGTTAGTTGGTTGCCACTCCAGGTGATAATAAGTCCAGAAGTCGGGTGGTTTACTCTCTCTTGTAAAGATAAACCATATAACCACTTTCCCGTTTGATTTAGGGCATGCTTTGGCCCTCGCCAAAGTTCCCTAGATTTAGCATCTGAGGTTATTGTTTCCCTTTATGGGCTACAAGCATAAATCCTCACCTCGGCATTTCTACAATCTTGTATTGTGGAATTATAAGTCCTAGATTTCTAAGAAATTTCAAATAAAATAAATAAATCTCCTCAATTTCAAATATATAAAGCCCAGCCATAGGATATATTAGACTACTCACTAGGTTTCCTAGTATCATGAGTACTCCCTACTCATCTCCTTTGGTTTAGATAATAACTCTTCCTTTTTGATCCATCCCACTTGATCTTCTAAAATACAACCAATTTATTGATAGTCCTATCTTTGAATTCTTTGGAGATAATAATCGCCTACTTTAATCGAGAGTATTCTTAAAGGATTCAATTTTTTTAAGATGTAACTACTTGCTCCATGGGAACTTAACAAACCCGATTTAAATAAACCTTTATTTTCCATGTATGGAAAAAATATCTGGTATATTCGAAGACTAATCATGCCTTAGGAGTCCTTATTAGGTGATTAGGTCCATCGTAGGGTAGTGATTTCTATCTTTCAAAATAGTGCACTATTCTTTGATGTCGTACCCGATCACCTCAAAAAGTATATCCTTGGATCTGAGTGTTGTCCCCTCACATACACATACAAATGAAACAAAATACAAAACCCTAAATTAAACCTTAAACCCTAAATAAACCCTAAACATAAACCTAAAACTAAACTAAATAAATTAAACTTAAATCTTAAAACAACCCTAAAACCTTAACTAAACCTTAAACCATATAAAATTTAAACCTAAACTAAACTAAACCAAACTAAACTAAACTAAAATTAAACCTAAAAAACTTAAACCTAAAATAAAACCTAAACTTAAATCCTAATCCTAAACTTAAACCTTAAACTTAAAACCTAAAATACTAAACCTAAAACCTAAACTCAAACAATTAAAACTTAAACCTAAACAAAATCTTAAACCTAAAACCCTAAACTAAAAAAACTTCAAAACCCCTAAACCTTAAAATCTAAAACTCAAAACTCCCCTAAACCCTAAACCCTAAAACCCCAAATCCTAAACACTAAACCCTAAAAACCTAAAAACATAAACCTAAACTAAATAAAACCTAAAAATAAAATAAATAAAAAAACTTAAACTTAAATAAAATAATAAAATAAAATAAAATAAAAACCTAATCCTAATCCTAAAACTAAACTTAAACATAAAAAAATAAAAAAAATGAACTAAACTAAAATAAAGCAAATAAAAACCTAAACTAAACTAAAAAAATAAAATAAAGCTAAAAATAAAAATTGAACATAAAATAAACATTAATTAAACCTAAAATAAAATAAAATAAAAATTGAATAAAAACCTAAACTTAAAAAATCAACCTAAAAATAAATAAAAAATAAAACCTAAACAATGAAGTAAAAAAAAACTCTAAACCTAAAATAAAAAGTAAAATAAACAAAATAAAAAAACCTAAATTAAAATATTCTACACTATACTAAATAAAAGCTAAACCTTAATCTAAAATAAACTAAACCTAAACCTAAACATAAACTAAGTAAAATAATATAAACTAAAAATAAACCTAACCTAAACAAAAAAAAGACCTAAAAATAAACCTAAAATAAAAACCTAAAACTTAAAACTAAAAAAATAAATTTGAAACCTAAACCTAAACCTAAAAATAAAAAATAAAACCTAAACATAAAAATAAAATAAAAATAAAAATAAAACTAAACTAACAATAAACCTAAACATAATCTAAAAATAATAATACCTAAAAATAAACCTAAAGTAAAACTAAAACTGAAACCTAGAAAAATAAAATAAAAACCTAAACCTAAACCTAAAAATAAAAAATAAAACCTAAATCGAAAAAATAAACTAAAAATAAAATTAAACAAAAAATTTAACCTAAACCTAAACCTAAACCTTCGAAATAAAGTAAAATAAAAAACCTAAACTAAAATAAATAAACTAAACTAAATAAAAATAAAAATGAACTTAAATAAAAATAAAAAATAAAATAAACTATAAAAAAGAAAAAATAAACTAAATAAACTTAAACCTACTAATTTGCTTAATTTAAAAATATAAATAAATAAATAAATAAAGCCTAAACCATAAACCCTAAACACTAAAAATCCTAAACCCTAAATCCTTCACCCTATACTCTAAACCCTAAATCCTAAACCTTAAACTCTAAACGATAAACCCTAAACAACCCCAAACCCTAAAACCCTAAACTTTAAACCCTAAACCCTAAATCCAAACCCTAAACCCTAAAACCTAAAGCCAAAGCCCTAAACTCTAAACCCTAAACACTAAACCTTAAACCCTAAAACCTAAACCTAAACCCCAAAAACATTAAGCTATCCTAAACACTAAACCTCAAACCCAGGCCTAAAACCTAAACCCTAAACCCTAAACCTAAACCATAAACCCTAAACCCCTCACCTTAGGAGGTGGATATGATGGAGGATGGGAGGTGGGGGAGGATACATGGGGACCTGAGGTGTGGATATGGAGGTGGTGGTTATGGAGGCGAGGTGCTGGTTACAATGGTGGTGGCAGGGATAGATGTGATATGGTGCCCACTACTCAGGCAAGGGTGGTTCTTATGGGAACTAGAGAAACTGAAGCACGGCTGATTGGACCTGCTACTTATGGAACTATGTCTTTATAGTAGAGATGGTTCCAATTATCTAGGGTTTTTGATTTGCTCTATGCGTGCTAATTTTTTATCTCTATCATCAAACTTGGTCTCCTACATGGTTGATAAAATCTAAAAGAAGAAATACTAAATTTGAAGATGTTCCCTATTAAAAAATACTTTAAACCCGAAACCCTAAACTTTTAACCCTAAAAACCCTAAAACCATAAACCCTAAACCCTAATCCCTAAACCCTAAACCCAAATTAAACCTAAACCTAAACCCTAAACCCTAAACTAAACCTAAACCCTAATAACCTAAATGCTAAACCCTAAATCCTAAATGAAACCCTAAACCCTAACACTATAAAACCCTAAACCCTAAAATAAAACCCAAACATAAAATAAGAATAAAAAACTAAAATAAAATAAAATAAAACTAAATAAAACCTAAACCTAAAATTAAATCTAAAAATAAAACCTAAAGATAAATAATAAAAATCCTAAACCCTAAACTTAAAAAAAACCTAAACTTAAAATAAATAAAAAATAAAATAAACCTAAACTAAAATAAAGTAAACTAAAATAAATAAAACCTAAACCTAAACCTAAAATAAACTAAACCTAAACCCCAAATAAAATAAAATAAATTAAAAATAAACCTAACCTAAACTAAAAAAATAAAACATAAAAATAAACTAAAATTAAACCTAAAACTAAAATAAAAAATAAAACCTAAACTAAGAAAGTAAAATAAAAAATAAACTCCAAAAAATTAACTAAACCTAAACCTAAACTAAAAAAAATAAACTAAATCAAAATTCTAAACTAAAATAAATAAACCTAAAATAAATAAACTAAACTAAATAAGAATAAAATAAACTAACAACAATAACAACAAGCCTTTATCCCACTGGGTCTTACATGAATCTAATGCTCCATTGTTCCTATTATATGTCAAATTCTAAGAATAAAATAAACCTAAATAAAATAAAAATAAAATAAGCTAAAATAAATAAAAAAAATAAACTAAATAAACCTAAACCTAATGGTTTACTTAATTTTAAAAAAATAAATAAAATAAAACCCTAACCCTAAACTCTAAACACTAAAACTAACCCTAAACCCTAAACTATAAACCCTAAACCTACAACCCTAACCCCTGAACCCTAAACCCTAAAACCCTTAACCCTAAATTGAAACCCTAAACCCTAAAACCTAAAACCCTTAATCTTACAACCTAAACCCTAAAACCTATAACCCTAAACACTGAATGCTAAACACAAAACCCTAAACCCAAACCCTAAATCCTAAACCTTAACCCTAAATACTAAAAACCTAAAAACCTAAAACCTAAAACCAAAAAACAAAAACCAAAACTAAATAAAACCTAAAAATAAAATAAATAAAAACACCTAAACCTAAATTAAATAAAAAAATACAATTAAATAAAAGCCTAAACTAAAACCTAAACCTAAACCTAAACGTAAACCTAAACCAAAACTTAAAAAAATAAAAAAACTAAATAAAAATAAGTTATATAAAAACATAAACTAAACCAAAAAATAAAATAAACCTAAAAAATAAAATAAAAATTAAATAAAATTAAATAAAACCAATAAAAAATAAACCTAAAAAAACCTATAAATAAGTAAAAAAATAAAACCTAAACCCTAAACTAAAAAAACACCTAAACCTAAAATAAATAAATAAATAAAATAAACCTAAACCTAAACTAAATAAACTAAACTAAAATAAAGAAACATAAATCAAACTTAAAATATACTAAACCTAAACCCTAAACTAAATAAACTAAAATAAACCTAAACTTAAACTAAAAAATAAACCTAAAAATAAACCTAAAATAAAACCTAAAACATAAACCTAAAAAAATAAATAAAATAAAATCCAAACTAAAATCTAAAATAATTAATAAAACCTAAAACTAAAATATAAAATAAGAAAAATACTAAACTAAAAAATAAACATAAACCTAAACCTAAACTCGAAGATAAATTAAAATAAAACCTAAACTAAAATAAGTAAACCTAAAATAAATAAACTAAACTATATAAAGTAAATCTAAATAAATAAAATAAAATAAGCTAAAATAAATAATAAATAAACTAGATAAACAAAATAAACCTAAACCTACCGGTTTAGTTAATTTAAAAAAAAAAACCCTAAACACTAAACCCTAAACCCTGAATCCTAAACCCTAAACCCTAAGACAAATCCTAAACCCAAATCCCTAAACTTATAACCCTAAACCCTAAACCCTAAATAATAAAAAAAATCTTAACCTTAAACCCTAAAACTAATCCTAAACCCAAAACTTCCTAAACCCTAAATCCTAAACCCTAAACCTAAATCCTAATCCCTATGCCTTTCTAAACAAACCCTAAAACCTAAAAATTCTAAACCCTAAACCCTAAATAAAAAAATCAAAAGAAAACCCTAACCCAAAATGCTGAAACCTAAACCCTAAACCCTAAACCTAAACCTAAACTGAAAACCTAAACCTAAACCCTAAACCTAAACCTCAACTAAACTAAATAAAATAAACCAAAACCTAAATGAAAATTGAAAAATAAACAATAAAACAAATAAACATAATATAAATAAAATAAATTTAAAACTAAAAAATGAATAAACAAAAAAATAAAATAAATTAAACTAAGTAAACCTAAACCTAAACCTAAACCTAAACTAAGCTAAAATTAACCACTACTAATAAATTAATAATTAAATTAATTAAATTAATTAATTAATAATAACTAACTTATTAACTTCATAAATAATAATAAAATAAATATTGAACTAATAATTAACTTAATTAATTAATAATAATTAACTCAAAATCCTAAACCCTCAAAACTCTCCTCCGAGGCACTCTCTAGTGATCGTTTTCCCTTTCTCTTTTGATTACCACAACTTGGATGATCAATCTTATCGATTTCTTTGAGCGTCTCGATCTCATGTGAGTTTTCATTTGCTCACTATGGCGAGAATCGCTGAAGCTTCTCCATCTTGGAGATGTCGGTTAGGGCATCAAAATTGGATGGAATTATGGATCCGAAAACATCCACTGCTCTGCCTGTAGTTAAGTCCTTTAAGGATGCATTATCCGTAATTTGATGCCAACAATTATGTGTTGAGCTAGATGTGGAAAAGTTGGTGCCTTATGAATTATTTTAGTTGGTAAATTTTCCTTACGACGGACAACTCAATAACATCCGATCTTTTTCATAGCCTTAAGCTTTAAAGGTGCTTTCACATTGATTGATCCAAGGCATATTTTAATTCTCTAATGACTTAGATTATTCAAGAGTTTTTGCTCCGCTTACTTTGTCTTTAATTATAAAATGCGACTTAAATGGTCTCCTCTTTTTGATATAAAGAGGAATCAATTATTCCTATATGGTTAGCTCTTCCTAATATAAGAATACACTATGTTACACAGTTCTCTTTGTGGTTGGGGCTCTCTTTGGTCATCTTCAAATTGATCAGCCGTGAGATCACGACCTATTTCTCGTATTTTGTTGAAATTGATATTTCTAAAAGCATCCTAAAGAAGTTTGGATTGGCTCGAGAAGTTTGGTTATAATCAAAACATTTGAATTTGAGAATTTTTCTATTTTTCACATTGTAAAATTCATGGCCACATCACTCAATTTTGTTTCATCCTCAACTAAAAGAAAAATTTGCTGATCCTAATCTTACTCTATCAAATGATAAAGCCAATTTACTTATGTGCCTAAGGTTACTCAAGATGGGAATCCTACCCTACCCTTACCCCTTTTGTATCTACTGCTTTGTTTATTGGAGAGCAATCTGAGCAAGTTAAAGACACTACTAATGAGGTTAGTGAGGAGGCAAATGATAGCTTGATTATCAGTCCTTCTAATTGTAATGATTTGGCTCTTCAAGAAAATACCTTGATTCAGTCTAACCTACTCCTCTTGGCTAATGAACCCGAGGATACTCATATGAACCTTAGTGGTGATTTGAATGGAAATTTCAGGTTGGATCAAAATTTGAAAACAAATTCTAATGCTGATGCTTTGATGAGGGAACAAAATCTAAAAATTGCTGGTCCTTTGATGATGGAACGAAATCTAAAAACTAATTTTGGAACTGATCCTAAAATTTGTGCTATTAATGGCCTCACAACTGGATAAGCATGGTAACCCACTCTCTCGATTAATTCGACATTAAGGAAGGAGAAATTACCATTAGAAATGCTTTACCGACATAGTCCTATTCTAAATATCACAAAATCGCCTCTCTGATGGTGATTCTTTGGACAATGATAGACCTTTTCAAACTATTTAAAAAAAATCACTTAAAGCAAGAATGTTCACTAATAGCTCCACTAGAACTACTAGATCTTCCCTAACTTCCCATAAATAACTATTTCTATTGCCCTTTTCTTCTTGCTTTATTATATCTTTGTTATCTCGTTTCCTTTATTTTCTTATTTTACTATGATCAATTTACTAATTTGGAATGTTCATGGTATTGGGACTCTCATTGTCCACAACCGTATTAGAAGTCTTTGCCGTATTCATAACATAGCCTTACTTATTGTTATTGAACCTTTCATACACTCTTCTAACATCAACCATGTTGCTAGAATGCTTGGCTTTCACAACTTCTTTTCTAATATTAGCAATAAAATTTGGTGTTTCAAATAACAATATATATATCCTTGATGATCTTCAACAATTGGTTAATGTCCACATCTCCTTGGGTGATTTCTCTGCTCTTGGTTCCTTTATTTATGCAACTTGTAATAGAGCAGGTAGAAAAATACTTTGGGATAATTTAAGAACCTTTGCCTCCTCGATCAACAAACCCTGGTTGGTAAAGGGTGATTTTAACACTATTCTCTCTTCCTCATAAAGAAGGGGAGGTTGCTCTCCTAACATTCATTCCATGGAATACTTTTCTAATATGATTCTTGATTACAATCTGATTGATATTAGCTTTTCAGGTTTGGATTATACATGGCATAACTCTAGACAAAGGGGGGGTTGATAGGACTCTTTTTAATTCTCTTTGGATCAATCAATGGTCCCTTACTTCTGTTGAACATTTGAGCAAAACTTTGTCTGATCATGCTCTTCTTTTGATTTATGTCCAAAATCCCTCTAATAGATTATCCTCTCCTACCTCTTTCAAATTCCAAAATATGTGGATCCAATACATTTATTTTATAAATGTTGTTTCCACTAATTGGATGGCTCCTTTTCATCCGGATAATTTGGTTAAGGGCATGATTCACCTTTGGCTTAAGCTTAAAAGGCTTAAACAAAACCTTATTTGGTGGAACAAGCATCATTTTAAAACTATTTTTGCCAATATCAAAAACATGGAACAATTGGTTTGTTCTTTGAAGATACTGTTTTGACTGATTCTACTAAACTTGAGGATTTGAATGAAGCTAAAGATAACTTGGTAATCTATCAAAATATGGAGGAAACTTACTGGCAGCAAAAGGCTGCTAGCAAACATATTGCTGATTGTGACAGAAATACCAGATACTTCCATGCTCTTTTCCAAAAGAAGAGAGCCTTACACTCTATTAAAAAATTAAAAATGATAACGACAACTGGATCACTGACAATAATGATATTAAATATCCTGTCACACATCATTTTAAAAACTTATTAAACAATAACCTTTCATTAGAAGCTATTTCCAACTCTCACATTACTCCCTCAACTATTACTAATGATGACAACCATTTGCTAAATATGTGTCCTACAAAAGCTGAGATTGGTAGTATTCTTAATAGCATGAACATTGATTCTGTTGCTGGCCCTGAAGGCTAGACGACTAAATTTTTTCAGCATTGTTGGCCTATTATTAAGTCTGACCTAGTCGATGCTGTCGTTGATTTCTTCATTGGCAATCCTTTACCTAGATATTTTTCTAGCACTTCCATTGTTTTTATTCCCAAAATTGATAATCCAGAATCTTGGGGTGATTTCAGACCTATCAGCCTTTGTACCTTCTTTCATAAACTCAATGCTAAATTGATTGCCAATAGAATTAGTCCGTTGCTTCCTAAAATTATTTCACCCAACCAAATTGGATTCTTTAAAGGTAGAGCTATATCTGACAACATTCTTCTAGCCCAAGAGCTGATTCATGATCTTGATGCTTCTACCAGAGGTGGTAACATCCTTTTCAAATTGGACATCTCTAAAGCTTTTGATAACCTCTCTTGGAATTTCCTCTTCCAAATTCTCCATTTGTTTGGTTTTTCTGATCATTTTATCTATCTCATTAAAAATTGTATTACCAATGTTTGGTTCTCTGTTATCATGAATGGTGAGGCCTTAGGTTTTTTCCCTTCTATGCATGGCTTGAGACAAGGGGATCCCTTATCTCCCTCTCTTTTTATTATTGATGTTGAATATCTTTTGAGGAGTCTTAATGATCTTTTCAACAATAATCCTAGCATGTTTTTAGAACTCATGGTGGTCTTCCTATCTCTCATCTTAGTTTTGCTGATGACTTCATTATCTTTTGCAATGCCTTTATTCATCACATTAAAAATATTAAGAATCTTTTAAATAAATTTGGTAACGAAAGTGATCTCTTTCTTAATAAAGGTAAAAGTTGTTTCATTCCTTCCTCTAAAATCTCTAGTAATAAGCTTCAACCAAATCTTGAGAATTACTAATTTTAGCAACAACAACTTCCTATTAAATATCTTGGTGCTCTACTTTTAAAGGTCGAAAAGATCACATCTTTTGATGAATTAATCCAAAAATCTCTAATAAAATTTACGTTTGGGAATTCCATATACTCATTTGGTGGTAGACTCACTTTGCTTAAAAGTACCCTTAACTCCATGCCTCTATATCTTATTCAAACCATTGTCAACTAATTCAACCATTAATGAATTGAGCACCTCCTTAATAAATTCTTTTGGGGCTTAAACAATTCTACTAAAAGAATGCATTGGACCTCTTGGTATAAAAGCTGTGGTACTCTACCTAAAGGTGGGCTTGGCTGTAAGCCAATCAGGGAAGCTATCATTGCTTTCTCCTATAAACTCTGGTGGAATTTTAGGAGCAATAATAGTCTTTGGGCTAATTTCATGATTGCCAAATACTGCCAGGGTAAGCACCTTCTCATTTTCCCTTACAAAGTGGGAGATTTGCTTGTATGGAAAAGACTTTGTTCCATCAAATGGGAGGCAAAATCCTTAATTTCTTGGGGGATTTACTCTGGAACCTCTTTCTTTTTGCAAGATAATTGGAATGGAGATGGGTCCATTGATGATTTACTTTCTACCCATACCACTCCTGCTATTAAAGTGAACTCTTAATAAGTGGAACAATAGTAAGCTCGACTATATTCCTTACTCTTTTAGATAACCTTACTATCATTCCTATCATTCCTAATAATCATGATCGATCCTTTTAAGCTTTCCCAAAATGGTGATTTCAACCTTAAAATGTCTGATTCATATTAGAGAAGCTCATGATTTCTCCAATGTGTTTTTTAAACTTTGGAATAACATTATCCTATTTCTATTCAGTTCTAACTTGGAAAATTTTGAAAAAATTCATCCCTGTTGATTCCTTGATGTGGGGTAAAGGTTTTACTTACCTTCAAAATGCTTGATGTTTTCACATTGAGAATGTGAATCATTTATTTGTTAAGTCATTGCTTCCAAACTTTGGGTTTGGTATGATGATCTTTTAATATTGCCAAATTCAATGGCTCCTTAACTCTATATCAACTCCTTGAAGTTTATTTTGAAAACACTATTAAAGGCCACATTAAAGTGATGACTGCTATCACTCTTGTTTGGTTCATATGGATGGACAGAAATGATGCAAAACATCATGGGATTCCTATGAACCATAAGAGGATAATTGCTAGAATTAAAGATAAAATCCATGCTTTATTTAATTCACTTTAATTAACTACAATCAATTTAAAGGCTATAAATTTGTGGCCAATAAATAGGGTTTCAAACTGCCGGACCATCCCAACTGTAAAGATGATAAGCTTGTTTATTGGAAAAAACCACATGATAATATTATTAAAATTAATCCTGATGGCTCCATTTCTCAAAATGCTTCTGGCTGTGGTGCCATTTTTAGAAACCTTAATGGTAAAGTTTTATGTGCCTTTTGCTTATCCTCTTAATACATGTTATGTTCTCTTTGTGGAGCTAAAGGCTATTAACAAAGCTATTGAGATTTTCCTACAAAAAAGTTGGAACAATATTTGGATTGAGGTGAATGCCCTGTTACTGATTGATCTGTTGACTTCCACTAAAGTGGGAAATTCAAAATTGTACTACCTCCTAAAGCATACTAGAGCTCTCCTATCTCAACTCTATTTTAAAATCACTCATGTTTGGTGTGAAGGTAATGAGTGTTGATTACCTTGCTAACTGGGTGCTATATTAGATGGAATAAAATTCTTAATCGCCTTACACTTCCTAAACATTTGCGTGGATTGGTTAATTTGGACAATACTGGACTTCCTTATCTCAGAAACTAATTTCATCCTATGTTTTGGCCTGATTACAACTTGTATTACTTTGTTTTATCTATATGGCCATCTTTTGTTTATCTTTTGTTTATTATTATTTCTCCTCTTCATCGATGCATTTCCACGATAATCTTTTCTCGGTTCTATTGTGAACTTCTGTAGCATCTTGTTGGTTTTCTATTAATTATCCAATTTTTTTATGGTCTTAAAATGTGCTTCCTATTTCCCTAATTTGTCTGGATGGAGATGTCTTATTTAAAGGGATGACGCTTGCCATCAATACTATTTTTGGGACTTATCATTTGCTTTTCTTTTCACAATTGAGATGCTTTCTCTTTTCCTTCCTCTATTCTCAAATTGATTCTTTATTCTGGCTACCTGTATTGGAGGCTCACGTCTTTATTGCTACAGTTGTTGGTTTGCTATGATTTGCATAGCTTCATGGTGAGCCCTACTTTATTTGTATTTTTGCTTTTTAATAAGGTTGTGGCTCCTATCTTGCTAACCAACCCCCCTTCCTCAACCTGTAAGGGAAGAATGTTTAATTTACCTGTTATTACTACTATTTCTTTGCATGATTGGATTTACTTCTTGCCTTCCTTTCATCTTGATTTTACTAATGATGTTGGATTAGATGCTGGTCTGCTTTTCCTTGTCTTGAAGGATCTTAATGATGGTTTTCTTCCATCCCATTTTGGGTCTATGTAATACTCATCCATCGACTAGATTACCATCTATTGGGTGCAATATTTGGTTTGCTATCTTGGTTTGTTGTCTTGGTTGTTATCGAATGGATTATCGAAGTTTTATGCCCAGAAGTCACCTGGGTTATTTCTCCATTGAATTTTTTGTGTTGTTATGTGGGGTGTAGCTTATCACCCACACATGTGGGGTATGGGTCTATCTGCTTTTCATTCCTCTCTTGGATCATGTAGACTTATGTATTTACTATTGTGATCATGTTTTTTATCAAGGTGGTTATTAACATTTGTTTGGGTGTCTAGGATTGGGGTTTTGCTTATAAACTGATTGGTTTTTTGGACATCTGTTTGGGTGTCCACTAGATTGAATATTGCTTATGGAATTATTGTTTTCTGATGCATTACCCTTTATCATCTAACCCTTTATCATCTAAACCCTAAACCCTAAACACTAAACCTTAAACCCTAAAACCTAAACCCTAAACTAGCCCTAAGCATTAAGCTATCCCTAAACCCTAAACCCTAAAAATCCTAAACCCTTAGGCCTAAAACCTAAACCCTAAACCTTAAGAATAAACCCTAAACCCTCACCTTAGTAGAGGTGGTGGTGGATATGATGCTGGATATGGAGGTGGTGGTTATGGAGGCAGGATCTGGAGGTGGGGGACCTAGAGCTGTTGATGGATCTAGAGGTCCTGGTGGATATGGAGGTGGTTATGGAGGCAGAGGTGCATGAGGTTACAATCAGGTGAAGAGGGAGATAGATATGGTGCCGATCCCGCTACTCCAGAGGCAAGGGTGGTTCTATGGAACTAGAGAACCAAGCACTACCATGACCGCTACTTATGGAACTATGTCTACAGAGATGGTTCCAATTATCTGTGGTTTTGATTTGCTCTATGCGTGCTAATTTTATCTCTATCATCAAACTTGGTCTCCTACATGGTTGATAAAATCTAAAAGAAGAAATACTAAATTTGAATATGTTCCCTATTAAAAAAAACTTTAAACCCTAAACCCTAAACTTTTAACCCTAAAAACCCTAAAACCATAAACCCTAAACCCTAATCCCTAAACCCTAAACCCAAATTAACCTAAACCCTAAACCCTAAACAAACCTAAACCCTAAACCCTAAACTAACCTAAATGCTAAACCCTAAATCCTAAATCGTAAACCCTAAACCCTACACTATAAAACCCTAAACCCTAAAATAAAACCCAAACATAAAATAAGAATAAAAAAACTAAAAATAAAATAAAATAAAAACTAAATAAAAACCTAAACCTAAAAATTAAATCTAAAAATAAAACCTAAAGATAAATAATAAAAAATCCTAAACCCTAAACTTAAAAAAAAACCTAAACTTAAAATAAATAAAATAAAATAAACCTAAACCTAAACTAAAATAAACTAAACTAAAATAAATAAAACCTAAACCTAAACCTAAAATAAACTAAACCTAAACCCCAAATAAAATAAAATAAATTAAAAATAAACCTAAACCTAAACTAAAAAATAAAACATAAAAATAAACTAAAATTAAAACCTAAAACTAAAAATAAAAAATAAAACCTAAACTAAGAAAGTAAAAATAAAAATAAACTCCAAAATTAAGCTAAACCTAAACCTAAACTAAAAAAATAAACTAAATCAAAAATTCTAAACTAAAATAAATAAACCTAAAATAAATAAACTAAACTAAATAAGAATAAAAATAAACTTACAACAACAATAACAACAAGCCTTTATCCCACTAAGTGGGGTCGGCTACATGAATCCTACGTCTCCATTGTTCCTATTATATGTCAAATTCTCATAAGAATAAAAATAAACCTACATAAAATAAAAAATAAAATAAGCTAAAATAAATAAAAAAATAAACTAAATAAACCTAAATCTAATAGTTTACTTAATTTTAAAAAAAATAAATAAAATAAAACCCTAACCCTAAACTCTAAACACTAAAATTAACCCTAGACCCTAAACTATAAACCCTAAACCTACAACCCTAACCACTGAACCCTAAACCCTAAAACCCTTAACCGTAAACTGAAGCCCTAAACCCTAAAACTAAAAACCCCTTAATCCTACAACCTAAACCCTAAAACCTATAACCCTAAACACTAAATACTAAACCGCAAACCCTAAACCCAAACCCTAAATCCTAAACCTTAACCCTAAATACTAAAAACCTAAAAACCTAAAACCTAAAACCTAAAAACATAAACCAAAACTAAATAAAACCTAAAAATAAAATAAATAAAAACACCTAAACCTAAATTAAATAAAAAAATACAATTAAATAAAAGCCTAAACTAAAACCTAAACCTAAACCTAAACTAAAAGTAAACCTAAACCTAAACTTAAAAAAATAAAAAAAACTAAATTAAAATAAAATAAATAAAAATCTAAACTAAACTAAAAAATAAAATAAACCTAAAAATATAAAATAATAAAATAAAATAAAAATTAAATAAAAACCTAAACCTAAAAAATAAACCTAAAAAACCTATAAATAAGTAAAAAAATAAAACCTAAACCCTAAACTAAAAAAAAAACCTAAACCTAAAATAAATAAATAAAATAAACCTAAACCTAAACTAAAATAAACTAAACTAAAATAAAAGAAACATAAATCAAAACTTAAAATATACTAAACCTAAACCCTAAACTAAATAAACTAAAAATAAACCTAAACTTAAACTAAAAAAATAAACCTAAAAATAAACCTAAAATAAAAACCTAAAACATAAACCTAAAAAAATAAAATAAAAATCCAAACTAAAATCTAAAAATAATAATAAAACCTAAAACTAAAATATAAAATAAGAAAAATACTAAACTAAAAAATAAACATAAACCTAAACCTAAACCTGGAAGATAAATTAAAATAAAAAACCTAAACTAAAATAAGTAAACCTAAAATAAATAAACTAAACTATATAAAAAGTAAATCTAAATAAAAATAATAAAATAAGCTAAAATAAATAATAAATAAACTAGATAAACTAAATAAACCTAAACATACCAGTTTAGTTAATTTAAAAAAAAACCCTAAACACTAAACCCTAAACCCTGAATCCTAAACCCTAAACCAAAACCCTAAACCCTAAGACAAATCCTAAACCCAAATCCCTAAACTTACAACCCTAAACCCTAAACCCTAAATAATAAAAAAATCTTAACCTTAGACCCTAAAACTAATCCTAAACCCAAAACTTACAACCCTAAACCCTAAATCCTAAACCCTAAACCCTAAACCCTAATCCCTAAGCCCTTAAAAATTCTAAACCGTAAACCCTAAAACCTAAAAAATTCTAAAACCTAAAACCTATATAAAAAAATCAAAAGAAAACCCTAACCCAAAATGCTAAAACTTAAACCCTAAACCCTAAACCTAAACCTAAACTAAAAACCTAAACCTAAACCTTAAACCTAAACCTCAGCTAAACTAAATAAAATAAACCAAAACCTAAATGAAAATGAAAAAATAAACAAATAAAACAAATAAACATAATATAAATAAAATAAATTTAAAACTAAAAATGAATAAACAAAAATAAAATAAATTAAACTAAGTAAACCTAAACCTAAACCTAAACCTAAACTAAGCTAAAATTAACTAATTAATTAATAAATTAATAATTAAATTAATTAAATTAATTAATTAATAATTAACTAACTTATTAACTTCATAAATAATAATAATAATTAATAAATAAATATTGAACTAATAATTAACTTAACTTAATTAATTAATTAATAATAATTAATTAACTCAAAAATCCTAAACCCTCAAAACTCTCCTCGGTCGAGGCACTCTCTAGTGATTGCGTTTTCCCCTTTCTCCAATTTTGATTACCTTACAGCTTGGATGATTTCTGATCAATCTTATCGATTTCTTTGAACGTTTGTCTCTGATTGGCCTCTCATGTGAGTTTCTATTTGCTCACTCGATGGCGGAGGAATCGCTTTCTGCGCAGTCGAGCTTCTCCATCTTGGAGATGTCGAGGCATCGAATTATGGATATGGATCCAAAACATCCACCGCTGCTCAGTAGTTAAGTCCTTTAAGGATGCATTATCTGGTAAGAACTTTTCCCTAATGCTTCGGTGAATTTGATCTAGACCTCATTTTGTGGCATGCCAGCAATTATGTGTTCGGAGCTAGATGTGGAAAAGTTGGTGAAGCCTTATGAATTATTTTTAGTTGGTAAATTTTCCTTACGACGGACAACTCTCAATAACATCCGATCTTTTTTTCATAGCCTTAAGCTTACAGGTGCTTTCACTACCAGATTGATTGATCCAAGGCATATTTTAATTCAGCTCTAATGACTTAGATTATTCAAGAGTTTTTGCTCGTCGCTCTTACTTTGTCTTTAATTATAAAATGCGACTTCTGAAATGGTCTCCTCTTTTTGATATAAAAGAGGAATCCCTAATTATTCCTATATGGTTAGCTCTTCCTAATATAAGAATACACTATGTTACACATCAAGTTCTCTTTGTGGTTGGGGCTCTCTTTGGTCGGCATCTTCAAATTGATCAGGCCACTGCTGTGAGATCACAACCTTCTATTTCTCGTATTTTGGTTGAAATTGATATTTCTAAAAAGCATCCTAAAGAAGTTTGGATTGGCTCTGAGAAGTTCGGTTATAATCAAAAAGTTGAATTTGAGAATTTTTCTATTTTTTCACACATTGTAAAATTCATGGCCACGATCACTCTGAATGTTTTGTGTTTCATCCTCAACTTAAAAAGAAAAATTTGCCTGATCCTAATCTTACTCTATCAAATGATAAATCCAGTAAATTTACTTATGTGCCTAAGGTTACTCAACATGGGAATCCTACCCCTACCCTTACCCCTTTTGTATCTACTGCTTTGTTTATTGGAGAGCAATCTGAGCAAGTTAAAGACACTACTAATGAGGTTAGTGAGGAGGCAAATGATAGCTTGATTATCAGTCCTTCTAATTGTAATGATTTGGCTCTTCAAGAAAATACCTTGATTCAGTCTAACCTACTCCTCTTGGCTAATGAACTCGAGAATACTCATATGAACCTTAGTGGTGATTTGAATGGAAATTTCAGGTTGGATCAAAATTTGAAAACAAATTCTAAAGTTGATGCTTTGATGAGGGAACAAAATCTAAAAATTGCTGGTCCTTTGATGATGGAACGAAATCTAAAAACTAATTTTGGAACTGATCCTGAAATTTGTGCTATTAATGGCCTCACAACTCAAGGATACGCATGGTAACCCACTCTCTCAGCTTAATTCTGACATTAAGGAAGGAGAAATTACCATTAGAAATGCTTTGACTGATATAGGTCCTATTCTAAATATCACAAATCAGTCTCTCTCGGATGGTGATTCTTTGGACAATGATAGACCTTTTCAAACTATTTAAAAAAATCACTTAAAGCAAGAATGTTCACTAATAGCTCCACTAGAACTACTAGATCTTCCCTAACTTCCCATAAATAATTGTTTCTATTGCCCTTTTCTTCTTGCTTTATTATATCTTTGTTATCTCGTTTCCTTTCTTTTCTTATTTTACTATGATCAATTTACTAATTTGGAATGTTCATGGTATTGGGACTCTCATTGTCCGCAACCATATTAGAAGTCTTTGCCGTATTCATAACATAGCCTTACTTGTTGTTATTGAACCTTTCATACACTCTTCTAACATCAACCATGTTGCTAGAATGCTTGGCTTTCACAACTTCTTTTCTAATATTAGCAATAAAATTTGGTGTTTCTGAAATAACTTAGTCAATATATATCCTTGATGATCTTCAACAATTGGTTAATGTCCACATCTCCTTGGGTGATTTCTCTGCTCTTGGTTCCTTTATTTATGCAACTTGTAATAGAGCAGGTAGAAAAATACTTTGGGATAATTTAAGAACCTTTGCCTCCTCGATCAACAAACCCTGGTTGGTAAAGGGTGATTTTAACACTATTCTCTTCCTCATAAAGAAGGGAGGTTGCTCTCCTAACATTCATTCCATGGAATACTTTTCTAATATGATTCTTGATTACAATCTGATTGATATTAGCTTTTCAGGTTTGGATTATACATGGCATAACTCTAGACTATGGCAGCGGCTTGATAGGACTCTTTTTAATTCTCTTTGGATCAATCAATGGTCCCTTACTTCTGTTGAACATTTGAGCAAAACTTTGTCTGATCATGCTCTTCTTTTGATTTATGTCCAAAATCCCTCTAATAGATTATCCTCTCCTACCTCTTTCAGATTCCAAAATATGTGGATCCAACACATTTATTTCATAAATGTTGTTTCCACTAATTGGATGGCTCCTTTTCATCTGGATAATTCAGTTAAGGGCATGATTCGCCTTTGGCTTAAGCTTAAAAGGCTTAAACAAAACCATATTTGGTGGAACAAGCATCATTTTAAAACTATTTTTGCCAATATCAAAAACATGGAACAATTGGTTTGTTCTCTTGAAGATACTGTTTTGACTGATTCTACTAAACTTGAGGATTTGAATGAAGCTAAAGATAACTTGGTAATCTATCAAAATATGGAGGAAACTTACTACAAAGAAAAGGTCGCAAAAACATATTGATGGAAAAATACCGTGATACTTCCATGCTCTTTTCCAAAAGAAGAGAGCCTTACACTCTATTAAAAAATTAAAAATGATAATGACAACTGGATCACTGACAATAATGATATTAAATATTCTGTCACACATCATTTTAAAAACTTATTAAACAATAACCTTTCATTAGAAGCTATTTCCAACTCTCACATGACTCCCTCAACTATTACTAATGATGACAACCATTTGCTAAATATGTGTCCTACAAAAGCTGAGATTGGTAGTATTCTTAATAGCATGAACACTGATTCTGTTGCTGGCCCTGAAGGCTAGACGACTAAATTTTTTCAGCATTGTTGGCCTATTATTAAGTCCGACCGATAGTCATTGATTTCTATTCAAAATCCTTTACCTAGATATTTTTCTAGCACTTCCATTGTTTTTATTCCCAAAATTGATAATCCAAAATCTTGGGGTGATTTCAGATCGCCTTTTGTACCTTCTTTCATAAACTCAATGCTAAATTGATTGCCAATAGAATTAGTCCGTTGCTTCCTAAAATTATTTCACCCAACCAAATTAGATTCTTTAAAGGTAGAGCTATATCTGACAACATTCTTTTAGCCCAAGAGCTGATTCATGATCTTGATGCTTCTACCGAGGTGGTAACATCCTTTTCAAATTGGACATCTCTAAAGCTTTTGATAACCTCTCTTGGAATTTTCTCTCCAAATTCTCCATTTGTTTTTTTTTTGATCATTTTATCTATCTCATTAAAATTGTATTACCAATGTTTGGTTCTCTGTTATCATGAATGGTGAGGCCTTAGGTTTTTTCCCTTCTATGCATGGCTTGAGACAAGGGGATCCCTTATGTCCCTCTCTTATTATTATTGATGTTGAATATCTTTCGAGGAGTCTTAATGATCTTTTCAACAATAATCCTAGCATGTTTTTTAGAACTCATGGTGGTCTTCCTATCTCTCATCTTAGTTTTGCTGATGACTTCATTATCTTTTGCAATGCCTTTATTCATCACATTAAAAATATTAAGAATCTTTTAAATAAATTTGGTAACGAAAGTGGTCTCTTTCTTAATAAAGGTAAAAGTTGTTTCATTCCTTCCTCTAAAATCTCTAGTAATAAGCTCAACTAAATCTTGAGAATCACTAATTTTCAGCAACAACAACTTCCTATTAAATATCTTGGTGCTCGCTTTTAAAGGTCGAAAAGATCACATCTTTTGATGAATTAATCCAAAAATCTCTAATAAAATTTCTGTTTGGGAATTCCATATACTCTCATTTGGTGGTAGACTCACTTTGCTTAAAAGTACCCTTAACTCCATGCCTCTATATCTTATTCAAACCATTGTGCCAACTAATTCAACCATTAACAGAATTGAGCACCTCCTTAATAAATTCTTTTGGGGCTTAAACAATTCTACTAAAAGAATGCATTGGACCTCTTGGTATAAAAGTTGTGGTACTCTACCTAAAGGTGGGCTTGGCTGTAAGCTAATCAGGGAAGCTATCATTGCTTTCTCCTATAAACTCTGGTGGAATTTTAGCAATAATAGTCGGGCTAATTTCATGATTGCCAAATCGCTAGGGTAAGCACCTTCTCATTTTCTCTTACAAAGTGGGAGATTTGCTTGTATGGAAAAGACTTTGTTCCATCAAATGGGAGGCAAAATCCTTAATTTCTTGGGGGATTTACTCTGGAACCTCTTTCTTTTTGCAAGATAATTGGACTGGAGATGGGTCCATTGATGATTTACTTTCTACCCATACCACTGCTATTAAAGTGAACTCTTTTTGGAAGAATAATAAGTGGAACAGTAGTAAGCTTACTGACTATATTCCTTACTCTATTTTAGATAACCTTACTATCATTCCTATCATTCCTAATAATCATGATCAGATCCTTTTTAAGCTTTCCCAAAATGGTGATTTCAACCTTAAAAATGTCTGGATTCATATTAGAGAAGCTCATGATTTCTCCAATGTGTTTTTTAAACTTTGGAATAACATTATCCCTATTTCGTATTCAGTTCTAACTTGGAAAATTTTGAAAAAATTCATCCCTGTTGATTCCTTGATGTGGGGTAAAGGTTTTTACTTACCTTCAAAATGCTACTGATGTTTTCACATTGAGAATGTGAATCATTTATTTGTTAACGAAGTCATTGCTTCCAAACTTTGGGTTTGGTATGATGATCTTTTTAATATTGCCAAATTCAATGGCTCCTTAACTCTATATCAACTCCTTGAAGTTTATTTTGAAAACACTATTAAAGGCCACATTAAAGTGATGATTGCTATCACTCTTGTTTGGTTCATATGGATGGACAGAAATGATGCAAAACATCATGGGATTCCTATGAACCATAAGAGGATAATTGCTAGAATTAAAGATAAAATCCATGATTTATTTAATTCACTTTAATTAACTACAATCAATTTAAAGGCTGTAAATTTGTGGCCAATAAATAGGGTTTCAAACTGCCGGACAATCCCAACTGTAAAGATGATAAGCTTGTTTATTGGAAAAAACCTCATGATAATATTATTAAAATTAATACTGATGGCTCTGTTTCTTAAAATGCTTCTGGCTGTGGTGCCATTTTCAGAAACCTTAATGGTAAAGTTTTATGTGCCTTTGCTTATCCTCTTAATACATGTTATGTTCTCTTTGTGGAGCTAAAGGCTATTAACAAAGCTATTGAGATTTTCCTACAAAAAAGTTGGAACAATATTTGGATTGAGGTGAATGCCCTGTTACTGATTGATCTGTTGACTTCCACTAAAGTGGGAAATTCAAAATTGTACTACCTCCTAAAGCATACTAGAGCTCTCCTATCTCAACTCTATTTTAAAATCACTCATGTTTGGTGTGAAGGTAATGAGTGTGCTGATTACCTTGCTAATCTGGGTGCTATATTAGATGGAATAAAATTCTTTAATCAGCTTACACTTCCTAAACATTTGTGTGGATTGGTTAATTTGGACAATACTGGACTTCCTTATCTCAGAAACTAATTTCATCCTATGTTTTGGCCTGATTACAACTTGTATTACTTTGTTTTATCTGTATGGCCATCTTTTGTTTATCTTTTGTTTATCATTGTTTCTCCTCTTCATTTTGCTGATGCATTTCCTTGATAATCTTTTCTGGTTCTATTGTGAACTCTGTAGCATCTACTATTGGTTTTCTATTAATTATCCAATTTTTTTTATGGTCTTACTATATCTGCTATTTCCCTTGCTAATGGAAATGTGCTTCCTATTTCCCTAATTTGCTGGATGGAGATGTCTTATTTTCTGATCTGTAAGGACGGACTGCTTGCCATCAATACTATTTTTTGGGACTTACTATTTGTTTTCTTTTCACAACAGAGCTTCCTCTCTTTTCCTATTTCCTATTCTCAAACTGATTCTTTATTCGCACGTATTGGAGGCTCAGCCTTTATTGCTATATTGTTGGTTTGCTATGATTTGCATTTTCATGGTGACTACTTTATTTGTATTTTTGCTTTTAATAAGGTTGTGGCTCTATCTTGCTAACCAACCCCTTCCTCAACCTAAGGGAAGAATGTTTAATTGTTATTACTATTGTTTCTTTGCATGATTGGATTTACTTCTTGCCTTCCTTTCATCTTGACTTTACTAATGATGTTGGATTAGATGCTGGTCTGCTTTTCCTTGTCTTGAAGGATCTTAATGATGGTTTTCTTCTGATCCCCATTTTGGGTCTATGTAATACTCGCATCGACTAGATTACCCTCTATTGGGTGCAATATTTGGTTTGCTGTCTTGGTTGTTGGCTGAATGGATTATCAAGTTTTATGCCCAAAGAAAGCTACCTGGTTATTCGATTGTATTTTGTGTTGCATGTGGTGGGGTGTGCTTATCACCTACGACATGTGGGGTATGGGTCTATCTGCCTTTTCATTCCTCTCTTGGATCATGTAGACTTATGTATTTACTATTGTGATCATGCTTTTATCAAGGTGGTTATTAACATTTGTTTGGGTGTCTAGGATTGGGGTTTTGCTTATAAACTGATTGGTTTTTTGGACATCTATTTGGGTGTCCACTAGGCTGATTATTGCTTATGGAATTATTGTTTTCTGATGCATTACCCTTTATCATCTATATGGTTATCCTGTATTGGAGTGTCTTGCCTTGGTTTTCCCGGCTGTTGGTTAACTGTTTCTAGTCATGTTTCCTATTGGGTTCTTTTTAAGCTGCTCTTTAGGTTTGTGTCTCCTGATTTGCTATCCTGCTGAGTTGTGCTACCCCTAAGATTAAGAATGTTTTTATTGCTTGCCATCACTATTGCTTCCTTGAATGATTATGTTTGTTTCCTGACTCCCTCTCCTGTTGTCATTTCTGGTGTTGTTTGCTTAGCTGATTGTCAGTTTTTCCTAGAATTGCAGGATTGTACTGCTATTATTTTTTTGATTTTCATTTTGGTTCTTTGCAATATTGTACTTTACAATATCGATGTTGAAGATTTGTGTTGCCATTTGGTAATTCCCAGCAAGGTCTTTTGGGCTCTTATGTTCTGCAGCCGTGCTTTTACGGCTAGGTTTTATGGCTATTTTCTTGTTCTGTTGTTTGCTAATTGGATTACCATATTATCAGGGCCTTTGCAGTATGGGTCTAGTTGATGTATCATTTCTCCCTTGGACTTCTAAACTTGTGCAATTCTATTATGATCATGCTATTATTAAGGTGATCGTTAACATCTATTTTGCTAATACTGAATGGCTTCCCTCTTTTGCTCGGACATGACCTCTCATCTAGGGATGGTCCGCATTTATCAAGGGTTTTACTTTGTTCGAACTAATGCTTTGGTTTCCTACGGCTTTCTCTTTGATGATTGTCATGTACTTCTCCTCATTATCTATGGCTTGCTGTTTTGGAGTTGCCTACTGGCTGTGTTTACTCATGCTTCTTCTTGACATTCATATTTATTGTTGTGGTCATATTAATATTATGGTGGATGTGGCAATCTAGATTGGAATGTTGTTGACTCTACATTCTCATGCTTTGTTGACATCAGTTGGTGGTACTTATCCTATAAGGGATTGGTGGCATCCGTTTATCATTTAGATCTATGTTGTTTTATTTTCTATGTGCATGTGGCTATATTTTGGTCATGCAGGTACTAAAGAGCATATGAATTCCTCCCAAGGGCAGCTTTTCCATATCAGGTATGTGGGCTATGATGGCTGGGATGATTTCACTCATCATTTGGCTGGTAGTAACACTTATGATGTAACCCTTCATTGGAAGTTTGGATGCTCATGTTTGTATATGCCCCAATTTTGTGTGACTGAGCCTGAGCCCATTCTCACACACTATCCTATAATTCTCTCTTACAATTCTACTTTTACTTTTACTTTTATTTTGTTTTGTACCAATTTTATTGTACTAACTTTTTCTTTTAGATGCTTGCAGAATATGTGTTGTTTTCTTGTTGGCTTCTTTTCCAATGGAGGCATAGGCTACTCTCATCCTCAAGAGCTTATGATGAAGATGGTCCAAAGGCTTTTCTTTTTTATCAATTTATATCTTTTAGTTTCCTTTCCCTTTTGCTTTATTTTGATTGTACTTAGATAGGGGATTTACTCTCTAGGCTATTTTGTAGCTCTTTGAGCGTTCTTGAGTTTATCCCCTTATTATGTAACCTCTTTTTTATGGCAATAAAATTCCCCTATATGGGGTTCCAAAAAAAAAAAGAAGCTAAAATTAACTAAACTAAACTAATCATAAACCCAAAGCTAATCCTAAACCTAAACCTAAACTAAATAAACTAAAATAACTAAATAAATAAATTAAAATAAACTAATCTAAATAAACCTAAACCTAAACTAAAATAAAATAAACTAAACTAAATAACTAAACCTAAAAATAATCTAAAAAAACTAAATAAATAAAAACTAAACTAACTAAAAAAACCTAATCTAAATAAATAAAACTTAAACTAAATAAATAAACCTAAACTAAAATTAAACTAATCTAAACTAAACTAAACTAAACAAAAATAAACCTAAACCTAAACTTAAAACCTAAACTACATAAACTTAAACCAAAATAAATAAAATAAACTAAAATAAAATAGGCTAAACCTAAACCTAAACCTAAACTAAAAATAAATAAACTAAACTAAATAAATAAACCTAAACTAAATAAACTAAATAAAAACTAAAATAAAAATAAACCTAAACCTAAACCTAAACTAAACTAAATAAATAAACCTAAACTAAAATTAAAAATAAACCTAAACCTAAACCTAAACCTAAACCTAAAACCTAAATAAAAATAAACCTAAACCTAAACCTAAATAAACCTAAAAAACTTAAACTAAAATAAACATAAACTAAAACTAAATAAAATAAAGTAAAATAAAATAAAATAAAATAAACTAAAATAAATCAACCTAAACCTAAATAAAACCAAAAACTAAACAAAACCTATAAGTAAACTTAAATAAACAAACCTAAAATAAAATAAAACCTAAATCTAAACCTATACCTAAACCTAAACTAAATAAACCTAAACCTAAACTAAAAATAAACCTAAACTAAATAAAACTAAACTAAATAAAACTTAAACCTAAATAAACCTAAACTAAATTAACCTAAACCAAAACCTAAGCTTAAACTAAATAAAAAAATAAACTAAATAATAAATAAAATAAATCTAAACCAAAATAAACTAAACTAAATGAAGCTAAATAAATAAATAAAAATTGAACTAAAAAAATAAACTAAGTAAAACTTAAAACCTAAACTAAAATAAATAAAATTAATAAATGAACTAAACTAAACCTAAACCTAAGAATAAATTAAACTAAACTAACTTAAAATAAATAAAACCGAAACCTAAACTAGATAAATAAACTAAATAGATTAAACTAAATAAATAAACCTAAACCTAAATAAATAAACCTAAACAATAATAAAATAAAACTTAAACCTAAACATAAACCTAAACCTAAACCTAAACTTAAACTAAACTAAAACCTAAATCTATTCCTAAACCTAAACTAAATAAACCTAAACCTAAACCTAAAGCTAAAGCTAAACCTAAACTAAACTAAATAAACTAAACTAATAAAACCTAAATAAACCTAAACCTAAACCTAAACCTAAACCTAAACTAAATTAAACTAAATAAAAAGAAAATAAAATAAACTAAAAATAAACTAAATAAACAAAACTAAATAAATAAACCTAAACCTAAACTAAACTAAAAATAAACTAAAATAAAACTAAACTAAATAAATAAATAACTAATGAACCTAAACTAAATAAACCTAAACTAAAATAAACTAAACTAAATAAACCAAAACCTAAACCTAAACCTAAACTAAAGAAAGTAAACTAATAAAATAAAAAAACTAAATAAAATAAACCTAAACCTAAACCTAAACTAAATAAATAAAATAAAATAAAATAAACTAAATAAGCCTAAACCTAAACTTAATAAATAAACTAAATAAACTAAACTAAACCTAAACTAAAAAATAAACTAAATAAACATAAACTAAACTAAATAAACCTAAAACAAAAATCTAACCCTAAACATAAACTAAACTAAACTAAACTAAAATGAATTAAATAAAATAAACCTAAACCTAAACTAAATAAAATAAACCTAAACTAAACTAAACTAAACTAAACTAAACTAAACAAAACCTAAAATAAACATAAAACTAAACCTAAAACCTAAGCTAAAATAAACTTAAACTTAAACCTAAACCTAAATGTAAACTTAAAAAAACTAAAACATAAACCTAAACCTAAATAAATAAACTAAACTAAACTTAAATGAACCTTAACCTTAACATAAAATAAATAAACCTAAACCTAAACCTAAAATAAACCTAAACCAAAACCAAAATTAAATAAACCTAAACCTAAAATAAACATAAACCTAAAAAAATAAACCTAATGTAAACTTAAACCTGAACCTAAACAAAACTAAATAAACTTAAACCTAAATAAACTAAAACTAAATAAACCTAAACCTAAATAAACTAAACCTAAATAAATAAACCTAACGTAAAAATAAATCTAAACCTAAACCTAAACCTAAACCTAAAAAAATAAACTAAAATAAATAAACAAAACTTAGATAAATAAACCTAAACCAAAACCTAAATAAACTTAAAAAACCTATACCAAAACTAAACTAAATAAATAAATAAAACATAAATTTAAACCTAAAAAACCTAAAAACATAAACTAAACTAAACTAAAATAAACCTAAACTAAATCTAAACCTAAACCTAAAATAAATAAATTAAACCTAAATTGAAATAAACATAAACCTAAACCTAAACTAAACTAAACTCAACCGAAATTAATCCTAAACCTAAACCTCAACCTAAATCTAAACCTAAATCTAAACTAAATAAACTAAAATAAATCTAAACCTAAACCTAAACCTAAACCTAAATAAAACAAACCTAAACTAAACCAAAAATAAATAAACCTAAACCTAAACAAAATCAAAAATAAACCTAAACTAATAAAATAAACCTAGACCTAAACTAAACTAAACTAAACTAAAAAAAAAAACTAAAACTTAAAATAAACCTAAATCTAAACCTAAATAAACTAAACTAAATAAATAAACCTAAACTAAACTAAACTAAACTAAACTAAGGTAAATAAACCTAAACCTAAGATAAACTAAATAAACTATATAAAAATAAACCTAAACCTAAACCTAAACCTAAACTAAACCTAAACCTAAACCTAAACCTAAACTAAACCTAAACCTAAACCTAACTAAAATAAACTAAACTAATAAACTAAATAAACCTAAACTAAACTAAAATAAACTAAATAAAATAAACCTAAACCTAAAATAAATAAACTAAAATAAATAAAACTAAATTAAAAAAAATAAACTAAACTAAATAAACCTAAATAAAACCTAAACCTAAACGTAAACACGAAACTAAACCTAAACCTAAACCTAAACTAAAAAAATAAAATAAACCAAAACCTAAACTAAACCTAAACTTAAACCTAAACTAAATAATCAAAATAAACTAAACTAAATAAACCTAAACCTAAATTGAAACCTAAACTAAATAAAATAAACCAAACATAAACCTAAAGAAAAATAAATAAATAAACCTAAACCTAAAATTAAAAATAAACCTAAGTAAACCTAAATAAACCTAAATCAAAACCTAAACCTAAACCAAAATAAATAAACTAAACAAAATAAAAATAAAATAAATAAACCTAAACTAAACTAAATAAACCTAAACCTAAACCTAAACCTAACCTAAAATAAACTAAATAAATAAACCAAAACTATACTAATTAAACCTAAATGTAAACCTAAAACTAAATAAATAAACCTAAAAACCTAAACCAAAACCTAAACCTAAAAAAATAAATAAAAATAAATAAATAAATAAACTTAAACCTAAACCTAAACCTAAACCTAAAAGAAAAACTAAATAAACTAAACTAAAATAAACCTAAACCTAAACCTAAACCAAAACTAAAATAAATAAACCTAAAAAATAGCAGAAAATAAAAAATAAATAAACCTAAACCTAAACCTAAACCTAAACTAAACTAAATAAACTAAAACCTAAATAAAATAAACCTAAAAATAAACCTGAAACCTAAACCTAATCCAAACCTAAACCTAAACTAAATAAACCTAAATCTGAACTAAATAAACTGAAACCTAAACTAAATAAATAAACCTGAACCTAAACTTAAACTAAACTTAAAACCTAAACTAAAAACCTAAAACATAAAGCTAAAATAATAAAATAAAAAAATAAACTTAAACCTAAAACTAAAAAACAAAACCTAAACCTAAAAATTAAAATAAAATAAACTCAACTAAAAATAAAACTAAACATAAACAAAAAATAAAACCTGAAAATAAACCCAAACTAAAAACCAAAAATGTAAATCTAAAAAAATAAATAAAAACCTAAACCTAAACCTAAAAATAAAAAACTCCAAAACTTAAAAAATAAATTAAAAATAAGAATCAACTAAAAATTTAATCTAAACATAAACCTAAACCTAAAAAAACTAAAATAAAAAACCTAAACTAAAATAAAAAAACCTAAAATAAATGTACTAAACTAAACAAAAATAAAAAATAAGCCTAAATAAAAGTAAAAAATAAAATAAACTAAAATATATAAAAGATAAACTAAATAAACCTAAACTTACCAGTTTACTTAATGAAAAAATAACCCTAAATCCAAAATCCTAAAACCTAAAAAAAAGCTAACCCTAAACCCTAAACCCTAAACTATAAACCCTAAACCCTAAACCCTAAACCTTAAACCATAACCCATACCCTAAAACCTAAACCCTAATAGTATAAATGCTAAAACCCTAAACCCTAAACCCTACACCCTAAACCTTAAACCATAAATGCTAACCTTGAACCCTAAACCCTAACCCTAAACCCTAAACCATAAACCCCAAACCCTAAACCCTAAACCCTAAACCCCAAACTCTAAACCTAAACCAAAAGTATCTAAATAAATTAAAAAAATAACACTAAAACCTAATAAACTTAAACCTAAACCTAAACCCTAAAAATGGGCAGAACATTGACGGCAGGAACATTATCGTCAACCAGGCTCAGTCTAGATTTGGTGGTGGAGGCGATGGCGGAGGCACTGGAGGCGAAGGCAAAGGCGATCAATGGGGTGGGGGCTGGAGGCGTGGAGGTGGTGGTGGTGAGCAATGGTGGTTATGGAGGTGAGGAGTGATGGAGGTTTTAGCGATGGGAGGGAGAGACAGATATGATGGATCCCATTACTGAGATGTCAGTGGTTCGATGGGAACTAGAGAAATTGAAGAATGTCCGATCCGATCTGCTGCTTATGGAACTGTCTTTGTAGTAGAGACTGTTCTAGTTTTTAAAGGCTATTGATTTTCTCTATGCATGTTTATTTTTTATCTATATCGTCGCTTATGTCATTGAGAACTTGGTGTGTTAGTTGTTTGATGAAAAAAAATTAACAAATGTTGTATCTGAATTTTTTCTCTGTTAAAAAAAACCAAAAAACCAAAAGGCCAAACTAAAAATGAACCTAAAACCTAAAACTTAAACCATAGACCCTAAACCCTAAAAATAATAAAAAAATAAAAATAATAAAAAAACCCTAAACTTAAATGTTAAACCTTAAAAACTAACCCTAATTCTTAAACCCTAAACCTACAACCCTAAACCCTAAACTCCAAACCCTAAACCCTAAACCCTAAACCCTAATAAGAAACTGATAAAACACTAAACTAAACTAACTAAAACTAAAACTAATAAATAATAAACTAAAACTAATAAATAATAAACTAAAACTAATAAACTAATAATAAACAAAAATAAATTATAAAATAAAATAAAAACTAATTATAAACTAAAATAGAAACTAATAAAACTAACTAAACTAAACTAACTAAATAAATACTAAAAAACTAATAAACTAATAATAACAAAAACTAACTAAACTAATAAACAAACTAATAACAAAATTAAACATAAACAAAAAAACCCCTCTAATAAACTAAGTAAAAATAAACTAAATTAATAAAACTAATAAAAACTAAACTAAGCCTAAACTCTTAACTAAAACTAAACTAATAAACTAACTAAATTAAACCCTAATAAATAACTAATAAATAAACCTAAACCCTAAGCATAACTAACCTATTAAATAACTAAATAATAATAAAACTAAACCCAATAACTAAACTAATAATAACTAAACTAACTAAACTAAAACTAATAACTAATAAACTAAAACTAATAAATAAACTAAATAATTAATAAAAAATTAATAATAATAAGTAACTAATAACTAATAACTAATGACTAAACTAAATTAATAAACTAATTAAATAATAATAACTAAAACTAAAAATAAAACTAAAGAAACTAATAAACTAAAGCTAAATAAATAATAATAACTAACACTAAACTAATAAACTAATAATAAATTAAACTAAATAAAATTAATAACAAAACTAATAATAATAATAAACTAAACTAATAATAAACAAAATAATAAATAAAACCTATAAAAATATACTAAATCTAATAATAATAAATAAACTTAAAAAACTACCTAGTAATAATAAACTAATAAAACTAACTAAACTTATAAACTAATAAATAGTAATAATAATAAATAAACTAAAATAAAAACTAATAATACTTAAACAAACACTAAATAATAATATAACCTAATAACATAAAAACTAAAACCTAAACTAAATAAATAAACCTAAACTTAAACCTAAACCTAAACCTAAAACCTAAAATAAAACCTAAAAAATAAACTAACTAAAATAAATAAATAAACTAAACCTAAACCTAAACTAAACTAAATGATAAACTAAATTAAATAAACTAAACTAAAATTAAACCTAAAAAAAACCTAAACCTAAACCTAAACCCTAAACTAAACTAAACCTAAACCCTAAACCTAAATTAAATAAACTAAACAAAAACTAAATAAACCTAAACTAAATAAAATAAACATAAACCTAAACTTAAACCTAAACCTAAACCTAAACCTAAACCTAAACATAAACATAAACCTAATTCTAAACTAAATAAATAAACTAAATTAAATAAAAAAACCCTAAACCTAAACTAAACAAAAATAAATAAACCTAAAATAAAAAATAAATTAAATAAATTAAGCTAAAAAATAAAACTAAAAATAAACCTAAGCCTAAACCTAAACCATAAATAAATAAAAAATAAACTAAATAAATAAAAAAAACTAAATAACCTAAAATAAATAAATAAATAAAAATAAACTAAATAAACCTAAACTAAACTAAATAACCTAAACTAAAATAAACTAAATAAAACCTATACCTAAATAAACCTAAACATAAACAAATAAAATAAACTAAACTAAATAAATAAACCTAAAGTAAATAAAATAAACTAAACTAAAATAAACCTAAACCTACACCTAAACTAAAACTAAATAAACCTAAACCCTAAACCTAAACCTAAAAATAAACTAAACCTAACCTAAATAAAACTAAATAAAACCTAAACCTAAAATAAAATATCTAAACTAAATAAATAAACTAAATAAATAAATAAAAATAAACCTAAACTAAACCTAAACTAAATAAACCTAACCCTAAACCCTAAATCCAAAATAAAATAAAACTAAATAAACTAAACTAAATAAAACCTAAACCTCAAATAAACTAAATAAATAAACCTAATCCTAAACCTAAATAAATAAATAAACTAAATAAATAAACCTAAACATAAAAGTAATTAAATAAACAGAATAAAGAAATAAAAATAAACCTAAAGCTAAACCCTAAACCCAAACTAAAATAAAACTAAATAAACTAAACTAAATAAAACCTAGACTTAAAACTAAATAAATAAATAAACTAAATAAATAAACATATACCTAAACCTAAATAAATAACTAAACTAAATAAATGAACATAAACATAAACCTAAACCTAAACTAAACTAAATAAAATAAAACCTAAATAAATAAATAAATAAAACCTAAACTTAAACCAAAACCTAAACTAAATAAAACTAAATACTAAATAAACCTAAAAATAAAAAAACTAAATTAAATAAAAATAAATAAATGTAAACCTAAACTAAAAATAAACCAAATAAATAAATAAAACTAATAAAATAAAAATAAAAATAAAAACTAAAAGAAAAATAGATGAACCTAAACCTAAAAATAAGAAACCTAAACTAAATAACCATTATTAAATCTAAATCTAATCCTAAACAGAAACCTAAACCAAAATAAAATAAACTAAAAAAAAATTAAACCTAAACCAAAATAAAAATTAATAAACCTAAACTAAACCTAAAATAAAAACTAAATAAAATAAACTAAATAAAACCTAAACCTAAATAAAAATAAAACCTAAACTAAATAAAGTAAACTAAATAAAAAAAATTATAAATAAAAGAAAAAATAAATAAAACCTATACCTAAACTTAAATAAAACCTAAACCCCAAACCTAAACTAAACTAAATAAACCCAAACCTAAACTAAATAAACTAAAACTAAATAAAATAAACTATCATATAGAAAAATAACTAAAAATAAATAAATAAATAAATAAAACCTAAACCTAAAGTAAACCTCAACCTAAAAAATAAACTTAAATAAACATAAACTAAACTAAAAGAAAACCAAAAGTAAACTAAAATAAAAATTAAACTAAAATAAAAAATAAAACATAAACCTAAACCTAAACCTAAACTAAAAAAAATAAACTACATAAATAAATAATAAAATAAACCTAATAAACCTATACTTAAACTAAACTAAAAATAAAAACCTAAAAAATAAATAAAACATAAACTAAAATAAAATTAAAAAGATAAACTAAACTAAAAATAAATAAACCTAAACCTAAACTACATAAAAAAAAACTTAAACCTAAACTTAATACTAATTAAAATAAAACCCTAAACCCTAAATCATAAACCCTAAACCCTAAACCCTAAATTCTAAACACTAAACCCTAAACCTTAAAACCCTAAACCCTAAACTAAACTAAACCTAAACTAAATTATCCTAAACTTATAAACCCTAAACCCTAAACCCTAAACCTAATCATAACTATAAACCTAAACTAAATCCTAAACTAAATCTAACCTAAACCTAAAATGTTATACCCTAAAGTAAACCCAAACCCCAACCCTAAACTATAAACACCTTAAACCTGTTACCTAAACCCTAAACCTTAAACCTTAAACCTTAAAACCCTAAAGTTTAAAGACTAAACTCTAAACCTAAACTATAAACCCTAACCTAAACTCTAAAACCCTAAACTAATTCTAACTAAACTAAACCTAAACCTAAGTTTAAACCCTAAACCTAAAACTAATCTAAACTAAAACTAAACTTAAACCCTAAATGCTAAATCTACAAGCCTAAACCCTAAACCCTAAACCCTAAAAACCTAAAAGCCTAAACCCAAGAAAAAATAAACTCTAAAAATAAAATGAAAAAAATAACCTAAGCCTAAATAAAATAAAAGAATAATATAAAATAAAAACATAAATTAAAATCTAAACCTAAACCAAAACCTAAAAATAAAATAAAATAAAAAATAAAAACTAAGCTAAAATAAAATAAATAAAAACTTTAAAGAAACTAAAAAAAATAAAGCTATAACTAAAAAACCTAAATAAAATAAAAACTAAATGTAAAATAAAAATAAAATAAACCTAAAATAAAATAAAATAAAAACTAAATAAAAACTTAAACCTAAAAAATAAATAAAAAATTAAACCTAAACCCTAAACTAAAAAAAAAAGCCTAAACCTCAAATAAATAAAATAAAATAAACTTAAACCTAAACTAAAATAAATAAAACCTAAACCTAAAATTCTAACCATAAACCATAAAGTAAATAACATAAAATAAAATAAAAATAAACCTAAACCTAAACTAAAAAATAAAACCTAAAAACAAATATTAAATAAAATTCCAAAACCTAAAACTCAACCAAAAATTAAAAAATAATACCTAAACCTAAAAATAAGATAAAATAAAATAAACTAAAAAATAAACATAAAACTAAACCTAAACCTCAAAAATAAACTAAAATAAAAAATCTAAACTAAAATCAATAAATCTAAAAGAAATAAACTAAACTAAATAAAAATAAAAAATAAACCTAAATAAAATAAAAAGTAAAATAAATTGAATAAAACATAAACTAAATAAACCTAAACCTTATGGTTTACTTAATTTTTTAAAAAATAACCATATACTCTAAACCCTAAACACTAAACCCTAAATCCTAAACCCTAAACCCTAATCCCCAAACCCTATAACTAACTCTAAACTCTAAACCCTAAACCCTAGCACTAACCCTAACTCTTAACCCTCAACCTTAAACTAACCCTAAACCTTAATCTAACACTAAACCATAAAGCCTAAACCCTATACAATAAACCTTAAAAACTCAAAACCCTAAAACCTAAACACTAAACCCTAAACCATAAACCCTAAACCCTAACCCTAAACCTTAAACCCTAAAATTTGAATCCCTAAACCCTAATCCCTAAACCCTAAACCCTAAAATACTAAAAACCTAAACCTAAACTAAATAAGACCTAAAAATAAAATAAAAAAATAAACTTAAGCCTAAATAAAATTATAAAATAAAATAAAACCTAAACTAAAACCTAAACCTAAACCTAAAAATAAAATAAAATCAAAATTTAAAATAAACTATAATAAAATAAATAAAAACATAAACTAAACTATGAATATAAATAAACCTAAGATTTAAAATCCTAAATAAAATAAAAACTAAACATAAAATAAAAATAAAATAAACCTAAAATAAAATAAAATAAAAACTAAATAAAAACCTAAACCTAAAAAAATAAACCTAAAAATAAATAAAAAATTAAACCTTAACCCTAAACTAAAAAAAATTAAACCTAAAATAAAAATAAAATAAATAAAATATAATAAACCTAAACCTAAACTCAAATGAAATAAACTAAAATAATTAAAACATAAACCTAAACCTAAGCTAAATAGAATAAAATAAACTAAAAATAAACCTAAACCTAAACTAAAAAATAAAACCAAAAAATAAACCAAAAATAAAAAGCTAAAATGTAAAGCTAAAATAATAAAATAAAAACCTGATCGTAAACCTAAAAATAGAAAATAAAACCTAAACCAAAAAAATAAAATAAAGATGAAACTAAACTAAAAATAAACCTAAACGTAAAAAAATAAAACCTAAAAATAAATGTAAAATAAAAACCTAAAATGTAAACATAAAAAATTAAATTAAAAACCTAAACCTAAACCTAAAAATGAAAAATAAAACATAAACTTAAAAAATAAATCTAAACATAAATAAACTAAACTAAGTAAAAATAAAAAATAAACCAAAATAAAAATAAAAAATAAATTAAACTAAAATAAATAAGTAATAAACTAAATAAAATTAAACTTATCGATTTAATTAATTTAAAAAACCCCTAAACCCTAAAACCCAAACAAAAAAACTAACCTAAACCCTTAACCCAAAAAAACCCTAAGCCCTAAACCCTAAACTCTAAACCTTAAACTCTAAACCCTAAACCATAAACCCTAAACCCTAAGCCCTAAACCCTAAACCCTAAACCTTAAACCCTAACCTTAACCCTAAATCCTAAACCCTAAAAGCATAAACCCTAAAATGCTAAACCCTAAACCCAAAACCCTAAACTCTAAATGCTAAAACCTAAACCATAACCCCTAAACCCTAACCCTAAGCCCTAAACCCTAAACTCCAAACCCTAATCCCTAAACTCCAAACCCTAAACCAAAACATAAAGTATCTAAATAAATTAAAAAATAAATCTAAACCCTAAAATCTAATAAACTTAAACTTAAACCTAAACCCTGAGAATGGGTAGAACCTTAAAGGCGGGAACATCACTATCAACCAGACTCAGTCTAGATCTAGCGAATGAGGCAAAGGTGGTGGCGATGGTTCTCACAGTGGTGGTGGAGGATTTAGAGGTGTTGATGGATATGGAGGTGGTGGTCAGACCAGTCGTGGTTATGGAGGTAGGAGGAGCGACAGAGGCTATAACAATGGTGGTGGCAGAAGGAGAGATTGTAGATATGATGGTAGATCCCACTACTCGAGAGGCCAGGGTGGTTCTGATGGGAACTAGAGAACAATAACGCTCGACGACCACGCTTATGGAACTGTCTTTATCATATAGATGGTTCTAGTGTGGCTTTGATTTGCTCTATGCGTGCTCATTTCTTATCTATGTAGTCACTTGGGTCTTTGAGAACTTGGTGTGTTACTTGATTGATGAAATCAAAAAGAAGAAATGTGGAATCTAAATTTATTCTTTATTAAAAAAAACAAAAACCCTAAAGCCCAAAAACCTAAACCCTAAACCTAAAACCTAAACCCTAAACCCTACTCCCTAAAAATAATAAAAAAATAAAAAAAATAAAAAAACCCTAACCTTAAATGTTTAACCCTAAAACTAGCCCTAATCCTTAAACCCTAAACCTACAACCCTAAACCCTAAATCCTAAACCCTAAATCCTAAACCCTAAACCATAATAAGAAACTAATAAAACACTTAACTAAACTAACTAAAACTAATAATAAAAAAACTAATAATAAACTAAAAAAGAAATTAATAAAAACTAACTAAACTAAACTAACTAAATAATAACTAAAAAATTAATAAACTAATAATAACAAAAACTAACTAAACTATTAAACAAACTAATAACTAAATTAAACATAAACAAAAAATACCCCACTAATAATCTAACTAAAAATAAACTAAACTAATAAAACTAATAAAAACTAAACTAAACCTAAACTCATAACTAAAACTAAACTAATAAACTAGCTAAATTAAACCCTAAAAAATAACTAACTAATATTAATAACTAACTAATAAACCTAATCCCAAACATAACTAACATAATAAATAACTAACTAATAATAATTCTAAAACTAATAACTAAACTACCTAAACTAAAACTAATAACTAATAAACTAAATAAATTATTAACAAAAAACTAGTAATAATAACTAACTAATAACTAAACTAAACTAAGAAATTAAGAAACAAACTAAACCTAATAATAAACTAACTAAATAATAATAACTAAAATTAATAATAAAACTAAAAAAGACTAATCAACTAAAACAAAATAACTAATAATAACTGACACTAAACTATTAAGCTAATAATAAATTAAACTAAATAAAACAAATAACTAAAGTAATAATAATAATAATAATAATAATAATAATAATAACAAGCCAATTAAATAATAAACTAAATAATAAATAAAACCTAAATAAATATAGTAAATATAATAATAATAAACATATCTAAGAAACCACCAAATAATAATAAACTAATAAAACTAATTAAACTAATAAACTAATAAATAATAATAACAATAAATAAGCTAAACTAAAAACTAATAAAATCTAAGAAAACACTAAATAATAAAAGAAAACCTAATAACATAAAAACTAAAACCTAAACTAAATAAATAAACCTAAACTAAACCTAAACCTAAACCTAATAACTAAAATGAAACCTAAAAAATAAATTGAATAAAATAAATAAATAAAATAAACCTAAACTAAACTAAACTAAATAATAAACTAAACTAATAATAAACCTAAAATAAACCTAAACCTAAACCTAAACCCTAAACTAAACTAAACCTAAACCCTAAACCTAAAATAAATAAACCAAAACTAAATAAAATAAATTTAAACCATAACCTAAACCTAAACATAATCCTAAACCTAAACCTAAACATAAACCTAAACCTAATCCTAAATTAAATAAATAAACTAAAAAAATAAACCTAAACCTCAACTAAATAAACCTAAACTAAACCTAAATAAATAAATGTAAAATAAGAAATAAATAAAATAAACTAAACTAAATAAACTAAACTAAATAATAAAACCTAAACTAAACCTAAACTTAAACCTAAACCTAAAAACTAAAAATAAACTTAAGCCTAAACCTAAACCTTAAATAAATAATAAATAAACTAAATAAATTAATAAACTAAATAAACCTAAACTAAAATAAATAAATAAAATAAAAATAAAATAAACTAAATAAACCTAAACTAAACTAAATAAACTAAACAAAAAACCTAAACTAAAATAAACTAAATAAAACCTAAACCTTAATAAACCTAAACCTAAACAAATAAAATAAACTAAACTAAATAAATAAGCCTAAACTAAATAAAAAAATTAAACTAAAATAAACCTAAACCAAAACCTAAACTAAAACTAAATAAACTTGAACCCTAAACCTAAACCTAAAAATAAACTAAACCTAACCTAAATAAAACTAAATAAAACCAAAACCTAAAGTAAAATAAACCATAAACTAAATATATAAACTAAATAAACCTAAATAAATAAAATAAAATAAACAAACAAATAGATATAAATAAAAAAAATAAAATAAAAACCTAAACCTAAACCTAAACCTAAACATAAAATAAAAACCTAAACCTAAACCTAACTAAAAATAAAAAAAATGAACAAAAATAAATAAAACAATAAACTAAAATAAAATAATTTAAATAAAAATAAATAAAAAAATAAAGATAAACCTAAACTAAACCTAAACTTCAACCCTAAACCCAAAATAAACTAAATCTAAATAAAACCTAAACCTAAACCTAAATAAAAAAACCTAAACCTAAACCTAAACCTAAATAAATATACTAAATAAAGAAATAAAAATAAACCTAGATTAAACCTATACTAAATAAACCTAAACTTAAAACCCTAAACCTGAAATATAATAAAACTAAATAAAATAAATTAAATAAAACATAATCCTAAACATAAATAAATAAATAAACTAAATAAATAAACAAACTATATAAATAAACCTAAACCTAAACCAAAATAAATAAATAAACTAAATAAATAAACCTAAACTAAACTAAATCCTAAATAAAGAAATAAAAATAAACCTAAATCTAAACCTAAACTAAATAATACTAAAATCTAAATAAACCTAAAAATAAAAATACATTAAACTAAACAAAAATAAATAAACCTAAACCTAAACTAAAAATAAACTAAAAAATAAACATAAATAAACCTAAATAAATAAACTAAACTAATAAAATACAAATAAAATCTAAAATAAAAATAAATGAACCTAAACCTAAATAAAACCTAAACTAAATAAACCTAAATAAACCTAAACCTAAACCTAAATAAACTAAACTACAAATAAAATTAAACCTAAAACTAAATGAAAATAAAATAAACCTAAATTGAACCTAAACCTAAATAAAAATAAAACCTAAACTAAATAAACTAAACTAAATAAACCTAAATAAAAATAAAAGAAAAAATAAATAAACTAACTAAAACCTAAACTTAAATAAAACCAAAACCTAAACATAAATAAAACCTAAACCCCAAACCTAAACTAAAATAAATAACCTAAACCTAACATAAATAAACTAAAAACTAAACAAAAAAAAACTAAACATACTAAAAAAAACTAAAATAAATAAACTAAATAAAAAATAAATAAAACCTAAACTTAAAATAAACTTAAACCTAAATAAACATGAACTAAAATAAAATAAAACCTAAACTAAACTAAAATAAAAAATAAACTAAAATAAAAATAAAAAACATAAACCTAAACCAAAACCTAAACTAAAAAAAACCTAAATAAATAAATAACAAAATAAACCTAAATAAACCAACACCAGAACTAAACTAAAAATAAAAACCTAAAAAATAAATAAAACCTAAACTAAAATAAAACTAAAAAAGTAAACTAAGCTAAAAGTAAATAAACCTAAACCTATACCAAAACCAAAACCTTAACTACATAAAAAAAATTAAAAAATAACCTAAATCTAAACCTAAACCATTTAAAAAAAAGACTCTATACCCTAAACCCTAAACAATAAAACCATAAATCCTAAACTCTAAACCCTAAACCCTAAACCCTAAACCTTAACTTTAAACCCTAAACCCTAACCCTAAACCTTAAACCTTAACCCTAACCCAAACTCAAACCCTGACCCTAAACTAAACCTTAACCTTAAACCCTAAACCTTAAACTCCACTAACCCTAAATTTAAACCTAAACCTAAATAAACTAGTTTTAAACCTTGTTAACTAAATCATAAACCTAAAACCTTAAACCTAAAAGTCTAAACCCTAAAGACTAACCTAAACTATAAACCCTAAACCTAAACTATAAACTTAAACCTAAAATCAAAAGTCTAAACTAATCCTAACCTAAACTCTAAACCTAAAGATCCTGAGCCTAAACCCTAAACCATAAAACTAATCCTAAACCCTAAACCATAAAACTAATCCTAAACCTAAACCCTAAACGCTAAACATACAATGCTAAACCCTAAACCCAAAACCCAAAACCTTAACCCCTAAGCCCCAAACCCTAAACCTTAAACCCTAAACCCTAAACCATTAACCCTACACCCTAAACCCTAAACCTTAAAGTCCTAAAAGCATAAAACAAAACTAAATAAAATCAAAAAATAAAATAATTAAAAAACCTAAACCTAAATAAATAAAATAAAATAAAAATAAAAACTAAAATAAAATAAAATAAAGCTAAAACTAAAAAGCCTAACTAAAATAAAAACTAAATTTAAAATAAAAATAAAATGAATTTAAAATAAAATAAAATGAAAACTAAATAAAAACCTAAACTTAAAAATAAAACCTAAAAATAAATAAATAATAAAACCTAAACCCAAAACTAAAAAATAAACCTAAACCTCAAATAAACAAAATAAATAAACCTAAACCTAAACTAAAATAAATAAAACCTAAACCTAAAATAAATTAAAACTAAACCATAATCTAAATAAAATAAAATAAAATAAAATAAAAACTAAAACTAAACTGAAAAATAAAACCTAAAAATAAACCTAAAATAAAACCATAAAACCTAAAATAAAACCAAAAATTTAAAAATAATACCTAAACCTAAAAAATAAAATAAAAGAAAACTAAACTAAAAAAAACATAAATCAAAACCTAAACCTAAAAAAATAAACTAAAATAAAAATCCTAAACTAAAATAAATAAACTAAACTAAATAAAAATAAAAAATAAACCTAAATAAAAAAAATAAAATAAACTAAACTAAATAAAAAAATAAACTAAATAAACCTAGACTTAAAGGTTTATTTAATTTTAAAAAAATAACCATAAACCCTAAACCCTAAACCTACAACCCTAAACCAAAAACACTAAACCATAATCCCTAAACCCTAAACCCTAAACCCTAAACCCTAAACCCAACCCTAAATCCTAAACCTTAAACCCTAAACCCTATACCCTATACCCTAAACCCTAAAACCCTAAACCCTAAACCCTAAACTAACCCGAAACCTTCAACTAAGCCTAAACACTAAACTTGAAACACCCTAAACCATAAATCCTAAACACTAAACCCTAAACCCAAAACCCTAAACCCTAATCTTAAACCCTAAACCCTAAAACCCAAAACCCTAAAATACAAAATCGTAAACCCTAAAACCTAAAATCCTAAAAACCTAAACATAAACTAAATAAAACCTAAAAATAAAATAAATAAATAAACTTAAACATAAAAACAATAAACACCTAAACTAAAACCTAAACCTAAACCTAAAATAAATAAAATAAAAATAAAAATAAGCTAAAATAAAATAAATAAATACATAAACAAAATTATGAAATAAAATAAACTTAAGAATTAAACACCTAAATAAAATAAAAACTAAATGTAAAATAAAAATAAGTAAAATAAAAACTAAATAAAAACCTAAACCTAAAAAGTAAACCTAAAAATAAATAAAAAATAAAATCTAAACCCTAAACTAAAAAAAAATAAACATAAAATGAAAATAAAATAAACAAAATAAAATAAACCTAAACCTACACTCAAATAAAATAAACTAAAATAATTAAAACCTAAACTTAAACCTAAGCTAAATAAAATAATATAAACTAAAAATAAACCTAAACCTAGAATAAAAAATAAAACCAAAAAATAAACCTAAAACATTAACCAAAAAACTAAAGCTAAAAAAATAAAATAAAAACTTAAATGTAAACCCAAAAATAAAAAATAAAATCTAAACCTAAAAAATAAAATAAAAATAAAACTCATCTAAAAATAAACCTAAACTTAAACAAAAAATAAAACCTAAAAATAAATCTAAAATAAAAACCTAAAATGTAATCCTCAAAAATAAAATAAAAACCTAAACCTAAACCTAAAAATAAAAAATAAAACCTAAACTTAAAAAATAAAATAAAAATAAAACTCAACTAAAAAATAAATTTAAACTTTAACCTAAACTTAAAAAATAAACTACAATAAAAAACCTAAAGTAAAATAGATAAATCTAAAATAAATAAACTAAACTAAATAAAAATAAAAAATAAACCTAAATAAAAATAATAAAAAAATAAACTAAAGAAACCTAAACCTACTGGTTTACTTAATTTAAAAAAAAACCCTAAACCCTACATCCTAAACCCTAAACCCTAAAACCTAAACCTTAATAAACCCTTAACCCTAAACCCTAAACTCTATACCCTAAACCTTAAACCATAAACCCTAAACACTAAACATTAATCCATAACCCTAGCCTTAAACCCTAAACCCTAAACCCTAAAAGCTTAAACCCTAAAACCCTAAACCCTAAACCATAAACCCTAAATGCTAAACCCTAAACTCTAAACCCTAAACAAAAACCCTAAACCCTAAACCTAAACTTAAAGTGACTAAATAAATTAAAAAATAAACCTAAATCCTAAAATCCAATAAACTTAAACCTAAACCTAAACCCTAAGAATGGGTAGAACTTTCATGGTAGGAACATCACCGTCAACCAGGCTTAGTCTAGATCTGGCGGTGGAGGTGAAGGTGGAGGCTAGATCAGTGGTGGTGGGGATCTAGAGCCGGTGGATATGGAGGTGGTGGTCAAAGGGTGGATATGGAGGTAGGAGGAGCGACGGAGGTTATAGCTATGGTGGTTGCGGAGGGAAAGATTGTAGATATGATGGATCCAACTACTGAGAGTGGTTCTCGAGGGAATTGGAGAAGCAAGAACCACCGATATGATTTGTCGCTTATGGAACTGTCTTTTGATTTGCTGTATGCGTTTCATTTTTTATCTATGTTGTCGCTTGTGTCTTTGAGAACTTGGTGTGTTACTTGACTGATGAAATAAGAAAGAAGAAATGTTAATTCTGAATTTGTTCTCTGTTAAAAAAAAACCAAAATCCCTAAAACCCAAACTAATGCCTGAAGCCTAAACCTAAAACTAAACCCTAAACCCTAAAACCTAAAAAATAAAAAAAACCCTAACCCGAAATGCTAAACCCTAAAACTAACCCTAATCCTTAAAACCTAAACCTACAACCCTAAACCCTAAACCCTAAACCCTAAACCCTAATAAGAAACTAATAAAATTAAAAATGAAAATAAATAAAAAATAAAAGTTGAACCCTAAAATAAAAATAAACCTAAACCTAAAATAAACAAAATAAAATAAACCTAATCCTAAACTAAAATAAACTCTACTAAAATAAATAAAACCTAAACCTAAACATAAACTAAACTAAACCTAAACCTTAAATAAAATAAAATAAAATAAAATATACTAAAAATAAACCTATACTAAACTAATAAAATAAAATAAACCTAAGAAAAAAACTTAAATAAAATAAAAACTAAACCTGAAATAAAAAATAAAATAAACCTAAAATAAAATAAAACAAAAACTAAATCAAAACCTAAACAAAAAAAAAACCTAAAAATAAATAAAAAATAAAACCTAAACCCTAAACCAAAAAAAATACTTAACCTAAAATAAAATTAAAATAAACCAAAAGCTAAACTAAAAAAAACTAAATTATAATAAATAAAACCTAAACCTAAACCTAAAGTAAACTAAACCTAAACCTAAACCTAAACTAAATAAAATAAATTAACTAAAACTAAACCTAAACCTAAACTAAAAAAATATAACCTAAAACCTAAATATAAAGCATTAAATAAAAACCTAAACCTAAATATAAAAATAAAAAAATAAAACCTAATCCTAAAAAATAAAATAAAAATAAAACTAAACTAAAAATAAACCTAAACCTAAAAAATAAATAAACATAAAAACCTAACCGAAAATAAATAAAGCTAAAATAAATAAACTAAACTAAATAAAATAAAACTAAATCAAAATAAAAAATAAGTTAAATTAAAATAAATACAAAACAAACTAAATAAACCTAAACCTACCAGTTTACTAAATTAAAAAAAATAAAAAAAATAAAAAAATAGAGAAACCCTAACCATAAATCCTAAACCCTAAACTCCAAACCCTAAGCTTAACCTAAATCCTAAACCCTAAACTATAAACCCTAAGCCTATAACCTAAACCCTAAACCCTAAATGCTAAAACCATACACCCTAAAACCCTAAATGCTCAACCCTAAGCGCAAAACCCTACACCTTAAAGCCTAAAGCCTAAACCTAAAGCCTAAAAAACCCCAAACCATAAACACTAAACTAACCTTAAACCCTAAACCCTAAATCATAAACCCTAAAAACCCTATGCCCTAAAGCCTAAACATTAAACCATAAACCCTAAACCCTAAACCTTAAAACCCTAAACCTAAACCCTAAACCCTAAACCATAAACCATGAATGCTAAAAATCTAAAAACCTAAACCTAAACTAAATAAAACCTAAAAATAAAAAATAAAAAAAATCTAAACCTAAATAAAATAAAATAACAAACTAAACTAAAACCTAAACATAAAAATAAAATAAAATAAACTAACTAAAATAAATAAAATGAAAAAATAAAACCTAAATTAAACTAATAAAATAAAATAAACCTAAGAGTAAAAAACCTAAATAAAATAAAAACTAAACGTAAAATAAAAATAAATAAACTTGAAATAAACCTAAAATAAAATAAAATAAAAACTAAATAAAAGCCTAAACATAAAAAAGTAAACCTAAAAATAAAACCTAAACCTAAACTAAAAAAACATAATCCTAAAATGAAAATAAACCTAAACATAAACTAAAATTTTATGTGATTGAACCTGAGCCTGTTCCCATACATTACTCCATATTTCTCTCATTTTATTCTGATTTTACTTTCAATTAGAGTTGTATCACTTTAACTGTGCTAACTCTTTCTTCTAGATGTTTGGAGATTCTATGCAATTTTCTTGCAGGTTCCTTCTCTTGTGGAGGCATAGGCTTCTCTCATCCTCAAGATTTTTTGATGAAGGTGGTCCAATGGCTATTCCCTTTGATCATCTTATTTCTTTTTCTTTCCTGTCTTTTTTGCTTTATTTTGATTGTATTTAGACAGGGGATTTACTCTCTAGGCTCTTTGTAGCTCTTTGAGCAGTAGATCTTGGGTTTATTCCCTCTTAAGTACCTTGTAACCCCTTTTTTATGGCAATAAAATTCCCCTATATGGGGTTCCCTAAAAAAAACCTAAAAAACATAAACCTTAAACCTTAAACCCTAAACCCTAAACTTTAAACCCTAAAAGCATAAATGTTAAAACCGTAAACCCTAAACCTTAAACCCTAAACCTCAAATACTAGACCTAAAGCTAAAGTAACTAAATAAATTAAAAAATAAACTTATACCCTAAAACCTAATAAACCTAAACCAAAGCCATAAGAATGGGCAGAACCTTCATGACAGGAACATCACCATCAACTAGCCTTAGTCTAGATCTTGTGGTGGAGGCGGAGGCGACGACTATCATAGTGGTAGTGGGGGATTTAGAGGTATTGGTGGATATGGAGGTGGTGGTCAGAGTAGTGGTGGTTATGGTGGCAGGAGGAGCGACGGAGGTTACCACTGTGGTGGTGGCAGAGCGAGTGATCGGGGATAAGATGGTGGATCACACTACTGAAAAGGATGTGGTGGTTTTGATGAGAACTCGAGAAACTGAAGAATGGCCAATCTGATCTGCTGCTTATGGAACTGTGCCTTTATAATAGAAATGGTTCTACTTATCTAGGGTATTTGATTTGCTCTATGTGTGCTCATTTTTTATCCATGTCATCACTTATGTTTTAGAAAACTTGGTGTGTTACATGGTTGATGAAATCGAAAAGAAAAATGTTGAATCTTAATTTTTTCTCTGTTAAAAAAACATATATATGAAAAACCCTAAACCCTAAACTAAAACCCAATCCTTAAACTTAAAAGCTAAACCCATAACCCTAAACCCTAAACCGTAAACCCAAAAACCCTAAACCCTAAAATCTAAACCCAAAACCTTAAACCATAAACCCTAAACCCTAAACCCTAAACCCTAAACCTAAACCAAAAATAAAGTAAACTTAAACTTAAACCTAAATTAAATAAAATATAATAAACTAAAAATAAACATAACCTAAACTAAAAAATAAAACCTAAAAATAAACTTAAAATAAAAACATAAAACCTAAGCATAAATAAAAAATAAAACCTAATCCCTAAACTAAAAAAAACCTAAACCTAAAATAAAAGTAAAATAAACAAAATAAAATAAACCTAAACCTAAACTAAAATAAACTAAACTAAAATAAACAGAACCTAAACCTAAACATAAAATAAACTAAACCTAAACCTAAACCTAAACTAAATAAAATAAAATAAAAATAAACTTAAACCTAAACTAAAAATAAAACCTAAAATTATGCCTAAAATAAAAACCTAAAACCTAAACCTAAAAAAATAAAATAAAAACCTAAACCAAAGCCTAAAACTAAATTAAATAAAAATAAACCTAAAACTAAATTAAAAAATAGAACCTAAAAATAAACCTAAAATACAAACCTAAAACCTAAACCTAAAAAAATACAATAAAAACCTAAAGCTAGACATAAAATAAAAAATAAAACTTAAACCTAAAAAATAAAATAAAATAAAGCTCAATTAAAATATAAACCTAAATCTAAACCTAATCCAAAAAGAATAAACTAAAGTAAAATACCTAAATTAAAATTAAAAAAACTAGACTAAAATAAATAAACCTAAAATAAATAAACTAAACTAAATAAAATAAAAAAGAAACATAATAAAATAAAATAAAATAAACTAAAATAAATAAAAAATAAACTAAATAAACTAATTAAACAAAAGAAGAATTGTTGTAAATCTAAATTTGTTCTCTGTTAAAAAAAATCAAAAACCTTAAACCTAAACTAAAACCTGAACCCTAAACCTATAACCTAAACCCTAAACCCAAAAGTCTAAACCCTAAAAACCTTAAACCCTAAATAGTAAACACTAAAACCTAAACCCTAAACCCCTAATCCCAAAAAAATGCTAAACCCTAAACCCTAAACCCCAAAGCCTAAATCCTAAACCCTAAACTAACCCTAAACCCCAAACCTTAAAATCCTAAAAGCCTATACCTAAACTAATTAAAACTTAAAAATAAAATAAATAAAAAATCTAAACCAAACTAAATTACAATAACAACAACAACAAGCCTTTATCCCACTAAGTAGGGTCGGCTACTTGAATCCTTCATCTCCATTGTGTCCAATTATGTGTCAAATTCTCATTCAATTCAAGTATAATAAGGTCATTTTTTATACATCTTAACCAAGTATTTTTAGGACTACCTCTACCTTTCTTAACATAAGGCAAATCTAATGCATCTACTCACTTAACCGGGTCATCAGACGACCGATGCTTTATGTGGCCAAACTATATAAGGTGGCTTTCTCTAATCTTATCTACCACCGGACCTACTCAACCTTTTCCCAAACATACTAATTTTGCATTTTATCTCTAAGAGTAAAGCCACTCATCCACTTGAGCATCCTCATCTTTGTAACACTTTACTTAGTCTTATGCTTCTATTTTATTGGCCAACATTCTGCACCATAAGTCATTGCAGGTCTTACCACCATCTTATAAAATTTTCCCTTAAGTTTAAGTGGAACTTTCCTATCACACAATAGGCCAGATGCATTCCTCCACTTCAACCATCCAACTTGAATTCTACTAATAACATCTCCATCTATTTAACCATCACTTTGAAAACAATCATGACTAACCCAAAATAAAATAAAATAGAAACATAAAGTAAAATCTAAACCTAAACCTAATCCTAAACCTAAAGTTAAAAATAAAATAAAATAAAAAATAAAAACTTAACTAAAATTAAATAAATAAAAACCTAAACTAAACTAAAAAATAAAAAACCTAAATAAAATGGAAACTTAACCTAAAATAAAAATAAAATTGACCTAAAATAAACTAAAATAAAAGTTAATAAAACCTAAACTTAAACAATAAACCTAAAAATAAAACCAATAAAAAAATAAAAAATAAAACCTAATCCCTAAGATAAAAAAAATCCCAAAACCTAAAATAAAAATAAAATAAACATATACCTAAACTAAAATAAATAAAGCCTAAACAAAAATAAAATAAAATAACCTAAAAATAAACATAAAGTAAAAAAATAAATCCTAAAAATAAACCTCAAATAAAAACCTAAACCTTAAAAAAAAATAAAATTAAACCTTAAAATAAAAAATAAAACCTAAAATTAAAAAAATAAAATAAAAATAAAACTAAATTGAAAAATAAACCTAAACCTAAACATACAAAATAAAATTATAACCTAAACTAAAATAAATAAACTAAACAAAATAAAAATAAAAAGAAACCTAAATCAAAATAAAAAGTAAATTAAGTGAGCCTAAACCTACCAGTTTACTTTATTTAAAAATAATAAAAAAAATTTAAAAAATAAAAAACTCTAACTGTAAATCGTAAACCTTAAAACCCTAAAACCTAAATCTTAAACCCCAAAATATATAACACTAACCATAAATTAAATAAAAAAACTAAAATCTAAATAAAATAAATAAAATTAAATTAAACTAAACCTAAACCTAAAAATATAATAAAATAAAAATTATAACTAAATAAAAATAAAATAAATAAAAACCTAAACTATATTAAAAAATAAAATAAACTTAAAAATAAAAAACCAAAATAAAATTAAAACTAAACATAAAATAAAATAAAATAAACCTAAAATAAAATTAAATAAAATTAAATAAATATTAAACCTAAAAAAATAAAAATAAAAATATTACTTAAGAAAAACCTAAAGCTAAAAAAAGAAACCCTAAATCTAAAATAAAGAAAATAAAATAAACATAATCCTAAACTAAAATAAACTAAACTAAAATAAATAAAACCTAAACCTAAACCTAAACTAAACTAAAACTAAACCCAAAATAAAATAAAATAAAATAAACTAAAAATTTGCCTAAACTTAAACTAAAAAATAAAACCTAAAAATAAACCTAAAATGAAAAACTAAAACCTAAACCTAAGAAAATAAAATAATAACCAAACCTAAAAATAAAAATAAAAAATAAAACCTAAACCTAAAAAATAAAATAAAAATATACTAAAGTCAAAAATAAAATAAAACTTAAATTTGAACCAAACTAAAATAAATAAACTAAAATAAAAAACTAAACTAAATAAAAAACCTAACTAAAAATAAATAAAATAAAATAAACTAAATATTTAAAAAATAAACTAAATAAACTTAAACCAGTCGGTTTACTTAATTTAAAAAAAAGAACACTAAACCCTAAACCCTAAACCCTAAACCCTAAATCTTATGCCATAAACCCTAAACCCTAAAACTTACCCTGAACCCAAAACCCTAAGCCTACAACCCTAAACCATAAACCTTAAAAAACCCTAAACCCTAAACCCTAAACCATAACCCTAAACCCTAAACCTAAAAGAATAAAACCTAAAATCATAAGCCTTAAACCCTAAACCTCAAATACTAAACCTAAACCTAAAGTAACTAAATAGATTAAAAAATAAACCAAAACCCTAAAACCTTATAAACTTAAACCTAAATTCTAAGAATGGGTAGAACCTTGATGTTAGGAGCATCACCATCAACCAGTGTCAGTCTAGATCTGGCGGTGTAGGCGGAGGCAGCGGTTATCACAGTGGTGGTGGGGGGTTTAGAAGTGCTAGTGGATATGAAGGTGGTGGTTAGAGTAGTGGTGGTTATGGAGGTAGGAGGAGTGACGAAGGTTACAACCGTGGTGGTGGCGGAGGGAGATATCGAGGATATGATGGTGGATCCTAAGGCCAGGATGGTTTTCATGGGAAGAGGAGAAACTGAAGAACAACTGATTATATCTATTGCTTATGGAACTGTGTCTTTACAGTATAGATGGTTCTAGTTATCTAGGGTTTTTGATTTTCTCTATGCGTGCACATTTTTTATCTATGTCCTCACTTGTGTCTTAGAAAACTTGGTGTGTTACTTGGTTGATGAAATCAGAAGTAAAAAAAATGTTGAATCTGAATTTGTTCACCATTAAAAAAAACCATAAACACTAAACCCAAAACCAAAACCTGAACACTAAACCTAAAACCTAAAACCAAAACCCTAAATCATGGTGGTAGCTGAGGGATAGATAGGGGATTTGATGGTGTATCCAACTACTAGAGTGGTCGGGGTGGTTTTGATGGGAACTGGAGAAATTGAAGAATGGTCGAACCAATCTGCTGCTTATGGAGCTATCTTTGTAGTAAAAATGGTTCTAGTTATCCAGGGTTTTTGATTTGCTCTATACGTGCCCATTTTTGATCTATATCATCACATGTCTCCTAGAAAACTTTTTTGTGTTACATGGTTGATGAAATTGAAAAGAAGAAATGTCAAATCTGAATTTGTTCTCCATTAAATAAATATATATATATGAAAAATCCTAAACCCTAAACCAAAACATGAACCCTAAACCTAAACCCTAAACCCTAAACCCTAAACCCTAAAACCTAAACCCCAAACCATAAACCCTAAACCCTAAATTAACCCTAAACCCTCAACATAAACCTAAAATAAATTAAACCTAAACCTAAACTTAAATTAAATAAAAGAAAATAAACTAAGAATAAACCTAAACCTAAACTAAAAGATAAAACCTAAAAATGAACTTAAAATAAAAGCTTAAAACCTAAACTAAAAAAAATAAAATATAAATATGAAGCTAAACATAAAAATAAAAAATAAAACCTAAACCGAAATAAAATACGAACAATACTCAACTAGAAAATAAACCTAAACCTAAAAAATAAAATAAAATAAAAAACCTAAATTATAAAATGAAGAATAAAAAAAATAAAAATTAAAATAAAATAAATAAACCTAAACCTACTAGTTTACTTAATTTAAAAAAACCTTAAGTCCTAAGCTAACCGTAATCCCTAAAACCTAAACACTAAACTAGAAAGCCTAAACCCTAACCATAAACCTTAAACCGTAAAATCCTAAACCTTAAAACCCTAAATGCTAAACCCTAAACCCTAAACCCTAAAAACTTAAAAATCTAAACCTAAACTAAATAAAACCTAAAAATAAAAAATATAAAAAAACCTAAATCTAAATAAAATAAAATATACAATAAAATAAAAACCTAAACCAAAACATAGATCTAAACCTAAAAATAAAATAAAATAAATAAATAAAAAATAAACTAAATTACAATAAATAAAAAACTAAAGTAAAATTAAAAAATAAAATAAGCCTAAGAAAAAAATCTAAATAATATAAAAACTAAAAGTAAAATAAAACTAAAATTAACCTAAAATAAAATAAAATAAAAACTAAATAAAAACCTAAACCAAAAAAAAAAACCTAAAAATAAATAAAAAATAAAACCTAAACACTAAACTAAAAAAAACCTAAACCTAAAACAAAAATAAAATAAATAAAATAAAATAAACCTAAACCTAAACTAAAATAAACTAAACTAAAATAAATAAAACCTAAACCTTAACTAAATAAAATATAATAAACTAGAAATAAACCTAAACCTAAACTAAAAAATAAAACCTAAAAATAAACCTTAAATAAAAACCAAAAACCTAAACCTAAAAAAATAAAATAAAAACCTAAACCTAAACCTAAAATTAAAAAAATAAAATATACACCTAAAATAAAAAATAAAAATAAAACTCAACTAATAAATAAACCTAAACCTAAACATAAACCTAAAAAATAAAGTAAAATAAATTAACCTAAAATAAATAAACTAAACTAAATAACAAACTGAAATAAAAAGAAAAAATAAAATAAACAAAAATAAATGAAAAATAAAATAAATAAACCTAAACCTATCGATTTACTTATTTTAACAAAAAAAAACCATAAACCCTAAACCTACAACCCTAAACCCTAACCCCTAACCCTAAACCCTAAACCCTAAAATGATATACCCTAAAACCCAAAACCCTAAACCCTAAACACCAAACCTACAAACATAAACACTAAACCTACGACCATAAACCCTAATCCCTAAACCTATAATGCTAAACCATAAATCCTAAACCCTAAAAAACCATAAACCTTAAACCCTAAACACTAACCCTAAACCATAAATCCTAAAAGCATAAACCCTAAAACCCTAAACCCTAAACCCTACACCCTAAACCCTAAACCTAAACACTCAACCATAAACCCTAACCGTTAACCCTAAACCCTAAACCTCAAACATAAACCTAAGCCAAAAGTAACTAAATAAACTAAAAAATAAACCTAAACCATAAAACCTAATAAACCTAAACCTAAATCCTAATAATTGGCAAAACCTTGCTGGCAGGAATATGACCGTCAACCATCCTCAGTGTAGATCTTGCGGTGGAGGCAGAGGCGGCAGTTATTGTAGTGGTGGTTTGAGATTTGGAGGTGTTGGTGGATATGGAGGTGGTGGTCAGAGGAGTGGTGGTTAGGGAGGCGGGAGGAGCGACGAAGGTTACAGCCGTGGTGGTGGTGGAGGGAGAGATCGAGCATATGATGGTGGATCCCGAGGCCAGGATGGTTGTCATGGGAACAAGAGAAACTGAAGAATGGTCGATTATATTTACTGCTTATGGAACTGTGTCTTTATAGTATAGATGGTTCTAGTTATCTAGGGTTTTTGATTTGGTCTATCGTGCTCATTTTTTATCTATGTCGTCAATTGTGTCTTAGATAACTTGGTGTGTTACTTGGTTGATGAAATAAAAAATAAAAAAATGTTGAATTTGAATTTGTTCCAGTTAAAAAAAAAACCAAAAACCCTAAACACTAAACTAAAACCTGAACCCTAAACCTAACACCTTAACCCAAAATCCTAAACCCTAAAACCTAAATCCTAAACCTCTAAACTCCCACCCTAAACCTCAACCCTAAAACCTAAACCTCTCCTAAGCCAACTAACCTTAATCTTAAAACCTAAACCTAAAATAAAGTAAACCTAAACTAAACCTAAACTAAATAAAATAAACTAAAAATAAACTCAAACCTAAACTAAAAAAAAACCTAAAATAAAAACCCAAAACCTAAACCTAAAAAAATAAAATAAAAACATAAACTTAAACATAAACATAAATAAAATAAAGTAAACTAAATAAACATATAAAATAAAATAAAATAAAAAACCTAACTAAAATAAATAAAGTAAACTGAATAAAAATAAAAACTAAACCTAAACCTACTAGTTTACATAATTTTTTTTAAAAAAAATCCTAAACCTTTAGCTAACCCTAAACCCTAAAGCCTAAACACTAAACTCTAAACCCTAAACCCTAACACTAAAGCCTAAACCCTAAAACCCTAAACCCTAAAACACTAAACCCTAAACCCTAAAACCTAAAACCCTAAACTTAAACTAAATAAAACCTAAAATTAAATATATATAAAACAAGCCTAAACCTAAATAAAATAAAAAAGTAGAATAAAATAAAATAAAAACCTAAACTAAAACCTAAGTCTAAGCCAAAAAATAAAATAAAATAAATTAATAAAAATAAACTAAATTAAAATTAATAAAAACCTAAAGTAAAGTTAGAAAATAAAATAAACCTAATAATAAAAACTTAAATAATATAAAAACTAAACATAAAATAAGAATGAAATAAACCTAAAATAAAATAAAATAAAAACTAAATAAAAACCTAAAACTAATCAATAAACCTAAAAATAAAACCTATAAATGAATAAAAAATAAAATTCAAACCCAAAACTAAAAAAAACTAAACCAAAAATAGAAAATACAACTAAATAAAAATATAAAATAAACTAAATAAACCTAAACCTATCAGTTTACATAATTTAAAAAAAAACCCTAAACCCTAAACCCTAAACACTAAATACTAAGCCCTAAACCCTAAACCCTAAGCCCTAAATTCTAAACTCTACCCAAAACCCTAAAGTAACCCTAAACCATGTAGTAAACTAACCAAACTGAGCCCTACCCTATAATGGGCTTCCCACCCTAACACTACACAAAACCTAAACCTTCCAAACATTAAACCCTTAACCCTAAATGACCCTAAACAGCCCCACTTCTAAACTCCACTGATCTGAACTGAGCCTAAACTGATCCACATCCCTGTCTTTACCCCCAGTAACCTGATCACTAAACTCTAAACACTGAGCCCTCTGACCCTGACCACCCTGGGCCCTAAACCTTACCCTGGGCTACCACCTCCAGAATGACTTCTCTAATGCCACTACCTATACCACTCCACATCCTGGGCCATAAACTACCCACCTGGGCCCTAAACTCCACCAGGCCAAAAGATCACTGCTTGCCCCTAAACCATAAAATCTACAACCTTAGACCCTAAACCCTAAACCCCAAAACCCAAAACCCTAAACCTTAAACCCTAAAAACCTAAATGAAATCAAAACTAAAATAAAATAATTAAAAAAACCTAAACCTAAATAAAATAAAAACCTTAACTAAATGCTAAACTTAAACCTAAACATAAACCTAAAAATAAAATAAAATAAAAAATAAATAAACATGTAAACTAACTAAAAAATAAAGTAAACCTAAATATAAAAAACTTAAATAAAATAAACATAAAATAAAAAATAAAATAAACCCAAAATAAAATAAAATAAAAACTAAATAAAAACCTAAACCAAAAAAATAAACTTAAAAATAAAACCCAAACCATAAACTTTAAAAAAACCTAAACATAAAGAAATAAAATAAAATAAACATAAACCAAAACTAAAATAAATAAAACCTAAACCAAAACTAAACCTTAAAATAAAATAAAATAAATTAAATAAAAAAATAAACTAAATAAACCTAGACTTAATGGTTTGTAATTTTAAAATAATATAAACTGCACTATAACCCTAAAACCTAACCTAAAAAATCCTAAACCTAAACCTTTTCCTAAACCCTGGCAGGACCCTAAACTCTAAACCTTAAAACTGACCCTACTGACCCTAAACTCCTAAAACCTAAACCCTAAATCCTAAAAACTAAAATAACTGAGCCTTCAACTAACCTAAACCCTAAACTCAACACTAAAACCTTAAACCATAAATCCTAAACACTGGACCCTAAACTCACTAACCCTAAACTACTAAAACTAAAACCCTAAAATACAAAACTCTAAACCCTAAAATCCTAAAAACCTAAACATAAACTAAATAAAACCTAAAAATAAAATAAATAAATAAACTTAAACCTAAATACAATAAACACCTAAACTAAAACCTAAACCTAAACCTAAAAATAAACTAAAATAAAAATAAACTAAAATAAAATAAATAAATACATAAACTAAACTAAGAAATAAAATAAACTTAAGAATTAAAAACCTAAATAAAATAAAAACTAAATGTAAAATAAAATAAGTAAAGTAAAAACTAAATAAAAACCTAAACCTAAAAAATAAACATAAAAATAAATAAAAAAATCTAAACCCTAAACTAAAAAAAAAATTAAACATAAAATAAAAATAAAATAAACAAAATAAAATAAACCTAAAGCTACACTCAAATAAAATAAACTAAAATAATTAAAACCTAAACCTAAACCTATGCTAAATATAATAATATAAACTAAAAATACACCTAAACCTAAAATAAAAAATAAAACCTAAAAATAAACCTAAAATATTAACAAAAAAACTAAAGCTAAAACAAATAAAATAAAAACTTAAATGTAATCCCAAAAATAAAAAATAAAATCTAAACCTAAAAAATAAAATAAAAATAAAACTCAACTAAAAATGAACCTAAACAAAAAATAAAACCTAAAAATTAACCTAAAATAAAAACCTAAAATGTAATCCTGAAAAATAAATTAAAAACCTAAACCTAAACCTAAACCTAAAAATAAAAAATAAAACCTAAACTTAAAAAATAAAATAAAAATAAAACTCAACTAAAAAATAAATTTAAACTTTAACCTAAACTTAAAAAATAAACTACAATAAAAAAACTAAAGTAAAATAGATAAATCTAAAATAAAAAAACTAAACTAAATAAAAATAAAAAATAAACCTAAATAAAAATAAAAAATAAAATAAACTAAAGAAACCTAAACCTACTAGTTTACTTAATTTAAAAAAAACCCTAAACCCTACATCCTAAACCCTAAACCCGAAAACCTAAACCTCAAAAAACCTTTAACCCTAAACCCTAAACTCTATAACCTAAACCTTAAACCATAAACCATAAACACTAAACATTAAACCCTAACCCTAGCCCTAAACCCTAAACCCTAAACCCTTAAAGCTTAAACCCTAAAACCCTAAACCCTAAACCCTAGACCCTAAACGCTAAACCCTAAACTCTAAACCCTAAACATAAACCCTAAACCCTAAACCCTAAACCCAAAACCTAAACTTAAAGTGACTAAATAAATTTAAAAATAAACTTAAATCCTAAGATCTAATAAACTTAAACCTAAACCTAAACCCTAAGAATGGGTAGAACCTTGATGGTAGGAACATTAGTCAACCCGTCGATCCCAGATCTGAAGGTGGAGGGTAGCGGTTATCATAGTGGTGGTGGGGGATCTAGAGGTGCTGGTGGATATGGAGGTGGTGGTCGGAGCAGTGGTGGTTATGGAGGTAGGAGGAGCGACAGAGGTTATAGCTGTGGTGGTGGCAAAGGGAAAGATTGTAGATATGATGGTAGATCCAACTACTCGAGAGGCCAGGGTGGTTCTGATGGGAATTAGAGAAACTGAAGAACGACCCATCTGATCTACTTCTTATGGAACTGTGTCTTTATAGTAGAGATAGTTCTAGTTTTCTAGGGCTTTTGATTTGCTCTATGCGTGCTCATTTTTTATCTATGTTGTCGCTTGTGTCTTTGAGAACTTGGTGTGTTACTTGACTGATGAAATAAAAAAGAAGGAATGTTGATTCTGAATTTGTTCTCTATTTAAAAAAAAACCAAAATTCCTAAAACCCAAACTAAAGCCTGAACCCTAAACCTAAAACTAAACCCTAAACCCTAAAACCTAAAAAATAAAAAATAAAAACCCTAACCTTAAATGCTAAATCCTAAAACTAACCCTAATCCTTAAAACTTAAACCTACCTAAACTGTAAACCCTAATAAGAAACTAATAAAACACTAAACTAAACTAACTAAAACTAAAGCTGATAAATAATAAACTAATAAAAATTATAATCTAATGATAAACTAAAACAAAAAACTAATAAAACTAACTAAACTAAACTAACTAAATAATAACTAATAAATTAATAATAATAAAAACTAACTAAATTAATTAATAAAGTAATAACTAAATTAAACATAAATAAAAAACCCCACTAATAAACTAACTAAAAATAAATTAAACTAATAAAACTAATAAAAACTAAACTAAACCTAAACTATTAACTAAAATTAAATAAACTAACTAAATTAAACCCTAATAAATAACTAACTAATAAACCTAAACCCTAAACATAACTAACCTAATAAATAACTAACTAATAAAAAAAACTAAACCCAATAACTAAACTAATAATAACTAAACTAACTAAACTAAAACTAATAACTAATAAACTAAAACTAATAAACTAACTAAATAATTAATAAATAACTAAAAATAATAACTAACTAATAACTAAACTAATAACTAAACTAAACTAATAAACTAATAAACTAACAAAACCTAATATAAACTAACTAAATAATAATAGCTAAAACTAATAAACTAAAACTAAATAACTAAGAACAACTAACACTAAACTAATAAACTAATAATAAATTAAACTAAATAAAGCTAATAACTAAACTAATTATAAACAAAACTAATAATAAACTAAATAATTAATAAAACCTAATGAAATATACTAAATAAAATAATAATAAAAAAACCTAAGAAACTAACTAATAATAATAAACTAATAAAACTAATTAAACTAATAAACTAATAAATAATAATAAAAAAATAAACTAAACAAAAAACTAATAATACCTAAAAAACACTAAATATTAATAAAACCTAATAACATAAAATTAAAACCTAAACTAAATAAATAAACCCAAACCCTAAAATAAAACTTAAAAAATAAACTAAATAAAATAAATAAGTAAAATAAACCTAAACCTAAACTAAACTAAATAATAAACTAAACTAAAAATAAACCTAAAATAAACCAAAACCTAAACCTAAATCTTAAGTTAAACTAAACCTAAACTCTAAACCTAAACTAAGTAAACTAAATGAAAACTAAATAAACATAAACTAAATAAAATAAACATAAACCTAAACTTAAACCTAAACCTAAACCTAAACCAAAACCTAAACATAAACTTAAACCTAATCCTAAACTAAATAAATAAACTAAACTAAATAAAATAAACTTCAACCTAAAGCTAAACCTAAATAAAATAAAGCTTAAATAAAAAAATTAAATAAACTAAGGATAAAAATAAAACCTAAATGAAGCTAAACCAAATCCACAGACCTAAAAAGCTAAAGAGTAAACCAGAAGCTAAACTGAAACATTAAAATAAATAAAATAAAAAATAAACAAACTAAATAAACCTAAACTAAAAAAAATAAATAAAAATAAAAATAAAAATAAACTAAATAAACCTAAACTAAATTAAATAACCTAAACTAAAAACCCAAACTATAATAAACTAAATAAAATGCAAACCTAAATAAACCTAAACCTAAATAAATATAATAAACTAAACTAAATAAATAAACCTAAACTAATTAAATAAACTAAACTAAAATAAACCTAAACCTACACCTAAACTACAACTAAATAAACCTAAACCATAAACCTAAACATGAAAATGAACTAAACCTAACCTAAATAAAACTAAATAAAACCAAAACCTAAAAAAAAACTAAACTAAATAAATAAACTAAATAAATATATAAAAATAAACCTAAACTAAACCTAAACTAAATTAACCTAAACTTAAGCCCAAAACAAAAAATAAAATAAAACTAAATAAATTAAACTAAATAAAATCTAAACTTAAACCTAAATAAACTAAATAAATAAACATAAACCTAAACCTAAATAAATAAATAAACCTAATAACTAATAAAATAAAACTAATAAACTAACTAAATAATAAATAAATAACTAATAATAATAACGAACTAATAACTAAACAAAATTATGAATCTATAAAACTAACTAAACCTAATAATAAACTAATTAAAATATAATAACTAAAACTAATAATAAAACTAAAAAAATAATCAAGTAGAACTAAATATCTAATAACAACTAACAATAAACTAATAAACTAATAATAAATTAAGCTAAATAAAACTAATAACTAAACTAATAATAATAATAATAAACTAAACAAAAAATAAACTAAATAATAAATAAAACATAAATAAATATACAAAAATAATAATAATAATAAACAAACCTAAGAAACTAACTAATAATAATAAACTAATAAAACTAACTAAACTAATAAACTAATAAATAATAATAATAATAAATAAACTAAACTAAAAATTAATAATATCTATAAAAATATGAAATAATAATAAAACCTAATAACATAAAAACTAAAACCTAAACTAAATAAATAAACCTAAACCTAAACTTAAAATCTAAAATAAAACCTAAAAATAAACTAATTAAAATAAATAAATAAATAAAATAAACCTAAACCTAAACTAAATTAAATAAACTAAACTAAAAATAAACCTAAAATAAACCTAATGCTCAACTTAAAGCCTAAACTAAACTAAACCTAAACTAAATAAACCTGAACCTTAACCTAAACCTAAATATAAACCTAAACCTAAACCTAAACATAAACCTAAACCTAATCCTAAACTAAATAAATAAACTAAACTAAATAAAAATAAAGCTAAACCTAAAATAAACCTAAATAAATAAACCTAATATAAAAAATAAATTAAATAAACTAAACTAGATAAACTAAATTAAATAATAAAACCTAAACTAAACCTAAACTTAAACCTAAACCTAAAAACTAAAAATAAACCTAAGCCTAAACCTAAACCTTAAATAAATAATAAATAAACTAAATAAATAAATAAACTAAATAAACCTAAACTAAAATAAAAAAAATTAAAATAGACTAAATAAACCTAAAGAAAACTAAAAAAACTAAAAAAAAAATAAACTAAAATAAACTAAATAAAAACAAAACCAAGATAATCCTAAACCTAAACAAATAAAATAAACTAAACTAAATAAATAAACCTAAACTAAATAAAAGAAACTAAACTAAAATAAACCTAAACCTAAATTAAAAATAAATAAACCTAAACACTAAACCTAAACCTAAGAATAAACTTAACCTAACCTAAATAAAACTAAATAAAACCTAAACCTAAAATAAAATAAACGAGAACATAAATAAATAAACTAAAAAATTAACTAAATAAACCAAAATAAATAAAATAAAATAAAATAAACTAAACTAAATGGATATTAATAAACAAAAATAAAATAAAAACCTAAACCTAAACCTAAACCTAAAATAAAAACCTAAACCTAAACCTAACTAAAAATAAAAGTAAAAATGAACTAAAATAAATAAAATAATAAACTAAAATAAAATAATTTTAATAATAATAATAAAAATAAACTAAATAAAGAAATAAACCTAAACTAAACCTAAACATAAACCCTAAACCCAAAATAAACTAAAATTAAATAAAACCTAAACCTAAACTAAAATAAATATATAAAATAAATAAATAAATCTAAACCTAAACCTAAATAAATATACTAAATAAAGAAATAAAAATAAACCTAGATTAAACCTATACTAAATAAACCTAAAATTAAAGCCTAAACCCAAAATAAAATAAAACTAAATAAACTAAACTAAATAAAACATAATCCTAAACCTAAATAAATAAAAAAAACTAAATAAATAAACAAACTCAGTAAATAAACATAAACCTAAACCAAAATAAATAAATAAACCAAATAAATAAACCTAAACTATACTAAATAAAGTAAAACCTAAATAAACAAATAAAAAAAACCTAAACCTAAACCTAATCTAAATAAAACTAAAAACTAAATAAATCTAAAAATGAAAATACACTAAACTAAACAAAAATAAATAAACCTAAACCTAAAATAAAAATAAAGCATAGAATAAACATAAGAAAACCTAAATTAATAAACTAAACTAATAAAATACAAATAAAAACTAAAATAAAAATAAATGAACCTAAACCTAAAACTAAAAAACCTAAACTAAATAAACCTAAATAAACCTAAACGTAAACCTAAACTAAAATAAACTAAAAACCTAAACCTAAACCGAATCCTAAACCAAAATAAACTATTCTACAAATAAAAAGAAACCTAAAACTAAATAAAAATAAAATAAACCTAAACTAAACCTAAACCTAAAATAAAATCTAAATAAAATAAACTAAATAAAACCTAAACCTAAACCTAAACCTAAATTAAAATAAAACCAAAACTAAATAAACCTAAATAAAAATAAAAGAAAAATCTAAATAAATTAAATAAAACATAAACCTAAATAAAACCAAAACCTAAACCTAAATAAAACCTAAACTCCAAACCTAAACTAAATAAACCTAAACTAAAAACTAAATAAAATAAACTAAACTATACTAAAAAAATAAAAATAAATACACTAAATAAAAAATAAATAAAACCTATAAGATAAAACTAAACCTAAAAACCTAAACCAAAATAAACATGAACTAAACTAAAATAAAACCAAACTAAACTAAAATAAAAATAAACTAAAATAAAAAATAAAACATAAACATAAACCTAAACCTAACCTAAATAAACCTAAATAAATAAATAATAAAATAAATCTAAATAGACCTATACCTAAACTAAACTAAAAATAAAAACCAAAAAAATAAATAAAACTTAAACTAAAATAAAACTAAAAAATTAAACTAGACTAAAAATAAATAAACCTAAACCAAAACCAAAACCAAAACCTAAACTATGAAAAAAAATAAAAAATAAAAAACCTAAACTTAAACCTAAACCTAACTTAAGAAAAAAACCCTATACAGTAAACCCTAAACCATAAAACCCTGAACCCTAAACTCTAAATCCTAAACTGGCTAAATCAGTCTAAACCCTAAACCCTAATCATAACCTAAACCCATCCAAACTATAAATCCTAAACCCTAAACATAAACTCTAATTAACCAAACCTAAATCCTAACATTATAACCCTAAACTTAAACTTAAACCTAAACCAAAATTGAAACCCATACTAACTTAAAGTTTAAACCCTAAAGAACCTAAACCCTAAACCTTTAAACCCTAAAGCAAACCCTGAACACTAAACTATAAACTAAACTTAACCCTAAAACTTACCTGAAATAAAATCCAACCTTACCAACTAAACCCTAAAACTTAAACTAAATCAAATCTACTATAAACCTAAATCAAAACCTGTTTATACCCTAAACCCTAAATCTAATCCTAAACCCTAAACCCTAAATCTAATCCTAAACCCTAAACCTATAACCCATAACCCTAAACCCTAAACATACAAACCCTAAAACCTTAAACCCAAAACCCAAAACCCTAAACCCCAAACCCCAAACCCTAAACCCTAAACCCTAAACCCTAAACCATTAACCCTAAACCTTCAACCCTAAAAACTAAAAAGCCTAAACCCAAACTAAATAAAATCTAAAATTAAAATAATTAAGAAACCTAAACCCAAATAAAATAAAATAAAATAAAAGCTAAAAACTAAACTAAAATAAAATAAATAAAAACTTAAACTAAACTAAAAACTAAAATAAAGCTAAAATGTAAAAACCTAAATAAAATAAAAACTAAATGTAAAATAAAATACAATAAAAACTAAATAAAAACCTAAAACTAAAAAATAAACCTAAAAAGAAATAAAAAATAAAACCTAAACCCTAAACTAAAAAAAAACTAAACCTAAACCCTAAACTAAATAAAATAAAATAAATTAAAATTAAACCTAAACCTAAATTAAAAAAATAAAACCTAAAAATAAACCTAAAATTTAGTAATATGCTATATGTTTCTAAGGTATTTAAATCTTATTTTAATCTCTTACATTAAGATTGTACTAAAAATCTGGATTCTACTTCTCTTACTTATTTTAAGAATGAAGATAGAGAGGATACTCTTGAGATTTTGTTGGAAGGTGAAAATATTGATAATTGTCTTCTTAATAAAGTTATTTATGCTCCTTCTTTCACTTATGATTGTGAAATGCATACTATTTCTAATTTTCCTTTGTTTAATGTTGTGGATGATTCTGAATGCTCTTCTTTGAAATTGATAGCTCCTATTCATCCCCATTCCTTTTATAATAATATTGATTCATTTTTGGATGGAGATTTTTTGGAGAAAGGGCAAGGTTATAAAATTATTTATAAGAAAAAGAAAAAAGTGTTCCGATTTATGCCCCTCCTCAATTGCTGAGTGTTACTCATTCCAAAGCTTCTTGGAATTAATGTCTCATGTCCTTGGGTAGTTTTAATTTTGGTTGGTTTTTTCTCTGTTGATTGAGCTTTTGCTACGTGTTTTTTTGCTAGCTAGAGTATTGGCTTCTTGGATAATTTTCCTCCTTCTTGACTTGGTGTTTCTAGCTTCCTATTTGCTAGGGTTTTTTTTGGTGCTCTTTGGCTAGTTGGTTTTATGCTAATGGCTTTGTTCCAGTTGGCTTGCATTTCTTTGGTTGGTGCTTTTGCTCTTTGTTGGTGGTAGGTTGGGATTTTTATTACTAGCTTGTGGTTTGTCCATTGGTTGGCTATTTCTCTAGCTGTTTATTTTATCTTTTGCTAGCCTTCTTGTTTTTTCTGTTGGTTGGTTTGATTCTCTTGCTCTTTCCCAGGGTATTTTTTTGGGTGCTCTATTGAGTGGCTGCTCTATTAGTTGTTTCCTTTCCTTTGGTTGTTGCCTTGGTGGCTTTGGATTGGTGTTGTTGTGGTACTTGTTGGTGCCTTGGCTTTGGATTGGTGTTGTGAGCTCATTGGCTTTGTCTTTGAGGGCTCTTTTCATATTTTCTTTGGGCTATGGACTTCTTTTCTCCCTCTTTTTTAAGAGGTGTTCATATTTGGTTTTGTTGGGATTTCCTTATGTTAATTTTATATGTTCCTCTCCTCTCTCTTTCTATTTCTGTAGCTTCACTTTTTTATTTGGGTTGGCTATTATTATGATAGGTTTGTAATTTTCTTTGGATGGATATAATGATATGATGGATTGTTTACTTAATATTTTTATGGCTAATGACTTTTCCTATTTGTAACCATTCTTTGAAGCTAGATACACCTAGGATTTGATGCCCATCATTATTGTGATTATCCTTCTTTCCTCATATATGGGCTTGAGCTTTTTTCTCTTTATGTTTTATGATCTCCTTTTGGCTGAGATTTCTTGTAGGTTGCAGGTTCTATTTTTAGTTGGTCTCTTCTTCTTCTTGGAGGGAGCTAGAGTCTTATTGATGGTCTCTTTTTTCTTAGATGGCTGGAGTTGTCTTCAGTTGCAAGTTGCAAGTTTCCTTTTCTTATGGATCTTCGTCTCTTTGGAGGTTCTTTTGGAGCTCCGTGGTTTCTTCCCCTTCGCTATCTTTTGCCTCACTTCTTTAATTTTGTCTTTGTTTTTTTCTTTATTATTCTTTGATGTATTAGTTTAGGGATAAACTCTTTAGGATTTTCCATTAGCTCATTTGAGCAATAGTTTTTTTTTTTTGAGTTTAGTCTCGAATATGGTCTTCTTGTACCTATTATTTTAAGCAATTATTTCCATTTAGTTAAAAAAAGAACCCTAAACCCAAAACCCTAAAACCCCAAAACCCTAAAGCATAAACACTAGAACCCTAAACCCAAAACCCTAAATCCTAAACCATTACCCTAAACCCTAAAACCCTAAACCCTAAACCATAAACCCTAAACCCTAAACCCTAAACCCTAAAAACCTAAAAACCTAAACCTAAATAAAATAAAATGAAATAAAAACCAAAACTAAAACCTAAACCTAAACCTAAAATAAAATAAAAAGAAAAATACCTAAAATAAAATAAATAAAACCTAAACTAAAAAAAAAATAAAACCTAAGAATAAAAAAAACCTAAATAAAATAGAAACTAAATGTAAAATAAAAATAAAATAAAATGAAATAAAAAAATCCTAAATCTAAAAAATAAACCTAAAAATAAATAAAAATTAAAACTTAAACCTAAACTTAAAGTAAAATTAAACTAAATCTAAACCTAAACTAAATAAAATAAATTAAACTAAAATTAAACCTAAAACCTAAACCTAAAAATAAAATAAAACCTAAACCTAAACCTAAAAATAAAAAAAATAAAACCTATAAAAAATAAAATAAAATAAAACTCAACTAAAAATAAACTAAACCTAAAAAATAAACTAAGATGAAAATCATAAACTAAAAATAAATAAACTTTAAATAAATAAACTAAACTAAATAAAAATAAAAATAAACCTAAATAAAAATAAAAAATAAATTAAATAAACTAAATAAACCTAAACGTCTGGTTTCCTTAATTAAAAAAATCTAAATCCTAAATCATAAACCCTAAACCCTAAACCCTAAAAAGCCCTAAACCCTAAACCCTAAACCTTAAACCCTAAACCCTAAACTCTATACCCTAAACCCTATACCCTAATGCTAAACCCAAAAACCTAAAAGCATAAACCCTAAAACCCTAAACCCTAAACCCTAAACCTCGATTGAGCTGATTTTTATGAAAGGTGATCTTTAAGAAGTCAGTGAGGAGGTTATGAAATATAAAGTTGGTTCTCCTAACCATGTTGGTCTTGTTGCACCTATCGATGTTATGGTTCCTCAAAGAAACACTGGTGTAGATCCTTGACAAACTTCTTTCTTCAAGGATCTGAACATCCCAACTAAGATCAACAAGGCTACTATTAAAATTATCACCCGGATTGAGCTAATTAAAAAAGGCAATAAGGTGGGATCCTCAATGGCTACTCTCCTCACTAAGTTGGGGATTAGGCCATTCTGTTATGGCCTTGTTATCCAGTCTATGTATGATGGTGGTTTGGTGTTCAATCCTGAGGTGCTTGGCCTCACTAAAGATAATCTCATCGAGAAGTTTCGGCAGGCCTTTCAATGATTACTTCTCTCTCACTAGCACAACTTTATCCCACCCTTGCAGCAGCGCCCCACATGTTCATCAACACTTACAAGAATGTCCTCACCATCATGATTTCCATTGATCGCACATACTTGCATGCCGAGAAGGTTAATGAGTATTTGAAGGATCTTAGTAAATTTGATGTGGCTGGTGCGCCTGATGCTTATGCTACTCCTACTGCTGCTACTGCTCTGGCTGTTGCTGTGGAATAGAAGAAAGAAGGGCATGCTGATAAATCTGATGATGATATGGGCTTCAGCTTGTTCGACTAAGCTTTGTTGGCTTTTTATAAAATCAAATTTTATCATCTCTAGGAGTTAAAACATTTTGTGAAATACAAGTTTTGTGAATTTCTGAACTGCATTTTATTTTATCTTATTTTATTAGTTGTTAGAGGATAATGACTTCTTTGATTTGGTAATTTCTTGTTTATTATGGAATCATCTGAGTTAAAAATAAATAAATAAAAAAACCTTAAATCCTAAACCCCAAATTATAACCCTAAACCTAAAGTAACTAAATAAATTAAAAAATAAACCTAAACCCTAAAACCTAATAAAATTAAACCTAAACCTAAACCTTAAGAATGGGCAGAACTTTAACGGTAGGAACATCACCATAAACAAAGCTCAATTTAGATATGGTGGTGGAGGCAAAGGTGGAGGTGGCAGTGGAGACAAAGGTGGAGGTGGCAGTTATCGCAACGGTGGTGGGGGATCTGGAGGTGCTGATGGAAATGGAGGTGGTGGTCAGAGCCATGGTGTTTATGGAGGTGGGAGGAGCGATGGATGTTACAATCGTGGTGATGGAGGAGGGAGAGATCGGGGATATGATGGTGGGTCCTGCTACTAGAGAGGAGGGGTGGTTCTGATGGGAACTGGAGAAACAAAAGAACGGCCGATCCATCTGCTTATGGAAATGTGTCTTTACCACAGAGAGGGTTGTAGTTATCTTGGGTTTTCGAATTGCTCTATGTGTGCTTATTTTTTATCTATGTCATCGCTTGTGTCTTAAAAAACTTGGTGTATTACTTGGTTCAAGAAATTGAGAAAAAGAAATGTTCCATCTAAGTTTGTTCTCTATAAAAAAACCAAAATCCAAAACCCAAAACTAAAACCTGAACCCTAAACCTAAAACCTAAACCCCAAACCTAAAACCTAAACCCTAAACACTAAACCCTAAACCATAAACCCTAAAAATAAATAAACAAATAACCCTAATCCTGAACCCTAAACTCTAAACCTAACCCTAAACCTACAACCCTAAACCCTAAACCTTAAAACCCTAGAATAAAATAAATAAACCTAAAATAAATAAACTAAACTAAATAAAAATTAAAAATAAACATAAATAAATATAAAAAATAAATTAAATAATCTAATTAAATAATATAAGAAATGTTGTAAATCTGAATTTGTTCTCTATTTTAAAAAAAACCAAAAATCCTAAACCCTAAACTTAAACGGACCTACTAAACCTAAACCACTAAACCCTAAACCCTAAACACTAAACACTAAACCACAAACACTAAACCATAAGATCAAAAAAAAAAACCTCAAAGCTAAAACCTATACATAAACCCTAAAAAAACTTAAACCTAAACCAATTAAAATCTAAAAATAAAATAAATAAATAAATATAAACAAAGACAAAATAAGAAAATAAAATAAAATAAAAACCTAAACTAAAACCTAAGCATAAACCAAAACCTAAACCTAAAATGAAAATAAAATAAAAATTAAAAACTTAACCAAAATAAAATAAATAAAACCTAAACTAAAACTATAAAATAGAAAACCTAAAATAAATAAAAATTAAACCTAAAATAAAATAAAATAAACTTAAAATTAAATAAACTAAAACTAAATAAAGCCTTAAAAATAAAAAAATAAAACCAAAACCCAACTAAAAAAATACTAACATAAAGTAAAATAAAACCAAACCAAATAATAAACTTTAATATAAATTTCTAAACCTAAACCTAAACTAAATAAAATAAATAAACTAACAATAAACCTAAACCTAAACTAAAATTAAACCTAAAATAAACTTAAAATAAAAGCTAAAACCAAACCTAAAAAAATAAAAGAAAACTTAAATTTAAACCTAAAATAAAAAAAACCTAATCATAAAAAAATAAATTTAAATAAACCAAACTAAAACAAACATAAACCTAAACTCCAAAACCTAAAATAAAATAAAATAAAACCTAAAATAAAATAAATAAACCTAAAAATATAAACAAACTAATACAAATAAAATAATCAAATAAAATATTAAATAAACTAAATAAACTTAAACCTACTTGGTTAATTTAAAGATAAAATAAAAGAAAGAAAAAAACCCTAACTCTAAAACTATTTAAACCTAACCTCTAAACCCTAAATGTGACCCAAACATTACCCTAAATCATAACCAAAACCTAAAACCCTAACCACTGACCCTGATCTACACTAAAAACCCTACCATAACTAAACCCTAAAACATATGGCTAAACCCTAACCAAATCCTCTCACGCTGGCCTACACCCTCTAACCTAGCCACACCTAAACCATAAACCCACCACACACTAAACCCTCCACACCAACCTGACCTAAATAAAACTAAAAATAAATAAAACCTAAACCTAAATAAATAGTAAATATTAAATAAACTACTAAACTACCTAGTAAAATGATAAACTATTCATGAGCTAAATAAATAAATATAACTAAACTAAATAAAATAAATAAACCTTAAAACATAAATTAAAATAAATACTAAAATAAAAGACCAAAATATAACTAAATAAACCTAATATAATAAACTAAAATAAAAAAAAAAAAACCAAATAAAATAAACTAAACATATAAAATATCCCTAAACTTAAACTAAAATAAATATAACTAAACCTAAACTAAAACCTAAACATAAACCTAAACCTAAACCTAAATAAATAATAAAAATAATAACTTAACAAAATAAAATAAATAAAACCTAAACTAAATAATAGAAACCTAAATAAATAAAACTAAACCTAAAATAAAAATAAAATAAACTTAAAATTAAATAAACTAAAACTAAATAAAATGAACACGAAAATAAAAAAAAAATAAAACCAAACTAACTAAAAAAACTAATAATAAAAATTAAAATAAACTAAACCAAATAAAATAAATAAAACTTTAATCTAAAATAAAATAAATTAAACCTAAACCTAAACTAAAATAAATAAAATAAAATAAACAAATAAACCTAAACTAAACTAAAAATTAAAACCTAAAATAAACTTAAAATAAAAAAGCTAAAACCAAACCTAAAAATAAAAGAAAACCTAAATTTAAACCTAAAATAAAAAGAAACCTAATCATAAAATAAAATTAAAATAAAACCAAACTAAAAAACAAACTAAACCTAAAAAAAAATAAAATAAAAAACCTAAAATAAAATAAATAAACCTAAAATAAATAAAAAACTAAATATAAATAAATCAAAATAAAATATTAAATAAACTAAATAAACTTAAACCTGGTTAACTATTTAAAAAAAAAAATTAAAAAGAAAACTAACTAAACCACTAAAACTATTCCTAAACCCTAAACTCTAACTAAATGTGCAATAAATCTAAAATGACCCTATAACCAAACTAAACCACTATCTAAACACTAAAGAACTGAGCCAGAACATAAAGCCTAAAACCCTAATAACCCTAAATCCTGGGCTCTAATGCCTAAACCCTGACCACTGAGGCCCTAACCCTACTGAGCCTAAACTACCACTAAAAACCACAAACTGAATAAACCCTACCCTAAAGAAAACTTAAACTAAAATAAATAAAACTAAAATAAAATAAATAAAAAACCTAAACCTAAATAAAATAAGTAAAATAAAATTAAATAAAAGCCTAAACTAAAACTTAAACCTAAACCTAAAAATAAAATAGAATAAACTAATTAACATAAACTAAAATAAAATAAATATAAACCTAAACTAAACTAGAAAAATAAAATAAACCTAAGAATAAAAAACATAAAAAAATAAAAATAAAATAAAACTAAAAATAATAAATAAAACCAAAATAATAACCTAAACCTAAAAAATAAACCTAAATATAAAACCTAAACCCTAAACTAAAAAAAACCAAAACCTAAAATAAAAATAAACTAAACAACATAAAATATCCCTAAACTTAAACTAAAATAAATATAACCTAAACCTAAACTTAAACCCAAAAATAAATAAAATAAATTAAATTAAAAATAAACTTAAACCTAAATTAAAATATTAATCCTAAAATAAAATAAAAAGAAAACTCAACTGGAAAATAAACCTAAACCTAAACCTTAACCAAAATTAAACTAAATAAAATACCTATACTAAAATAAAAACTATAAAATAAATACTAAAATAAATACTAAATAAATAAATAAAAAAATAAACAAAATAATTAAAGATAAAATATAAACTAATTAAATAAAGAAGAAATATTGATTTGTTCTCTATTAAAAAAAAAACTAAAATCAACCCAAACTAAAACCTAAAAAACCAAACAAACCACTAAGCTAAAACCCCAAAGGCCACAAAACTGAGCCCTAAACCCTAAACCCTAAAACCATATAAACCCTAAAACCTAAACCACCAAAACCTAAACCCAAAGAAAACCACAAACCTGATAAAAGCTAAAACTTAAACCAAAACTAATTAAAACCTAAAAATAAAATAAATAAAAACATCTAAACCAAAATAAAATGAAAGAATAAACAAAAACCTAAACCTAAACCTAAACCTAAACCTAAAAAAAATAAAAAAAATGAAAAACTAAAATAGAATAAAATAAATAAAATAACTATAAAAACCAAAATAAAATAAAAACTAAAACTAAAATAAATATAAAATAAACCTAAATTAAAATAAAATAAAATCTAAATAAAACCTAAACAATAAACCTAAAAATAAATAAAAAATATAACCTAAACCTTAAACTAAAAAAAACCTAAACCTAAAATTAAAAAATAAAAAAAACCAGGACTAGCTAAAATAAACTAATATAAAATAAATAACAAATAAACTGAGACCAAATGAACTAAAACCCAAACCAAAACTTAAACTAAATAAATGAAACCTAAACCTAAAATAAAACTAAACTCTAAACTAAATAAAAAACTAAACACTAAAATAAAATAAACCCTAAAACTAAATTAAAATAAAATAAACTAAAATAAATAGAAACTAAACACAGAGACTGGAACCTAAACTAAAATAAATATATAAGTAAAATAAACCTAAAATGAAAAATAAAACCTAAAATAGTATAAAATATAAAAATAAAATAAACTTGAAATAAACCTAAAATAAAAATTAAATAAAAGCCTAAACATAAAAAAGTATACCTAAAAATAAAACCTAAACCTAAACTAAAAAAAACATAATCCTAAAATGAAAATAAACATAAACATAAACTAAAATTTTATGTGACTGAGCCTGAGCCAATTCCCATACATTACTCTATATTTCTTTCATTTTGTTCTGATTTTACTTTCAATTTGAGTTGTATCATCTTAACTATCTAACTCTTTCTTCTAGATGTTTGGAGATTCTATGCTATTTTCTTGCAGGTTCCTTCTCTTGTGGAGGCATAGGCTTCTCTCATCCTCAAGATTTTTTTATGAAGGTGGTTCAATGGCTATTCTTTTTTATCATGTTATTTCTTTTGCTTTCCTATCTTTTTTGCTTTATTTTGATTGTATTTAGACAGGGGATTTACTCTCTAGGCTATTTGTAGCTCTTTGAGAAGTAGATCTAGAGTTTATCCCCTCTTAAGTACCTTGTAACCCCTTTTTTGTGGCAATAAAATTCCTTATATGGGGTTCCCTAAAAAAAAACCTAAAAAACCTAAACCCTAAACCTTAAACCCTAAACCCTAAACCCTAAACCCTAAACCCTAAAAGCATAAACCTTAAAACCTGTAAACCCTAAACCCTAAACCATAAACCCTAAACCCTAAACCCTAACCTTAAACCCTAAACCCTAATCCCTAAACCACAAATACTAGACCTAAAGCTAAAGTAACTAAATAAAATAAAAAAATAAACTTATACCCTGAAACTTTATAAACCTAAACCAAAGCCATAAGAATGGGCAAAACCTTCACGGCAGGAAAATCACCATCAACCAGCCTTAGTCTAGATCTTGTAGTGCAGGTGGAGGCGACAGTTATCGTAGTGGTGGTGGGGGATTTAGAGGTGCTGGTGGATATGGAGGTGGTGGTCGGAGCAGTGGTGGTTATGGTGGCGGGAGGAGCGACGGAGGTTACAACTGTGGTGGTGGTAGAGGGAGAGATCGAGGATAAGATGGTGGATCCCACTATTGAAAAGGCCCAGTGGTTTTGATGAGAACTCGAGAAACTGAAGAACGGCCAATCCGATCTGCTGCTTATGGAACTATGCCTTTATAATAGAAATGGTTCTATTTATCTAGGGTTTTTGATTTGCTCTATGTGTGCTCATTTTTTATCCATGTGTCACTTGTGTTTTAGAAAACTTGGTATGTTACATGGTTGATGAAATCAAAAAGAAAAAATGTTGAATCTCAATTTGTTCTCTGTTAAAAATACATATATATGAAAAACCCTACACTCTAAACTAAAACCCAATCCTTAAACTTAAAAGCTAAACCCATAAACCTAAACCCTAAACCTTAAACCCAAAAACCCTAAACCCTAAAATCTAAACCCAAAACCTTAAACCACAAACCCTAAATCTTAAACCCTAAACCCTAAACTAACCCTAAACCTAAATCAAAAATAAAGTAAACTTAAACTTAAACCTAAACTAAATAAAATATAATAAACATAACCTAAACTAAAAAATAAAACCTAAAAATAAACTTAAAATAAAAAAATAAAACCTAAACATAAATAAAAAATATAACCTAATCCCTGAACTAAAAAAAGCCTAAACCTAAAATAAAAATAAAATAAACAAAATAAAATAAACCTAAACCTAAACTAAAATAAACTAAACTAAAATAAATAGAACCTAAACCTAAACATAAAATAAACTAAACCTAAACCTAAACTAAATAAAATAAAATAAAAATAAACTTAAACCTAAACTAGAAATAAAACCTAAAAATAAGCCTAAAATAAAAACATAAAACCTAAACCTAAAAAAATAAAATAAAAACCTAAACCAAAGCCTAAAATTAAAAAATAAAACCAACACTTAAAATAGAAAAATAAAAATAAAACTTAACTAAAAAATAAACCTAAACCTAAACCTAAACCTAAAAAATAAACTAAAATAAAAAAACCAAAACTAAAATTAATAAACTAAACAAAATAAAAAAATAATTGTAAATAAAAATAAACAATAAAATAAACTAAAAGAAATTAAAAAATAAACTAAATAAACCTAAACCTACTAGATTACTTAATTAAAAAAACATAAACCCTAAATCCTAAACCTTAACCCTAAACCCTAAATCCTAACCCTAAACCCTAAACCCTAAAAATATAAACCCTAAAACCCTAAACCCTAAACCCTAAACCCTAAACGCTAAACCTATAACCATAAACCCTAAACCTACAACCATAAATGATAAACCATAAACCTACAACCCTAAACCCTAAACCTGAAACCCTAAACCTAAACCTCAAACCTAAGCCTAAACCAATAGTATCTAAATAAATTAAAAAAAAAACATAAACTCTAAAACTTGATAAACCTAAACCTAAACGCTAAGAATTGGCAGAACCTTGATTACAGGAACATCACCATCAACCAGCCATAGTCTAGATCTGGTGGTGGAGGCAGAGGCGGTGGTTATCGTAGTTGAGGATGGGGATCTAGAGGTGCTGGGGGATATGGTGATGGTGGTAATGGAAGCGAGAGGAGTGACGAAGGTTACAGCCATGGTGGTGGCGTAGAGACAGATCATGGATATGATGGTTGATCCCGCTACTAGACAGGCTGGGGTGATTTTGATGGGAACCAGAGAAATTGAAGAATGGCCAATCCGATCTGCTGCTTATGGAAATGTGTCTTGACAGTAGCAGTTCTAGTTATCTAGGATTTTTTATTTTCTCTATGCATGCTCATTTTTTATCTTTGTCGTCACTTGTGTCTTAGAAAACTTGGTGTGTTACTTGGTTGATGAAATCAGAAAGAAGAAATGTTGAATTTGAATTTGTTCATCGTTAAAAAAAAACTAAAAACCCTAAACCATAAATCCTAAACTCTAAAATCGTAAACCATAAACCCTAAATCATAAATCGTAAACCCTAAACTCTATAACCTAAACCCTAAACCCTAAATCCCAAACCTAAACCTAAACCCTAAAAGTAGAACCCTAAATCAAAACCTAAAATAAAACACCTAAACCTAAACTAAAATAAAATAAAATAAAATAAAAATAAACCTAAACCTAAACTAAAAAATAAAACCTAAAAATAAACCTAAAATAAAAACCTAAAATGTAAATCTAAAAAAATAAAATAATAACATAAACCTAAACATAAAAATAAAAAATAAATCCTAAACTAAATAAAAATATACCTAAAACAAAACCTAAACTTAAAAAATAAAATAAAATAAAAAACTTGAGTAAAATAAATAAACTAAACTTAATAAAAATTAAAAATAAACATAAATAAAAATTAAAATTAAAGTAAACTAAATAAACCTAAACCAACCAATTTACTTAATTTAAAAATCCTAAACCTCAAGCTGCTAAACCTTGCCTAAACACTAAACTCTCTGTGAACCCTAACCCTAAAAACCCTAAAAAAACCATTAAAAACCCTAAACCTAAACTAAAATAAATAAAACCTATAAATAAAATATTTAAAAAAACTTAAACCTAAATAAAATAAAAATATAATAAAATAAAAACCTAAACAAAAACTTAAGTCTAAACCTAAAAATAAAATAAAATATACTAATAAAAATAAACTAAAATAAAATAAATAAAAACATAAACTAAACTAAACAAATAAAAAAACTTGACAATAAAAAACCTAAATCAAATAAAAACTAAACATAAAATAAGAATTAAATAAACTTAAAATAAAATAAAATAAAAACTAAATAAAAACCAAAACCTAAATAATAAACCCTAAAATAAAACCTTTTAATAAATAAAAAATATAATCTAAACCCTAAACATAAAAAAAACCTAAACCAAAAATAAATATAAAATCAACATATACCTAAACTAAAATAAACTAAACTAAAGTAAATAAAACATAAACCTAAACCTAAAATAAACTGAACCTAAACTAATTAAAATAAAATAAACTAAAAATAAATCAAACCTAAACTAAAAAATAAAACCAAATCCTAAACCCCAAACGCTAAACCCTAAATCCTAAAGTTTAAATCCTAAACCCTAAACTAACCTTAAACCCTAAATCTTAAACCCTCCTTAAACCTATGACCCTACCCTCACCCACACTGATCTTAAACCTAAACACCTTAAAATACTCCTACACTAAATCTCCACCAACCCTCTTGGCCCTGCAGGCCCTAAATGGGCCAAACCTAAACCAAACTAGGCACTAAACCTGAGCTCAAGGCCCTCCCTGAGCCTTCCCAGGCCACTTACTATCTGCTAACCTAGAAACCCAAATCCTGATCCCTAAACCCAAACCCTAAACCCTAAACCTGAGCCCTAAACCTAGGCCACTGACTACTGACCTATTTTGTAACTGGATCATGACCCTGGGCCCCAAACTCTAAACCCATATCCATAAACCCTAAACCATAAACCTTATGCCCAACCTAAAACTGCATCAAACCTAAAATAGATAAATAAAAAACCCAAACCTAAAAAAATAATATCATAAACTAAAAACTAAACCTAAACATAAGCCTAAACCAAAATATAAAGATAAAATAAAATAAAAACTAAACTAAAATTGAATAAATAAAAACCTAAACTAAACTAAAAAATAAAATAAACCTAAGCATAAAAAACTTGAATAAAAAAAACTAAAAAATAAAAAAATAAACCCAAAATAAAATAAAATAAAACCTAAAAATAAAAAAATAAAACTTAAACCCTAAACTAAAAAAAACTCAACTTAAAACCCTAAACCATAAAACCCTAAACCCCTAAAAGCTACAACCCTAAAGCCAAAATGCTAAACCCTAAACCCTAAAACCAAAACCCTAAACCCTAAACCCTAAAACCTAATTTCTTAACCTAAACTAAATAAAACCTAAAAAAAATAACCTAAACCAAACTCAAATAAGAAAAGATTAAAAAAAACCTTAACTAAAATGTAAACCTAAACATAAACCTAAACCTAGAAATGAAATTAAAAATAAGAACTATAATAAAAAAATATTTAAAAGCCTGAACCAAACTAAAAAAATAAAATAAACCTAAAATAAAATTAAATAGAAATTAAATAAAAACCTAAACCTAAATAATAAACCAAGAAATAAATAAAAAAATAAAACCTAAACCTTAGACAAAAAAACCCTAAATTTAAACTAAAATAAACTAAACTAAAATTAATAAAACCTAAACCTAAACCTAAAATAAAATAAACCTAAACCTATAGCTAAACTAAATAAAATAAAATAAAATAAAAATAAACTTAAACTTAAACTAAAATTAAAACCTAAAAATAAACCTAAAATAAAAACCAAAAAACTAAACCTAAAAAAAGTAAAATAAAACTTAAATATAAAAAATAAAATAAAAATAAAACCAAACTAAAAAAATAAACATAAACCTAAACTTAAACCTCATAATTAAACTTATTCTAAAAGCCTAAACTAAAATAAATAAACATAAAAAGATAAACTAAATAAAATAAAAATACCAAATCAACCTAAATAAAAATATAAAATAAACTAAATAAACCAAAACCTATCAGTTTCAATAATTTAAAAAAAAACACTAAACTCGAAACCTTAAAAAACCCTTAACCCTAAATCTTAAACCCTAAATGCTAAACCCTAAACTAACCTTAAACCCTAAACTCTAAACCTTAAAACCTAAACTATAAACCCTAATCCTTAAACCATAAACTCTAATCCTTAACCCTAAACATAAACCCTAAACCCTAAACTACCTTAAACCTAAAACTGACCCTAACTCCACCCACAAAACCCAAATCCTAAGTGACCATATCCTAACCCTAATCTGACCTCTAAATCCTCCACAACCCCAAAGCTAAAAACCCATTCTTAAACCCTAAAACCTAAACCCTAACCCTAAACCCTAAACCTTAAAACCCTAAACTTTAAAATTTAAAACTAACCATAAGCCCTAAACCTACAACCCTAAATTAAAATAAAATAAAATAAAATCCTAAACTAAAACCTAAACCTAAACCTAAAGTTAAATATAAAATAAAATAAAAACTAAACTAAAATACAATAGATAAGAACCTCAACTAAACTAAATAAAATAAAATAAACCTAAATAAAAAACCCAAATAAATTTAAAACTAAACATAAAATAAAAATAAAATCAACCTAAAATAAAATAAAATAAAAATAAAATAAAAAACTAAACCTAAAAAATAAATGAAAAAAACAAAACCTAAAAATAAATAAAAATAAAACTAAAACCCTAAACTAAAAAAACTTAAACCTAAAATAAAATGAACCTAATTTTAAACTAAAATAGACTAAAATAAATTTAAAAAAACCTAAACCTAAACTTAAACTAAACTAAACCTAAAACCTAAACTAAATAAAATAAAAGAAACTAAAAGTAAACCTTAACTATACTAAAAAACAAAATAAACCTAAGACTAAAAAACCTAAATAAAATAAAAACTAAACCTAAAATAAAAATAAAATATACCTAAAATAAAATAAAATAAAACTTAAACCTAAAAAACCTAAAATAAATAAAACTAAAACATAAACCCTAAACAAAATAAAACCTAAAACCTAAAATAATAATAAATAAACCTAAACTAAAAAAAATAAACTAAAGTAAATTAAAAAAACTAAACCTAAACCTAAACCTAAACTAAATAAAATAAAATAATCTAAAAATAAACCTAAACCTAAATTAAAAAATAAAACCTAAAATAAACCTAAAATAAAAACCTAAAACCTAAACCTAAAAAAATAAATAAAAACCTAAACCTGAAAAGGAAAAAAAATAAAACCAAATCCTAAAAAAGAAAATTAATATAAAGTTGAACTAAAAATTAAACTTAAACATAAACCTAAACCTAAACCTAAAAAATAAAATAAAATGAAAAACCAAAACAAAAAAAAGCTAAGAAATAAACTTAACTAAATAAAATTAAATAAACCAAAATCAAAACAAATAAATAAAATAAACTAAAATAAATAAAAAATAACTAAATAAACCCAAACCTACTTGGTTTGTAATTTTTAAAATAAAAAATAAAAAAAAAAAAACCTTAATCCTAAACCCTAAACCCTAAAACTAACCGTAAACCCTAAACTCTAAACCCTATGCCTACAACCCTAAACCCTAAACCCTAAAACCATTAACCCTAAAAAACTTAAACCCTAAAATCTAACTGAAAAAACCTAAACCTAAACCCTCACTAAAACTAAAACCCTAAACACTAAATGCTATTGGCCCTAACCCTAACCTCTAACCATGAAATCCTAACCCTAAACCCTAAACCCTAAACCCTTAACCCTAAAACCTAAAACCTAAACTAAATAAACCAAAAAAATAAAATAAAAAAACCTAAGCCTAAATAAAATAAAACCTAAACTAAATCCTTCTAAACCTAAATAAATAAAATAAAATAAACTAAATAAAATAAATAAAATAAATAAAACCTAAATTATACTAAAAAATGAAATAAACCAAAGAATAAAAAATCTAAATAAAATAAAAACTAAATGTAAAATAAAAATGAAGTAAACCTAAAATAAATGAAAAATACAATAAAATAAAAACTAAATAAAAACCTAAACCTAAAAGTAAACCTAGAAATAAAACCTAAACCCTAAACTAAATAAAAAACTAAACTTAAAATAAAATAAAATAAAATAAACCTAAACTTATAATAAAAGAAACTAAACTAAAATAAATAAAAACTAAACCTAAACCTAAACCCTAAACTAAATAAAATAAAAGAAATTAAACATAAACCTAAACATAAATAAAAAAAATAAAATTGAAAATAAAAAACTAAAACTTGAACCTAAAAAATAAAATAAAAACCTAAACCTAAACATAAAATAAAAAATAAAACCTAATCCTAAAAAATAAAATAAAAATAAAAATCAACTAAAAAGTAAACCTAAATCTAAATTAAATAAACTAAACTAAATAAAAAAATAAACAAAAATAAAAGTAAAAAATAAAATAAAATAAAATTAATAAAAAAATAAACTAAATAAATTAATTAAATAAAAGAAGAAATGTTGCAAATCTTAATTTGTAATCAGTTAAAAAAACCAAAAACCCTATACGCTAAACTAATCCTAAAACCTAAATCCTAAACCCTAAACTCAAAACCCTAAAAACCCTAAACCCAAAAGCTCAAAACCCTAAATAGTAAAACCTAATACTTAAACTTAAACCCTAAAAATTGTAAACCCAAAACCTGAAACCCTAAACCCTAAAACCTAAAACCCTAAATCCTCAACCCTAAACACTAAAACCTAAACCCTAAATAGTAAACCCTAAAACCTTAACCCTAAACCCAAAAAAATAAACCCTAAACCTTAAACCCTAAAAAGCTAAAAACATAAATTTAAACTAATTAAAACCTAAAAATAAAATAAATAAAAATTAAAAACTAAATTAAATTAAGAAAATAAAATAAAATAAAACATAAATTAAAAACTAAACCTATACCTAAAAAGAAAATATAATAAAACTAAAAATTTAACAAAATAAAATAAATAAAAAACTAAACAAAATTAAAAAAACCTAAATAAAATTAAAACTAAACCTAAAATAAAAATAAAATAAACCTAAAATGAAATAAACCTATAAATAAATCTAGAAGATAAACCTAAAGATAAATCATAAACCCTAAACTTAAAAGAAACCTATAAATAAAAATAAAATAAACAAAATAAAGGAAACTAAACCTAAACTAAAATAAATAAAACATAAACAAAATCAAACCCTATAAATAAAATAAATTAAATAAAAAATAAATCTAAAACTAAATTAAAAATAGAACTTAAAATTAACCTAAAAATACAAAACCTAAACCTAAAAAAAAATACAATAAAACCTAAACTAGACATAAAATAAAAAATAAAACTTAAACCTAAAAAATAAAATAAAATAAAAATCAATTAAAATATAAACCTAAATCTAAACCTAATCCAAAAAAAATAAACTCAAGTAAAATACCTAAATTAAAATTAAAAAAACTAGACTAAAATAAATAAACCTAAAATAAATAAACTAAACTAAATAAAATAAAAAATAAACTAATTAAACAAAGGAAGAATTGTTGTAAATCTAAATTTGTTCTCTGTTAAAAAAAATTGAAAACCCTAAACCCTAAAACACAACCCTAAACCTACTAAACCCTAAACCCAAACCTAAACTAAAGCCAAAACTCCAGTAATAAAACCTAAACCCGAAAACCAATCCCAAAAAAACCTAAACCCTAAACCCAAACCCAAAGCCTAAACCCTAAAAACTAAACCCAAACCCTAAAATCCCAAAGGCCTAAACCTAAACTAATTAAAACCTAAAAATAAAATAAATAAAAAAATCTAAACTAAAATAAAATACAACAACAACAACAAGCCTTTATCCCACTAAGTGGGGTCAGCTACTTGAATCCTTCATCTCCATTGTGTCCTATTATGTGTCAAATTCTCATTCAAGTCAAGTATAATAAGGTCATTTTTTATACATCTTAACCAAGTCTTTTTAGGACTACCTCTACCTTTCTTAAGATAAGACAAATCTAATGCATCTACTCACTTAACCGGGTCATCAGACGGCCGACGCTTTATGTGGCCAAACTATCTAAGGCGGCTCTCTCTAATCTTATCCTCCACCGGAGCTACTCCAACCTTTTCCCAAACATACTCATTTCGCATTTTATCTCTAAGAGTAAAGCCACTCATCCACCTGAGCATCCTCATCTTTGTAACACTTTACTTAGTCTTATGCTTCTCTTTTATTGGCCAACATTCTGCACCATAAGTCATTCTGAGTCTTACCACCATCTTATAAAATTTTCCCTTAAGTTTAAGTGGAACTTTTCTATCACACAATAGGCCAGATGCATTCCTCCACTTCAACCATCCAACTTGAATTCTACTAAAAACATCTCCATCTATTTCGCCATCATTTTGAAAATAATCATGACTAAACCAAAATAAAATAAGAAAATAAAATAAAATAGAAAAATAAAGTAAAACCTAAACCTAGACCTAATTCTAAACCTAAAGTTAAAAAGAAAATAAAATAAAAAATAAATACTTAATTAAAATTAAAGAAATAAAAACTTAAACTAAAATAAAAAATAAAAAACCTAAATAAAATGAAAACTTAACCTAAAATAAAAATAAAATTGACCTAAAATAAACTAAAATAAAAGTTAATAAAACCTAAACTTAAACAATAAACCTAAAAATAAAACTAATAAATAAATAAAAAATAAAACCTAAACCCTAAAATAAAAAAAAATCCCAAAACCTAAAATAAAAATAAAATAAACCTAAACCTAAAATAAAATAAATAAAACCTAAACGAAAAATAAAATAAAAAATACAAACTTAAACCTAAAAATAAAAAATAAAACCTAAACTTAAAAAAATAAAATAAAAATAAAACTAAACTGAAAAATAAACCTAAACCTAAACCTACAAAATAAAATTAAAACTTAAACTAAAATAAATAAACTAAACAAAATAAAAATAAAAAGAAACCTAAATCAAAATAAAAAGTAAATTAAATAAACCTAAACCTACTAGTTTACTTTATTTAAAAATAATAAAAATAGTTTTAAAAACATAAAAAAAACTCTAACTTTAAATCGTAAACCCTAAAACCCTAAAACCTAAACCTTTATTTAGTTATATCCATATGAGCCATCCATGAAAGAGAAGACTACATGAGATGAGGCAATGTCCACCATATGTGACTTTGGTAGAGTAAATTCATCTTTTGGACATGCCTTATTTAAATCCATAAAATTGATGCATAGGTGAATTTGGCCATTCTTCTCTTAATTAGGATGATGCAGCCTAACTAGGTAGGGTATTTTTCTTCCCAGATGAAGCCAACATCAACCAATTTCTTGACTCCAAAAATGACCTATTATTCTGTCTAATTGTATGCATTTAGGAGCTTGCTTGATAGGGTTAGCAATAAGCTCTATTGCTAATTTATGGACCGCTATGTTAGGAGCCAATCCAGGCATCTCTTCATAACTCCATGGAAAGTGGACCTTAAGCTAAATCAATAGCCTAACTAAGTCATTGGCTTCAATTTCATTCAATAAAGAACTGATGTATATCGGGTATGGATCCTCTTCAGTTCCTAAGTTGATTTTTTTAAGCTGATCGATGGTTGACTTGATCTCTTCTTTGAACTCTGGTGATGCATCTTTGACATCAAAATCATATAGATCATTTGAAGTTTCTAAGCACAACTACTCAAATAAGTTAATGTGATTTGAAAAGAACCTATCAATTCCAAATGAATGGTGATGATTAAGTAGTAATCATCATCATCGACTGGACCCACTGTACTAAATCTTAGTCCTGGTCTTGATTGAGAGCTTTTGCATTTGTTCTTAAATATTCTTTCGAAGTAGTCTGACCTGCGCTTTGACCAAGTATGTGGGATTAACCCTTTCTTTCTTAAAATATGAACATAAGGCAAGTATTAATCAAAAGGTGATTCTATTAAATCTTTATATGAATCATCCTCAAGTTCTACATCAACTTCTTTATTTTTAAGGTTTAGGTTTAAATTTTTATTTATTTTTTAGTTTAGTTTTATTTTTATTATATATTGCAAGTTTAGGTTTTATTTTTTATTTTTAGGTTTAGGTTTAGGTTTTTATTTTATTTATTTTAGGTTTAGGTTTTAGGTTTAGGTTTTAGGTTTTTATTTTTGTTTATTATTAGGTTTTGTTTTTTAGTTTAGGTTTAGGTTTATTTTTAATTTATTTTAGTTTATTTAGTTTAGGGTTTATGTTTAGTTTATTTTAGGCTTAGGTTTAGGTTTTATTTATTTTACTTTAGGTTTAGGTTTATTTTATTTGGTTTATTTTAGGTTTATGTTTTCTTAATTTAGGGTTTAGGTTTTATTTTTTATTTAGTTTTAGGTTTTATTTTTAAATTTATTTTTTAGTTTTAGGTTTTTATTTAGTTTTTATTTTATTTTATTTATGGTTTATTTTATTTTTATTTTACATTTAGCATTCATTTTATTTAGTTTTTTATTTTTTTGATTTATTTTCTTTTTTATTTAGTTTAGGTTTTTATTTATTTATTTAGTTTAGTTTTTATTTTCTATTTTATTTTATTTTTTAGTTTAGCTTTTTATTTTATTTTATTTTTTTATTTACGTTTAGGTTTTCTTATTTCTTTTATTTTTAGGTTTTATTTAGTTTAGTTTTAGGTTTTTAGAGTTTAGGGTTTAGGGTTTGGCGTTTAAGGTTTAGGGTTTAGGGTTGTAGATTTTACGGTTTAGGGATTAGGGTTTATGATTTAGGGTTTAGGGTTTAGGGTTTAGGGTTTATGGTTTTAGGGATTAGAGCTTAGGGTTTAGGGTTGTAGGTATAGGGTTTAGGGTTTAGGGTAAGTTTTATGGTTTAGTATTTAGGGTTTGGGTTTTTTTCTATTTTATTATTATTATTTTATTTTATTTTTTTAAATTAATTAAACTAGTAGGTTTATGTTTATTTACTTTATTTATTTTAATTTATGTAATTTTATTTTAGGTTTTTAATTTTAGTTTATTTTTTAAGTTTAGGTTTATTTTCTATTTTAGTTTTTTTAGGTTAAGGTTTTATTTTTTATTTTTAAGTTTAAGTTTAGGATTTTATTTTATTTTTTTTGGTTTAGGTTTTAGGTTATATTTTAGGTATTTTTTATTTTCTTTTTTAGTTTAGGTTTAGGTTTATTTTTAGTTTATTTTATTTTATATGGTTTAGGTTTTTGTTTTGGTTTAGTTTACTTTAGGTTTAAGATTATGTTTTATTTATTATAGTTTAGTTTATTTTAGTTTAGGTTTAGCTTTATTTTATTTTTATTTTAGGATTAGGTTTTTTTAGTTTAGGGTTTAAGTTTTATTTTTTATTTATTTTAAGGTATATTTTTTAGGTTTAGGTTTTTATTTAGTTTTTATTTTATTTTATTTTAGGTTTATTTTATTTTTATTGTAGGTTTAGTTTTTATTTTATTTAGGTTTTTTTTTTGTTTAGTTTAGGTTTTTATTTATTTTATTTTAGATTAGTTTTATTTTATTTTATTTTCTTTTTTATTTTTTTGTTTAGGTATTGGTTTAGGTTTTGGATTTAGTTTATTTTTTATTTTATTTTGGTTTAGGTTTTATTTATTTATTTTATGTTTAGGTTTTATTTAGTTTAGGATTAGGTTTTTAGCTTTTTAGGGTTTAGGGTTTAGGGTTTAGGAATTAGGGTTTAGGGTTTGGGGTTTAGGGTTTAAGGTTTAGGGATTAGGGTTTTTAGGGTTTAGGGTTTAGGATTTAAGATTTAGGTTTTAGGTTTAGGGTTCAGGTTTCAGTTTAGAGTTTAGAGTTTTGGTTTTTTTATTTATTAACAGAAAAAAAACTCAGATTCAATATTTCTTCTTTTTGATTTCATCAACCAAGTAACACACCAAGTTTTCTAAGACACAAGTGACAACATAGATAAAAAATGAGCATGCATTGAGCAAATCAATAACAATAGATAACTAAAATCATATATACTATAAAGACACAATTCCATAAGCAGCAAATCAGATTGATCATTTTTCAGTTTCTCCAATTCCCATGAGAACCCCTTAGCCTCTCGAGTAGCAGGTCCACCATCATATTCTCGATCTCTCCCTCCGCCTCAACCACGATGGTAACCTTCGTCGGTCCTCTCACCTCCATAACCACCACTACTATGACCACCACCTCCATATCCAACAGTAGATCCAGACCCCCCACCACCACTGCGATAACGGCCACCTCCACCTTTGGCTCCACCGCAAGATCTAGACTGAGCCTGATTGGCGGTGATGTTCCTACTGTCAAGGTTCTGCTCATTCTTAGGGTTTAGGTTTAGGTTTAGGTTTATTAGGTTTTATGGTTTATGTTTATTTTTTAATTTATTTAGTTATTTTAGGTTTAGGTTTAGGGTTTGGGGTTTAGGGTTAGGTGTTAGGATTTAAGGTTTATGGTTTGAGGTTTTAGGGTTTACGATTTTAGGGTTTAGGGTCTAGGGTTTAGGGTTAGGGTTTAGGGTTGTAGGTTTGGGGTTTAGGGTTTAGGGTTTAGGTTTAGGGTTTTTTATTTTTTTTATTTTTTAAAAATTAAGTAAACTGGTAGTTTAAGTTTATTTAGTTCATTTTTATTTATTTTTGTTTATTTCAAATTTTATTTAATTTGGTTTATTTATTTTAAGTTTATCTATTTTAGCTAAGGTTTTATATTTTAGTTTGTTATTTAGGTTTAGGTTTAGGTTTATGTTTATTTTTTAGTTTACTTTTACTTTTATTTTATTATTTTAGGTTTAAGTTTTATTTTTTTATTTTTAGGTTTAGGTTTATGTTTTTTATTTTATTTTTTTAGGTTTAAGTTTTAGGTTTTTATTTTAGGTTTACTTTTAGGTTTTATTTTAATTTATGTTTAGGTTTATTTTTAGTTTATTTTATTTTATTTATTTTAGGTTTAGGTTTAGGTTTAGGTTTTCTTTATTTTAGCTTAGTTTATTTTAGTTTAGGTTTAGTTTTATTTTATTTTTATTTTAGGTTTTGGTTTTTTTTAGTTTAGGGTGTAGGTTTTATTTTATATTTAATTTTATGTTTATTTTTGAGGTTTAGATTTTTATTTTATTTTTATTTTATTTTAGTTTAGGATTTTTTTTATTTTAGGTTTCATTTTTATTTTATTTAGGTTTTTTATTTTTTTTGTTTAGTTCAAGTTTTTATTTATTTTATTCTAGTTTAGTTTTTATTTTTAATTTTATTTTTTTATGTTTAAGTTTTAATTTATATTTTATTTTATTTTATTTATTTAATTTTATTTTGATTCAAGTTTTTTTATTTATTTATTTTTAGGTTTTATTTAGTTTAGGTTTAGGTTTTTAGCTTTTTTGGGTTTAGGGTTTCGGGTTTGTTTAGGGTTTAATGTTTAGGGTTTAGAGTTTAGGGTTCAGGATTTATGGTTTAGGGTTTAGGGCTTTAGGGTTTAGGGTTTATTCTTTAGGGTTTTTAAGATTTAGGGTTTATGGTTTAGGGTTTATGTTTTGGGTTTAGGGTTAGGTTTTAGTTTAGGGTTTAAGGTTTATGTTTTTTTTAACAAAAAACAAATTCAGATTCAATATTTCTTCTTTTCAATTTCATTAACAAAGTAACCCACTAAGTTTTCTAAGACACAAGTGATGACATTGATCAAAATAGAGCACACATAGAGCAAATCAAAAACCCTAGATAACTAGAACCATCTTTAATGTAAAGGCATAGTTCCATAAGTAGCAGATCGGATTGGCATCCTTTAGTTTCTCCAGTTCTAATCAGAACCACCCAAGCCTCTCCAGTAGCGGGATCCACCATCATATCCTGATCTCTCTCTCTCTGCCACCACCATGAGTGTAACCTCTGTCGCTACTCCCGCATCCAAAACCACCAATGCTCCGACCACGACCTCTATATCCACGAGCACCTCTAGAGCCCCCACCACCACTATGATAACTGCCTCCTCCACCTTCACTTCCACCGCTAGATATAAATTGAGCCTGGTTGATGGTGATGTCCCTATCATCAAGGTTTTTCCCATTCTTAGGGTTTAGGTTTAGATTTATTTTTTAATTTATTTAGTTACTTTAGGTTTAGGTTTAGGGTTTGGGGTTTAGGGTTTAGGGTTTAGGGATTTAGTGTTTATGCTTTTAAGGTTTAGGGTTTAGGGTTAGGGATTAGGGTTAGGGTTTTAGGTTTTAACATTCATGGTTTACGATTTTGGGTATAGGATTTAATGTTTAAAGTTTTTTTTAAATTAAGTAAACTAGTAAGTTTAGATTTATTTAGTATATTTTTTATTTATTTTAGTTTACTTTATTTTTATTTTTATTTAAGTTTATTTTTTATTTTTTTCTAGTTTAGTTTATTTATTTTAGGTTTATTAGTTTTAGTTTAGGTTTTTTTAGTTTATTTTTAGGGTTTGGTTTAGGTTTAGGTTTAGGTTTATTTTTTAGGTGAGATTTATTTTTGGTTTATTTTTTAGGTTTAGGTTTTACTTTTTTGTTTTTAGGTTTAGGTTTTAGTTTTTCTTTTATTTTTTCAGGTTTTTGTTTTACGTTTTTATTTTAGGTTTATTTTTAGGTTTTATTTTTAAATTTAAGTTTAGGTTTATTTTTAGTTTATTTTATTTTATTTAGTTTAGGTTTAGCTTTAGGTTTTATTTATTTGATTTTAGTTTATTTTTGTTTAGGTTTAGGTTTATTTTATTTTTATTTTAGTTTTAGGTTTTTTTGTTAGTTTAGGGTTTAGGTTTCAATTTTTATTTTTTGTAGGTTTTATATTTAGTTTTATTTTTTAGGTCAAGTTTTTATTTAGTTTTTATTATATTTTATTTTAGGTTTATTTTATTTTTATTTTACATTTAGTTTTTATTTTATTTATGTTTTTTATTCTTAGGTTTATTTAATATTTTTAGTTTATTTTAGTTTTTTTGTTCTATTTTAATTTAATATAATTATATATTTATGTTTAGATTTAGGCTCTTATTTTATTTTATTTATTTATTTTATTTAGTTTTAGGTATTTTTATTTATTTTACTTTTAGGTTTTATTTAATTTATGTTTGTATTTTTAGGTTTTTTAGATTTTGGGTTTATGGTTTTGTGGTTTTAGGGTTTAGGGTTTAGGTTTAGGGTTTAATGTTTAAGCTTTAGGGTTTAGGATTTTTATGATTTAAGGTTTAGGGTTTAGGGTTTAGGGTTAGCTTAGGGTTTAAGGTTAGGGTTTTTAACGTTTAGTGTTTTGGGTTTTAGGGTTTAGGGTTTAGGGATAGTTTAGGGTTTAAAGTTTAGGGTTTAGGGTTTTTAATTTTGTTTTAATAGAGAAAAAATTTAGATTCAACATTTCTTCTTTTCAATTTCATCAACCAAGTAACACACCAAGTTTTTTAAGACAGAAGTGAGGACATAGACAAAAAATGAGCATGCATAGAGCAAATTAAAAACCCTAGATAACTAGAGCCATCACTACTATAAAGACACGGATCCATAAGCAGCAGAACGGATCAGCCATTCTTCAATTCTCTAGTTCCCATCAGAACCACCCTCGCCTCTCGAGTAGAGGGATCCATGATCATAAGCCAGATCTCTCCTTTCACCACCACCACGACTATAACCTTCATCACTCCTCTCGCCTCCATAACCACCACTGCTCCGACCACCACCTGCATATCCACTAGCACCTACAAATCCCCCACCACCACTGCGATAACCGCCGCCTTCGCCTCCATCGCCAGATCTAGACTGAGCCTAGTTGATGGTGATGTTCCTACCTTCGAGGTTCTACCCATTCTTAGGGTTTAGGTTTAGGTTTAGGTTTATTAGGTTTTAGAGTTTATGCTTATTTTTTAATTTATTTAGTTACCTTAGGTTTACGTTTAGGGTTTAGGGTTTAAGGTTTAATGTTTAGGGTTTAGTGTTTAAGGTTTTAGGGTTTATGCTTTTAGGGTCTAGGGTTTAGGGTTTATGTTTTTTTTTTTAAATTAAGTGAACCGATAGGTTTATGTTTATTTAGTATATTTAGTTTATTTATTATTTATTTTAGTTTACTTTATTTTTTATTTTTATTTAGTTTAGTTTACTTAGTTTAGTTTACTTATTTTAGGTTTATTTATTTTAGTTTAGGTTTTTATTTTAGTTTATTTTTTGTTTTAGGTTTAGGTTTATTTTTTAGTTGAGTATTATTTTTTTTATATTTTAGGTTTAGGTCTTATTTTTTATTTTTATGTTTAAGTTTAAGTTTTTATTTTATTTTTTTAAGTTTAGGTTTTAGGTTTTTATTTTAGGTTCATTTTTAGGTTTTATTTTTTATTTTAGGTTTAGGGTCATTTTAAGTTTATTTTATTTTCTTTAGCTTAAGTTTAGGTTTAGGTTTAGTTTACTTTAGGTTTTATTTATTTTAGTTTAGTTTATTTTAGTTTAGGCTTAGGTTTATTTTATTTTATTTATTTTATTTTTATTTTATACTTAAGTATTTTTTGTTTAGGGTTTAGGTTTATTTTTTTAATTATTTTTAGGTTTATTTTATTTTGTTTATTTTATTTTTAAGTGAGGTTTAGGTATTCTTTTAATTTAGGGTTTAGGTTTTTTTTATTTATTTTTATGTTTTATTTTAAGGTTTATTTTTTAAGTTTAGGTTTTTATTTAGTTTTATTTTAATTTATTTTAGGTTTATTTTATTTTTATTTTATTTAGGTTTTTTATTCTTAGGTTTATTTTATTTTTTTAGTTTAGTTTAGGCTTTTATTTATTGTATTTTAGCTTTTTTTATTCATTTTTAGGTTTAGTTTTAGGTTTTTATTTTATTTTTATTTTATTTTATTTATGTTTAGGTTTATTTATTTATTTTATTTTTAGGTTTTATTTAGTTTAGGGTTAGGTTTTAGGTTTTTAGAATTCATGGTTTAGGGTTTAGGGTTTAGGGTTTTGGGTTTAGGGTGTTAGGGTTTAGGGTTTAGAGTTTAGTGTTTAGGCTTTAGGGTTTACAGTTTTTAAGGTTTAGGGTTTTGGGTAAGCTTAGGGTTGAGGGTTTAGGGTAAAGGCTTTATGGTTTAGGATTTTTAGGGTTTAGGGTTTAGGGTTTTGAGTTAGTTTAGGGTTTAGGGTTTAAGGTTTAGGGTTTTAGCATTATAGTTTAGGTTTCAAAGTTTAGGGTTTAGAGTTAAGTTAGGATTTAGGCTTTAGGGTTTTAGGGTTTAGGGTTTAGGGTTTATGGAATAGGGTTAGGGTTTAGGGTATAGGGTTTAGGATTTAGGGTTTTAGGGTTTATGCTTTTAGGATTTAGAGTTTAGGGTTAAGGGTTTAGGATTTAGGGCTTAAGGTTTATTTTTTTAAAAAAATTAAGTAAAATGGTAGGTTTCGATTTATTTAGTATATTTAGTTTATTTTTTATTTATTTTAATTTACTTTATTTTTTATTTTTATTTAGGTTTATTTTTCATTTTTATTTAGTTTAGCAAATTTATTTTGGGTTTTTTATTTTAGTTTATTTTTTAGGTTTAGGTTTAGGTTTAAGTTCATTTTTTAGTCGAGTTTTATTTTTATTTTATTTTTTAGGTTTAGGTTTTATTTTTTATTTTTAGGTTTAGGTTTAGGTTTTTATTTATTTTGTTTAGGTTTAGCATATAGGTTTTTATTTTAGGTTTCATTTTTTAGTTTAGGTTTAGGTTTACTTTTAAACACTACCATTGACGGTCCCAAGTCCAGACGTGAAAAGTGGAGGATTGCATTAGGTAGTCGACAGCCAGCGTAAAACTTGTCGAAATAATCATGACATGAATCTTTTAAATCATTGTGTTAATCCTAGGGCATCCACAGGCGAGCGTATGGAATACGTGAAAAATGTGCTAGAATCGGCGCATCGGCCTCGTGCGATTAAATAAGCAAGGGTTCCCACATTATGGACGGATGCGGGCAAAGAAGTTAGTCCATGATACTAGAATTAGGTTATGATCTTGGAATATAGGTACTCTTACAAGTAAATTAATGAAATTAATAGATATTATGGTTCATAGAAAGATAAATATTTTATGTGTTCAATAAACTAAATGGGTTGGGGAGAAGGCTAAAGAGATTGATAGTTTAGGTTTTAAACATTGGTATTCAGGTAAAAGTCGAACTACAAATGGTGTAGGTGTGATTATAGATAAAAGTTTGAAGGATAATGTTATAAATATTAATAGGTGTGGAGATAGAATTATAGCTCTAAAGATTATTGTTGATACTAAGATTATCAGTGTTATAAGTGTCTATACTCCTCAAGTAGGTTTAGAGGTAAGCTCAAAAGAAAAATTTTGGAATGAATTAGAGGGAATTAATACAAAAGATACCTCTTGAAGAAAAAGTATTTATTGGAGGAGATTTAAATGGACATGTTGGTAGAGTGGTAGAAGATTTTAAAAGTATTCATGGTGGTTATGGATTTGGAGTGACTAATGAAGAAGGTATGACTATATTAGATTTTGCTTTAGCTTATCATTTTGTAGTTGCTAACACTTTATTTAAGAAAAGAGATGAACATATTATTACTTATGGAAATGGATCTAGTAAAACACAGATTGATTATTTTCTGATAAGAAAAATAGATCGTTAAATTGTAAAGATTGTAAGGTCATTCCAAGTGAAAATCTAAGTTCCTAACATCGATTGTTAGTTTTAGATTTTAAGATGAAAAGTTGTAAAAGAAAAAATAAACCAAATTATTGTCCAAGAATTAGATGGGGACACTTAAAGAACACAAATAAAAATATTTTTAAGAGCAAGCTACAAGAGATTAGAATTTGGGATGTTCATGAGGAAGCTAACATTATGGGAAAAAATAGCAAGTGAAATTAAGAAATTTGATAAAGATGTGCTTGGAGAATCAAAAGGAAAAGCTTCTTTTAATCAGAATAGTTGGTGGTGGAGTTAGAGTGTGCAAGAAAAGATAAAAAAATAAGATCTGAAAGTATGATTGATTTTAGCAACATTAATGCCCTAAACAAAAATAGAGAACTTCATTTTATTATCGTGTTAGTAAATCTGAAGTTAGTGAAGCTTTAAAGAAAATGAAATGTGGAAAAGCAGTAGAACTGGATAATATTCCAATAGAAGTGTGGAAATGTTTAGGAGATCAAGGAATTTCTTAGCTTACAAATCTTTTAATGTCATTTTAAAGACTAAAAGATGTGAGATGAGTGGACAAAGAGTTTGTTGGTTCTATATTTAGGAATAAAGGTGTTGCACAAGAGTGTGCAAATTATAGAGGAATTAAGTTAATGTGCCATACATTATAATTATGGGAGAGAGTAATTGAGCATAGGTTACGAAGTGATATAAAAGTTTCTCACAATCAATTTGGTTTCATGCCAGGTAGATCTACAATGGATGCTATACATTTGTTAAGGAGTTTGATGGAGAAGCATAGAGAAAGTAAGGAGGATCTACATATGATATTTATTTATTTAGAGAAGCCTTATGATAATGTTTCAAGAGATGTTCTTTGGATAGTTCTAGAATAGAAAGGAGTTAATATTGGTTATATTCAGCTCATTAAGGATATGTATACTAGAGTTGTTACATGTGTCCAAACACAAGGAGGATTGACAAAATACTTTCCTATTTCAGTTGGATTACATCAAGGATCACCTTTAAGCCCTTATCTTTTTACTTAAGTTATGGATGTTCTTACTAGGCATTTACAAGAAGATGTACCTTGGTGTATGCTTTTTGCTGATGACATTGTTCTTGTTGATAAGACTAGAGAGGGAGTCCAAGAGAAACTTGAATTATGGAGGTCAACTCTAGAGTCTAAAGGTTTTCATTTAAGTAGATCTAAAACTGAATATATGGAATGTAATTTTAGTTGTAGAAGTTCTAGTGGTAGTGTTGGGACATTAGGTGAACAAGTCATTAATAAGAGTGAGCATTTCAGATATTTAGGCTTTATTATTCAAAATGATGGTGAAATAGATGGAGATGTTATTAGTAGAATTCAAGTTGGATGGTTGAAGTGGAGGAATGCATCTGGCCTATTATGTGATAGAAAAGTTCCACTTAAACTTAAGGGAAAATTTTATAAGATGGTGGTAAGACCTGCAATGACTTATGGTGCAGAATGTTAGCCAATAAAAGAGAAGCATAAGACTAAGTTAAGTTACAGAGATGAGGATGCTTAGGTGGATGAGTGCTTTACTCTTAGAGATAGAATGCAAAATGAGTATATTCGGGAAAAAGTTGGAGTAGCTCCAGTGGCAGATAATATTAGGGAGAGTCGCCTTAGATGGTTTGGCCATATAAAATGTCGGCCGTCCAATGACCAGATTAGGAGTGTAGATGCATTAGATTTGCCTTATGTTAAGAAAGGTAGAGGTAGATCTAAAAAGACTTGGTTAAGATGTATAAAAAATGATCTTAGTATACTTGATTTAACAATTTGACACATAATAAGACACAATGGAGATGAAGGATTCATGTAGCCGACCCCACCTAGTGGGAGTAAGGCTCGTTGTTGCTGTTGTTGTTGTTGTTTTTGTTGTTTAGGTTTACTTTTAGTTTGTTTTATTTTATTAAACTTAGGTTTAAGTTTAGGTTTAGTATATTTTATGTTTTATTTATTTTAGTTTACTTTATTTTAGTTTAGGTTTAAGTTTATTTTATTTTGTTATTTTATTTTTATGTTAGGTTTATGTTTTCTTTTAGTTTAGGGTTTAGGTTTTATTTATTATTTTTTTATGTTTTATTTTTAGGTTTATTTTTAAGGTTTCAGTTTTTATTTAGTTTACATTTTAAGTTTATTTTATTTTTTATTTTACGTTGAATTTTTATTTTATTTAGGTTTTCTATCCTTAGGTTTATTTTATTTTTTATTTTAGTTTAGGCTTTTATTTATTTTATTTTTTTTCATTTTAATTTATTTATTTTATTTTTAGGTTTATGTTTTTCTTTTAGATAAGGTTTTTATTTTATTTTATTTTATTTTTTATTTCTTTAGGTTTAGGTTTTTTATTTAATTTATTTTTAGGTTTTATTTAGTTAAGGTTTAGGTTTTAAAGTTTTTAGGATTAAGGGTTTAGGGTACAGGGTTTAGGGTTTAGATATACGGTTTTACGGTTTAGGGTTTTAGGGTATAGGGTGTAGGGTTTAGTGTTAAGATTTAGGGTTTAGGGTTTTAGGGTTTAGGGTTTAGGGTTTAGGGTTTTGGTTTAGGGGTTAGTTTTAGGGATTACTATTTAGGGTTAAAGTTTTTCTTATTTTTTTTATTTTTTTTAAATTAAATAAAGTGGTAGGTTTAGGTTTATTTTGTTTATTTTTATTTACTTTTGTTTTTTAATTTTTTATTTTTATTTAGTTTTATTTTTATTTTTATTTTTATTTAGGTTTCTATTTACTTTAATTTTATTTTATCTTTGGTTTATTTTATTTTTATTTTAGGTTTAGTTTTTATTTTATTTAGGTTTTTATTTTTTATTTAGTTTAGGTTTTTATTTAATGTAGTTTATTTTAGTTTTAATTTTTTATTTTATTTTCTTTTTATGTTTATGTTTATGTTTATGTTTTTATTTTATTTCAACTTTTTATTTTATTTTGTTTATAGTTTATTTATTTATTTTATTTTTATGTTTTATTTAGTTTAGGTTTAGGTTTTTAGCTTTTTAGGGTTTAGGGTTTAGCTTAGGGTTAATTTTGGATTTAGGGTTTAGTGTTTAGGGTTTGGGGTTTAGGGTTTAAGGGTTTAGGGTTTAGGGATTAGGGTTCAGAATTTTGGGTTTTAGGATTTAGGGTTTAAGGTTGTAGGTTTTAGGGTTTAGGTTTTAAGGTTTAGGGTTTAGGGTTTAGGGTTTTAGGGTTTAGGGTTTAGGCTTTAGGATTTAGAGTTTATGGTTTAGGGTTTTAGGTTTTAGGGTTTAGGGTTGTAGGTTTAGGGTTTATGTTTAGGGTTAGGGTTTTTTTATTTTTTTTAATCTTGTTTATTTAGGGTCGTAAGTTTAGGGTTATAAGTTTAGTGTTAGATTTAGGGTTTATGGTTTAGATTTAAGGTTTAGCGTTTAGGGTTTAGAGCTTTTTTAAAATTAACAAAACTTGTAGGTTTATGTTTATTTAATTTATTTCGTTTATTTTTTATTTATTATAATTTATTTTATTTTTTATTTTTATTTAAGTTTATTTTTAATTTTTATTTAGTTTAGTTTATTTATTTTAAGTTTATTAATTTTTTTTAGATTTTTTATTTTAGTTTATTTTTTAGGTTTAGGTTTAGGTTTATGTTTATTTTGTAGTTTAGTTTTATTTTTATTTCATTTTTTATGTTTAGGTTTTATTTTATATTTTTAGGTTTAGGTTTAGTTTAGTTTTATTTTTATTTCATTTTTTATGTTTAGGTTTTATTTTATATTTTTATGTTTAGGTTTTATTTATTTTATTTTGGTTTAGTATTTATTTTTATATTTCTTTTTTTTTTGTTTAGGTTTTAGTTTAGGTTTTTATTTTATTTTATTTTTTTATTTTATTTAGCTTTTGGTATTTATTTATTTATTTTGGTTTTAGGTTTTATTAAGTTTAGGTTAAGGATTTTAGGCTTTTTGGATTTAGGTTAGGGTTTAGGGTTGTAGGTTTTAGGATTTAGGATTTTTTTTAAACTAAAAAGAATTTATTGTTCAGAAAGAAAAAAAAAGAAACAAGAGTCCTTATTAGAGATTAAACTCAATTAAAGAGTTTAGTCCCTAAACTAATACATTAAAGAGGATTAAATAAAAAAATAAGGAAAAAAACAAAAAAAGCAAGGCAAAAGGGAAGAATCCAGACTCCAAAAGAACCTCCAAAGAGACAAAGAACCAAAGGAAAATTAAAACAACAAGACAACACTATATAAGAAAGAGGAGACCATCAATAATACTCAGCTCCAAGAAGAAGAAGAAGACCAACCGAAAATGAGAATCTACAACCGAAATCTCATAAGGAGATCAAAAAACATTAAGAGAAAAAACTCAGGCTTAGATATGAGGAAAGAAGGATAATCACAATAATTAATGGCTACAAATAGGAAAAGTCACCAACCATTATTGTGATTACCATAAACATCAAATCCTAAGTGTTTCCAGCTTCAAAGATGGGTTACAAATAGGAAAAGTCACCAACCATAAAATTAACAAAGGAAAAAAAATTCATCATATCATCATAGCCATCCCAACCAAAGAAAATACAAACCTATCATAATAGCCACCCAACCAAAGAAAAGGTGAAGCTAAGGAAACAAAAAGAGAGAGGAAAGCAACAGAAAAAATTAACATAAGGCATTCCCAAAAAACCAAATATTAACACCACTTAAAAAGTGGGAGAAAAGAAACTCAGAGCCCAAAAAAAAAAGAACCCTCAAAGACAAAGCCAATAGAGCCCACAACAACACCAATCTAAAGCCACCAAGGCACCAACCAAGGAAAGGAAACAACCAATAAAGAAACCACACAACAGAGCACCCAAGAAAAATAGCCCATGAAAGATCAAGAAAGCAAACCAACCAACAGAAAAAAGAAGGCCAGCAATAGCTAAAATAAAAAGCTATAGAAACAACCAACCATGTGACAAACCACACGCCAAGGACAAAAAGCACAACCTACCACCAACAAAGAGAGAAAAAGCACCAACCAAAGAGAGGCAATCCAACAGGAAGGAAGCCACCACAAAAAAAATAGAGAAAAGAAGAAACCAACCACCCAAAGGGCACCAAAAAACCCAATGAACATGAAGCCAAAAACACCAAGCTAGAAGAAGAAAAATTAGCCATGAAGCCAATACTCCATCTAGTAAGAAAACAAATAGAAAAAGCTCAACCAACATAGATAAAACTAGCCATAAAAAACACCTCCCAAGGATAAGAGATATTATTTCAAGAAGCTTTATAACATGCAACCCTCGGCAAGTGAGGAGGGGCATAAATCAGAACACTTTTTTCCTTTTTCCTCTTCTAAATAGTTTTATAACCATTCCCTTTCTCCAAAAAATCTCCATGCAAAAATGAATCAGTGTTGTTATAAGAAGCTATCAAATTCAAAGAAGAGCATTCAGAAACATGCACAACATTAGATAAAGGAAAATAAAAAATATTATGCATTTCAGAATTAGAAGTGAATAAAGGAGCAGAAAGAGCTTTATTAAGAAAGAAATTATTAAATTTTTCACCTTCCAACAAAATCTAAAGAGTATCCTCCTCTTCATCCATAAAATAATCAAGAGAAGCAAAATCCAGATTTTCAGCACAAACTTCATGTAAGGGATTAAAATAAAATTCCAATCCCTTAGGAACACATAGCATATTACAAAATTTTGAATAGAATTACCAGCCGTAGAAAAACCATCATTTTGAACCGAAATAGAACTATTAACAATGAGAGAATTGTCACATGTATCTAAATCTTATTTTTTAAAAGAAGGATCACCAATATTAAAAAGATTATTAGGCCCAAAAGTTAAAATATTAGAAATAAGAACAATCTTTTCACCACCATTCTCAATCAAAGAAGGCAAAGAAATATTCTCTTTCCCATGATCTAAAGCAGACATAGGAGAAAGAGAAACAACATCCAATTGATTGGAAGAAATGGTGTTAGCATCAATAAGATTCAAACCATCATCATGAAAGGACTTATGCACAACATCCAAACCAATAGAATCATTAGCCACATCCTCTAAAGTCTTCCCTTAATAGAATCATCAAAAGAAACACTTAGAGCATGATTATTAGTTAAAATTTTTGAAACATCAAAATTACCTTGTGCATTAGACAAATGATTAATAGGTAAAACTTTTTTCAGAAGATTTAGAAATTTGGTTTCACAACATTAGAATTTTGAAAATTATATATCTCACTATCCAACTTGAGAGAATCATTAGTTTTTATAACAATCAAATTCTTACTAGTGATTTTCTTCCTAAGAGAGGGATGTGAAATAAAACATTCAGAAATTTCATGCCCATGAATCTTAAAATGATTACAAAAATTAGGAAAGTTCTCAAAATAACTTTCCAAAAATAACTGCAATTCTGCGAACCCAACCAAATTTCTTTTGGATATTTTTTAGTAATATCAATCTCTACAAGAATTCTAGCAACATACAGTCTAGAAAAAGTAGTTGTTGCTTGATCAACTTGCAAAGGCCAACCAAAATTCGACCCAACAGTATAAAGAATCTTATGATTAAATAGATGAATTTACAAGTTAGGAAAAAAAATCCAAATGGGAACAAGAAGAGACTCTTCATTAACATCAAACATAGGCGTCCACATCAAAATACACATTTGACATTTAAAAATATAGCAAGAATGCCTATAAAAAATTCTTCTGTAATCAAGATCATTAGAAAGTTTAATTAGAACATGCCTCGCATCAATCAACCTAATAGAAAAAGAACCAGATAAATTTAAGATGTGAAAAAAAGAATGAATATCTTCCATATTAGGCTATTTGAAGGAAAACTTTCCAACCAAAGAAAAAATAAAAGGCTCACCTAATCTTTCAATATCAACATCTGAAATCATAATCGTCAGAGTACCTTTAAACATCATATGAACCAAATTTAGAGGAGGCTTGGTGGAAAAGTTCTTACTAGCTAAAGCATCTTTGAAAGATTTAGTAACAACAGGTAATCTACAGGTATGATTACCCAAAAAATCTGATGCCCTAGCGGATCCATCAGCTCATGGGATTTACCCCATGGATTGGAAGAAGTCAATGCCATGAGTCACGGTGCTATGACCAAAATAGGTCGAGATCAGCCTAAGGCCGATAGTCTAAAGGAATCTAAGAGAAAAAAATGTTCAAACACTCACCAAGAAGCCATAATAAGGACAAAAACATATGAGGAATCTCGAAATCGCTAGAGTGTTAGGCGAAGGGGGTTTCTAGTTAAGTTTTTTTTATTTTTTTATTTAATTTTTAGTTTTTTTTAGTTTTTTATTAAATATTTCAATTTTTACTTTTTTTATCTTTCTAGTATTTTTATTTTTTTTAGTTATTTTATTTTATTTTGTTTTATTTATTTTATTTCATTTTTTAGGGTTTAGGGTTTAGGGTTTAGGTTTTAGGGTTATTTTATTTTTACTTTAGGTTTAGTTTTTATTTTATTTAGGCTTTTATTTTATAGTTTAGTTTAGGTTTTTATTTATTTTATTTTATTTTATTTTTTTTAGGTTTAGGTTTAAGTTTAGGTTTTAGTTTATGTTCTTATTTTATTTTATTATTTTATTTTAATTTGGTTTAGGTTTTTTATTTATTTTATTTTTTAGGTTTTATTTAGTTTAGGTTTAGGTTTTTAGCTTTTTTTAGGGTTTAGGGTTTAGGGTTTAGGTATTAGGGTTTAGGGTTTAGGGTTTAGGGTTTTAGGGTTTAGGGTTTAGGGTTATCTTAATTTTTATGGTTTAGGGTTTAGGGTTGGTTTTAGGTTTAGGATTTAGGTTTTAGTTTAGGGTTTAGAGTTTTTGGTTTTTTTTTAGCAAAGAACAAATTCAAATTCAACATTTCTTCTTTTCGATTTCATCAACCAACTAACACACCAAGTTTTATAAGACATAAGTGACAACATAGATAATAAATGAGCACACATAGAGAAAATCAAAAGCCCTAGATAACTAGAACCATATCTAATTTAAAGACACAATTCCATAAGCAGCAAATTGAGTCAGCCGTTCTTCAATTTCTTCTGTTCCCATCAGAACCACCCTGGCCTCTTGAGTAGCAGGATTCACCATCATATCCCCGATCTCTCCCTCTGCCACCACCACGGTTGTAACCTCCATCACTCCTCCCTTCCATAACCACCATTGCTATGACCACCACCTCCATATCCACCAACACCTCTAAATCCCCCACCACCACTACGATAATGTGCCTCGCCTTCTTTGAACCAGATCAAGGCGATCTGGTTGATGATTTTCCTCTCGTCAAGGTTTTGCCCATTCTTAGGGTTTAGGTTTATGTTTAGGCATATTAGGGTTTAAGGTTTAAGTTTTATTTTTAGGTTTAGGTTTTTATTTAGTTTTTATTTTATTCTATTTTCAATTTATTTTAGGTTTATGTTATTTTTATTTTACATTTAGTTTTTTTTTATTTAAGTTTTTTATTCTTAAGTTTATTTTATTTTTTAGTTTAGTTTAGGTTTTATTTATTTTATTTTATTTTATTAGTTTATTTTATTTTATTTTATTTAGGTTTAGGTTTTAGTTTAGGTTTTATTTTATTTTATTTATTTTTTATTTAGGTTTTGGGTTTTTTATTAATTTATTTTAAGTTTTGTTTAGTTTAGGTTTAGGTCTTTAGGTTCTTAGGGTTTAGGGTTTAGGGTTTAGAGTTTAGGGTTTAGGGTTTAGGGTTTAGGTTTAGGGTTTTGGGTTTTAGGGTTTAGGGTTTAGAGTTTTCAGGGCCCAGTTGGCCTAGAGCCCAGGGGGAGGGCCCAGGGTTTAGGGTTTTGGGTTAGGGCCCAGGGTTAGAGCCTTTAGTCAGCCCAGGTTTAGGTTTAGGAGGGTCATCCAGGGTGTAAGGCCAGTGGTAAGGTTATTTGTATTAGTTAACTGAGTGTAGGGTTTAGGGTGTAGGAGGTTAAGCCAGTTAGGGTGGGTAGGTGGTTGGTAGGGTAGTTAATAAGGTTTAAGCAAGCTTTTGTTAGTTTAGGTTTAGGTTTAGGATTTTGGGTTTAGGATTTAGTGTTAGTTTGGTTTAAGATTTAGTATTTTAAGGTTTGGGGTTTGGGGTTTAGGGTTGATTAGGGTAGGTTTTAGTGAAAAGTTAGAATTTTATTACCATAAAAGGAAAATATAGAATGTCCTTAAAAGGGATAAAGCTCAGAATTCTACCCCACATTGTGCTATAAAAAACCTAAAGAGCTAAACCCTCATCTATGTACATTAGAAGAAGAAAAGAAAACAATGGTGAGTAACATCAACTAAAATCCACAACTAAAAAGCATGAGAGCAAAATGACACATTCAAACAAAACAACACATGAAAATAGAAAAAGGTTGGGTCAGCAGCAATTCATGATTCCTTTGAAAAAGCAAGATAAGCAAGCTCCATAGCAACAACAGTAGGGATGACTGAGAAATGACCAGGCCTTCGGTAAAGTTTCAACCTATTAAAGAATTCTGCAAAAAACACTACCAAGGAAAAAGTCATAGCTAAAAGGATAAGGATAAAGAGAGCAAAAGGAGCGAGCTGAGAAAGAAAAGGCTCTGGCTAAGTTAAGATCATCTCAAGGGGAAACAATGCATATGAGCATCCAAACTTCATAAGAAGCATTACAATCATATGTAAAGCTACCAACCAAAGAGATGTGGTGAGTAACATAAAAGCTATCATAGCAAGCATACCTGATAGCAGCAGCCATCCAAGGCAAGTAGTCCATAGTGATCCAGTCCTGCACCAAACAAATAGAGAAAACAACCAGCCAATAACATTCAGTAGCCAACCCACCAACTAAAATCCACAGCAGGCCAATCACATAAAGCCAACAACCTAGAAGTTACAACAAGATCATTGGCCAAGCTAATGGAACCAAGCAGTAACACCACCAGCATACCTTAACAAGCCAACAACTAAGACAAGTACACACAAAAGGAAGCCAAAGGCAACCACCAACCACCATAAACTAAAAATCCCAATTCAGATGGATCAGCAAAGGTTCGGTCAGCACAGCCAAAGGTTACAACAAATTGGCCAAGAAGAAGAAAAAAAATCAACAAAGAGAAAGGCAGCCGACCAAAATTTCATGGACAACTAAAAGCCCTCCTACCAAAGCAGCTAAGTAAAACATCCATAAGGCAACCACCAGAGAACAACCCATCATTAGTAACCAACAAAGGAAAGATCCCATCACCCAAACAAAAGCATAAAACCATCAAAACACCACACAATGAGAAATAACCAACCAATCCAACTAACAACATAGCCTCAACCAACCAAGAGTAGAAACCAAGTGAATGTAAAGACCAATAGTAGCCATTAAACCAAAATCACCCAAGATAGTTGAAAAATAACAGCCACCAAAATGCCCTAAACTAGCCAACCCAAAATAATAACCAAACCCAAAGCTACTGCAGGCAAGAGAGAAAGGCTAGAACAAAAGGAGGACAAAACCAAAACCAAAAGAAACAAAATAGAATCAATAAAATTGACCACCAAGCCCCAGTCAACAAGATAGACAAAGTAATAGCCAAAAAAAACCCCCACCATTCCAAAATGAAGCCATAACTAAACCACCAACAGTTCCTTAGATATGTCACCAATAGAAGAGGAAAAAATAGCCAAAACATCCAACTACCAATAAACCTAACCAGCCAACACTGCTAGTTAACCCAGACCCAACAAAACCACCCATTCAATAACCACAACAGTAGATCCAAAATAAGTAAGTGAGCAACCAACCCTAAAATGAGGCAAAACCCATATAGGAGGAAAAACCAATAGTAGAAAAAGCCACAACCCAATAAGAGGTTATCAAAAACAACTAAGGAAAAAATATGGTAAAAACCAAACCAGGCAGACAGCAACCACCATGCCAAAAAAACCAAATCAACTAAGGTTATAATGACAATAACCACTAGAGAGTAAACACTTGGCTAACCCAAAAGTAAAAGGTCAAAAGTAACAACTAGAACCAGCCAAAGAGTGAAAATAAGTAAATAACCACAACCTAAAGAGGGTTGAAAAAGGGCAAATAAAAAGCAACTCATAAAACCAACACAAAAGAAACCAAGCCAAGAAATAATATTCGAGATAAGACAATCTAATATTATTTAGATTAACCAAGCCTCTTAATAGTTTAGGCAACGTTTGGTTGTCAAATAAAGTGATATTAGTTTAGTTGGCACCTAAATTAGCCAACAAATCAGCACAAGCATTACTTTCATAAAGGATGTGGGAAATTTTAAAATAAACTTATGAAAGAATATTTTTGTATGATTAAGGAAATAATTCAACATTCCCATTTATATTGGAATTAAGCATGTCAAGAAGTAAGAGAGCATCAACTTCAATCCAGATGTTGAGAAAATATTATTCAAATAAATTTCAAAAGCTTTACTAATAGCCATAAGCTCAAAGAAAAATAACTGAAAAGGCTTTGAGAGGATAGTAAAAGCACAAATGATAGTACCTTTAAAATGAGGATACCACCACAACCATAATTAGAAGCTAGAACCATCAATATTTACTTTAATCAAGTTGTCTAGGTTTGATCCAATAGATATTCAAGCACCTTTATAAGGGTCCAAGCCGTGTAGAATGATACGTAATTTTAGCTACAAATTTATAACCTCTAAAATAAATATTACTAATAAGATTGGCATTAAACAAAGCATGAATTTTTTTCTTTAGTTCTAGCTAGGATCTTTTTATGGTTCATAGGAGTGCCATGAAATTTAGCATCATTTCTATCCATCCAGATGAACCAGAGAAGATTAAAGAAATTAAAACTTTGATATGACCTTTCAATTTTTTTTTAAACAAACTTTGAGAAGTTGATATAAAGAAAGAGATCCATGAAAATGGTTGGAATTAAATAAATCATCATACCAAAGCCATAATTTATAAGCAATAGCACCATTAACAATAACACAATTTACATTTTCAATATGAAAGAAATAATAACATTTTGATGGTAAATAAAACCCTTTAGTCCAAAGCAAATGTCAATAGAATAATGTTATTCAAAACCTCCAAGCTAAAATCAATAGAAATGGAAATGATATTATTCCAAAGTTTAATAAAGACATTGGAGGGGTTTTGCTTATCTCTAATAAAATTCCAAACCTCTTTAAGAACAAAATTTCCATTATAAGAAAGCTTAAAAGATTTGATTGTTGTTAGAAGAAATGAGGATATTTCTTAATTGTCAAAAGAGAAACATGGATATAATTCTCAAGTTTACTTTCATTCCAATTATTATTGCTAAAAAGAGTTAACTTTGATAGTATAGAGGGTAGAGGGTGTCAATGGAGTCAGCATATTGTCTTGAAAAGAAAGAAGTACCCAATGAATACCCCAAGATATTAAAGATTCTAACCCATATAATGGAGCAAAGCCTTTTCCAAACTGAGAGTCACCAACTTTATAAGCACAAATAAGAGGGTGTTTACCTTGGCAATATTTTACATCATAAAATTAGCCCAAAGGCTATCATTCTTTCTAAAATTTCACCAAAGCTTAGAGAGAAAGCAAGATAGCTTCAAGAATAAGTTTGCAACCTTCACCCAAAGGACCATAACATTTAGCCAACATGTCCAATGCATTCTTTTGGTAGAGTTATTGAGCCCCAAAAAATTTATTAGCAAGTGATTAGTTCTAAGAGTAATTAGGGGGATAATAGTTTAAATCAAATAAATAGCATTGAATTGAGAGTTCTTTAGAATAGTGAGCCTACCACCAAAGGAAAGTAAATAGAATTTCCAAATAAAAATTTTATTTAAAATTTTTGAATTAACTCATCAAAGAGATGGTATCATTTTGGTTCTTCAAAGAGAGAGCACCCATGTTTAGGTAAGTGTTGATGCTTAAAATTATATGTAGCATTTAATTGATTTTATTATTGGAGATATGAGAGGAAGTGATAAAATAGCTTTTGTTATCATTGAGGATACTTTACCAAGTTTATTTAGAAAATAAGATGCTTGATATGATGAATAAAATTGCAAAAAAAATAATGAAATCATCAATGTTTAAATGGAAAATAAGAAGACCACCAATAGTTTTGTAGTACATACAAGGATTGAAAGAATAAATTTGATGCTCCTAGATAAGTACTCAAATAAATGATAAAATAAAGGAGGAGGTAAAGGATCCTATCTTCATGAAGAGAGAAAGAAACACAAGGCTTATTAAGAAAATTGAAAACCACCATTATTAATACAATTTTAATAAAATAAATAAATTTATGAAAACCCAAATAAATTCTAATATGGAAAAGTAAGTCCTAAGAAATGTTATCAAAGGCTTTGATAATTCTAATTTGAAAAGAATGTTGCCACCTCTAGTTATCAAGATCATGAATTAATTTTACAAGAAAATATTATTAAATAGATCTACCTCTAATAAAAAACCAATTTGGTTGAGAAAAGATAATTTTATTAAGTAAAACCTATTTTATTATTTTAAATCAACATATTGAAGAATGAAACTAATAAGTCTAAAATCACCCAATAGTCATATTTTCTTTTTGGTAACAAGTACCAGAAAATATCTAAGAAAAGATTAGCATTAAAAAATCATATAGCCTCAATGAAATCATTTTAATGATAAACCAACATTTTAAAATTGAGTAGTAATCCAACTAGTAAAAAATCTATATTCATGCTATTAAGGACTTAAAAATTTCATATTTCATGATTAATTAAATCATCATCATTTTTAATAATAGAAAGGTCAAATGCAATTTAAAAATAGCTTCATAAGATCAATTTATTAAGAATATTTCTATAGTAATTAAACCAATTTTAAATCATTATTTTATAATTAAAATTGTCATCTTAATTTTTTAATATTATTTAAATTCTATTTTGTTAATAAAGCATGGAGATACCTAGTATTTATCACCATCCAAATATGCTTACTAGTATTTTGGTGCAAGTAATTTCCATATTTTCAACAAGTTTGTCTTTTGCCTTAGTGAAGTTTAATCTTTTCAAACATAAAGAGATTCAAGATCATAAAAAATTTTTTTCCATATGTAATATTAGCAAAAAGGTTTTAAATAATGCTTGTTCCACCAACCCAAATTTGTTTATTTTAAGTTTTAATAAAGTTTATTCATCCCATAATCAAATTATCTATTAACTTTAATTATTAACAAATCATCAAAAAAAAAAAATAATAAATCAAAAATTTTTAAATCTAGAAGGAGAGAATTTATTAATTATTGAATTATTTTAAGAAACCAAATGAGGAGCATGACTACAATTCTCTTAAAATGGTCAATAAAAATAATAGCATCAGTAATCTAAGAAAGCATTAAAAAAAGAATTGATAATTGCCAAACAGTCTTTAAGTATAATTAGAATAAAAGCCAATATCAATCAAATTACAAAGGATCATATTGGAAAATTTAGAAATAATAAGAGAGTAACCATTCATTCTTTTAATAAATCTAAGTTTGAAATCTACCCACAAGGTTTGTTGAGAGGAGAAATTCCTCAAAGATCCCAAATAAGATTTCTAGATCTATAACAAGATGATAAACAAAAAGAGCCAAAACATAATCAAATTTAAGAGATTTATCAGAACTTGTTAAAAAATCATCAATAATTGAAATCAATAAAATTATTCCAAAAAATGCCAAATCTTATTAAAAATTTAGAAAAAATTTTATTGAAGGAATTAGAAATTTTAATTTTATTAGGAATAAGAGGCTCCTTATAAAATAAATCAATTTACAAAGATTTAAATAAGATTATGTATCAGATAATTTAACATATCCAAGGAATCAATCTTAATAACTTTCATACCATTCATAAGATCAAATTTTGAACAAAAGTAGGATTTATGGGTATGAACAACATTCTCTTTAGGAGGATTTAATTTTTTAAGTGGGGATGGAAAATAAAACATTCTAAATTGACATGATTATGAATTTTATAGTGGGAATAAAAAACTTGAAGGTTCTCCAATTCAACCTTTTGGGAATATATTTTAGAGCCCATCCAAACTTCCTTAGGGTATTTTATAGTTATGTCTAATTCCACAATGATCTTCCATAGAAGGGTGAAATCTTTAGGTCAGGTTGAGTTTAAGGTCAACCAAATAAAGCAGATAGCAAAAAGCACATGATGGGTAATAAAATGGATGCGCATATTAGGAAGAGATAACCACATAAGGACATTAGGAGATTCCCTTATAATGTCAAAAAGGGGTGACCACTTCAACAAATGCATTTGACAATTAAAAAAGAAATAAGAATGACACAAAAAACATGTGAATAATTGATCGTTAAAGTTCAATCGATATGTCGAGGTTCAATAAGACCAATCAAGAAGAACCCGTAGTTTGAGATTATGAGTGGATCTTATCCAAATTCATGACACAAAGCAAATTTATCAATAATAGAAAATTCAAATGGTTTTGCCAACTTTTCAACATCCACATCAGCACATTATGGTGACAAACCTCTAAAGACATCAAATTAGATTAACTAAATCAGAGGGAGAAGTCTTGAGTACGCTTCCTTAAAAGATTTAGTATAAGAAGCAGATTTGGGGCCAATCCCCAAAGTGTCAAATGCTAAGCATCCATAACTGGTGGAGCCCATGCAAAAAACTCAAAGCCATGGTTTTGCCAACTTTTAATATCCACATCGAGCACATGACAAACCTCTAAAAGACATCAAAATGAGATTAACTAAATCAACAGAGGGATAAGTTTTACCAAAGAGCGCTTCCTTAAATGATTTAGTTTAATTAGATTGGGGATGCCAAGTGTTGATGCTAGCAAAAGCATCCAAAATTTGAGGTGGAGCCCAAGCAATAGAACTCACTACAACCATGGTCAATGATGATGCATCACGCAAATGGCCAGATGCCATTCAAGCCTTTGAATTTGATCGAAACCAAGGCCAAAGCCATAGAAATCCCTAGTTGGGGATGTGCCACCAAGAGGGATCAAAATCACAAGAATGAGAGAACGCTGTGGAGAGGTCAGTTTTGGGTTTAAAGGTATGGTTTATTACTTTAAGGTTTAGGATTTTTGGGTTTTATTTTATGGTTTAGGGTTTGGTTTAGGTTTTAGTTTTAGGGTTTAGGGTTTAGTTTAGGGTTTAGGGTTTATAGTTTTATTTAGGTTAGTTTTAGGCAGAATTTAGTTATGGTTTTTTATTATTTTATTTTATTTATTTATTTAGTTCATTTTATTTTTAATTTATTATTTTATTTATTTTTAGTTTATTTTAGTATTTATTTTTTATTTATTTAAGGTATTTTTTTAGTTTAGTTTAGGAGCATTCATTATTTTTAGTTATTTTAGTTTTTTGATCAGTTAGGTTTAGGTTTAGTATTTAGGTTTAGGAGGTTTATTTATTATGGTAAGTTTATTAGATTTTTTTATTTTAGTTTAGGTTTTATTTTATGGTTAAGTTTATTTTAAATTTTATTTAGTTGGGTTTTTTATTTTATTATTTAGGTTTTATTTTATTTATTTTATTTTTTTATTTATTTATTTATTTAGTTTTATTTTTTAAGTTTTTTTTTTATTATTTAGTTTATTTTAGTTTAGGGTTTAGTTTAGTTTATTTATTTTTATTTTAATTATTTTGGTTTTAGGCTTATTTTGTGGTTTATTTTGGGTTTATGGTTTAGGTTTAGGGTTTTGTGTTTTTAGGATTTAGTTTTTTAGGTTTAGTTTAAGTTTTAGTTCTGGTTTTTAGTCTTAGTTTGTGGTTTTGGTTTTTCTTTAAACAGAAACAAATTTTAATCAACATTTCTTTTTTTTGATTTCATCAACCAAGTAACACAAGTTTTATAAAACACAAGCAACGATAGAGATATGAGCTTTATTTTAAAATCAAAATTAGATAACTAGAATTTTACTATAAAGACAGCCATAAGTAGCATCGATTAGTCATTCTTCAATTTTTCCAATTCCCATGTAACCACCATGGCATCTAGTGATCCACCAACATATCCCTATTTTGCCACCACCATAACTCAGAACCACCATCACTTTATATAACCACCACTACTTTACCATCACATCCAAATCCACCACAATAGATCCCTCACCACCACTATGTTAGCCTCCATTTGCCTCAGATCTATATTGAGTGATGTTTTCAAGTTTAATCTTATGGTTTATGTTTATTAGGTTTAAGGTTTAATTTTATTTTTATTATTTAGTTACTTATTTAGTTTGGGTTGGGTTTTGGTTTTATATTTATTTTAGGTTTAATGTTTTTTTATTATGTTAGGGTTTAGGGTTTATTTTTTGGTTTTTTTTAGGTCATTTTGGGTTTAGGGTTTTAGGTTTTATTTTGGGTTAGGTTTATTTTTTGGTTTTGGTTTTTAGTTTTATTTTTTATTATTTTAGTTTGTTTTTTTATTATTTTTATTTTATTTAGTTTAGTTTATTTTTTATAAGTTTTGGTTTATTTATTTTTATTTTGGGTTTTAGGTTTAGTTTTTAATTAAGTTTATTTATTATTTTAGTTTTATTTATTTATTTTAGTTTAGATTTTTTTTTTATTTTTTATTTTAGGTTTATTTTATTTTTATAGTTTATATTTATTTAGGTTTTATTTTATTGGTTTTTTATATTTTCTTTATTTTAGTTATGTTTATTTTTATTTTATTTTATTTTATTTTATATGTTTTAGGTTTTTTTTATTTTAGGTTTAGTTTAGTTTTATTTTATTTTTAGTTTTAGGTTTTTTTTTAGGTTTATTTTTGGTTTTTTTTTAGTTTAGTTTAGGTTATTTTGAGTTTATTTTTATTTATAGATTAGGGTTTAGGTTTAGGTTTAGGTTTTATTTATTTTTTAGTTTATTTTATAGGTATTTTATTTTGTTTATTTTATTTTATTTAGTTTGGTTTTTTAGTTTTATTTTTTTTTTTAAATTTATTTTAGGTTTATTTCTTTGGTTTAGTTTTAATTAGTTTTATTTTATTCTTTTAGGTTTATTTTCTTTATTTTACTTAGTTTTATTTTATTTATTTTTATTTTAGGTTTTTTTATTTTCTTAGTTTAGTTTAGGTTTTATTTGTTGTATTTTAGTTTTTTTTAGTTTAGGTTTAGTTTTAGTTATTTAAGTTTTAGTTTTTATTTTTATTTATTTTATTTTATTATTTATTTAGGTTTAGTTTCTTTTATTTATTTCATTTTAGGTTTTATTTATTTTAGTTTAGTTTTTTTTATTTTAGATTTAGTTTAGTGGTTTAGGGTTTTATTTAGAGAGGTTTAGGGTTTTAATGTTTAGAGTTTACTATTTAGGGTTGTTATTCAGGGCTCAGTAGGTTAGGGTTTTATCTTTTTCAAATTAAGTAAACTGGTACGTTTTGGTTTATTTAGTTTATTTAGTTTATTTTTTATTTATTTTAGTTTATTTTATTTTTTTATTTTTAGTTAGGTTTATTTTTATTTTATTTAGTTTAGTTTATTTATTTTAGGTTTTTTATTTTAGTTTAGTTATTTTATTAGTTTTTTTTTTTTAGTTTATTTTTTATTTAGTTTTATTTTTATTTATTTTTTAGGTTTAGTTTTATTTTAGGTTAGGTTTATTTTTATTTTTTTTTAGGTTTTTAGATTTATTTTAGGTTTATTTTAGGTTTTATTTTTAGTTAGTTTAGGTTTATTATTTATTTTATTTTATTTAGGGTTTAGGTTTATGTTAATTTAGTTTATTTTTTTTAGGTTAGGTTTTATTTATTTTAGTTTATATTTAGTTTAGGTTTAGGTTTATTTTTATTTTTTATTAGGTTTAGGTTTTATTTTTTTTAGTTTTATTTAGTTTATTTTTATTTATTTTATTTATTTTAAGTTTATTTTGGTTTTATTTTTATTTTGTTTTATTTTATTTTTTTATTTGAGGTTTATTTTATTTTTTTATTTTAGGTTTAGTTTTATTTATTTATGTTTTATATTTTTTTTTAGTTTATTAGTTTTATTTATTTTATTTTAGTGTAGTTTATTTTTTTTTTTTCTTTTAAGTTTAGGTTTATAGTGTAGATTTTAGTTAGGTTTTATTTTATTTTATTTTTTATTTTAGGATTTAAACATGAAGGCCATCATTAGATACCTCTTATTTCATCATCCCAAGTCCATCATTTAGTTTTCAAGAGACATAATAGCCACAAAGTTTAAATAAGCCCAACAAGGTAAAATCAACCAACCATCGTGGATACAGATAGTGGGAACACCAAAGAGGAATAACAACATCAGGAAGCAAGCATCATGACCTTTATAAACCACCAAGACCATTTTTTTTTTAACAACAACAACAACAACAAGCCTTTATCCCATTAGGTAGCATGAATTTATTAGTCCTATTATGTCAAATTTCATTTAATTAAAGTTACTGGTCATTTTCATCTTAACCAAGTCTTTAGTTTTACCTTTCTTAACATAAGGCAAATATAATGCATCTACTCTCCTCATTATTTAATGCTTATGTGGCCAAACCATCTATTTCTAATCTTAGCTACCACTGAGTTACTCCAACTTTTTTTAACATTATTTTGCATTTTATTTCTAAGAGTAATGCTATTCATCCATTGAGCATTCATTTTAACACTTAACTTAGTCTTATGCTTTTATTTTTTTTATAAGTCATCAGAGGTCTTACCACCATCTTATATTTTTTAAGTTTAGGAACTTTATCTTAGTTTGATGTATTTATTACCATCCAACTTGAATTACTAATAACATCTCCATTTTCACCATCATTTTATTAGATTATTTAATCGTTTTATTAATATTTTTATTTTTTATTAGAACTTTATTTACACTTATATTTTTAGATCTATTAAATCCTTACTCTAATATTATTTAAGTTTATTTTCTAATCTTATCAACAAGAAGTTTAGGTTTAGGTACATCTTTATACTTAGAACATCCATAGGATAAAGGCTTAAAGTTATTTTATGTAATCCAATTGAAATGTATTTTCAATCCTCCTTGTGTTTGGACATAAGTTATTATACATAACCTTAATGACTTGAATATAACCAATATTAACTCCTTTTATTCTAGAACTCCAAAGAACATCTTTAAACTTTATCATAAGCTTTTCTAAATCAATAAATATTATGTAAATTTTATTTCTCTATACTTCTCCATCAAATTTAGAAATGTATAACATCCATAGTAGATCTAGCATGTTAGGAGAAACTTTATCACATATTTACTTTTATAATTTTGCACATTAACTTAATTTATAATTTTTTAGTTGTGCATCATTTATTCTTAAATATAGAACCAACAAACTCTTTCTCCACTCATTATTTTAGTCTTTAAAATAACATTAGATTTAGCCAAGAAATTTTGATTTAAACATTTATTATTATCATTTAGGTTATTTTTTAAAGCTTTATAACTTATTTACTAATTTAAAATTCTTTTATTTTTTTTAGGTATTAGTTTATCTTATTTCAGATCCTTCATTGGTTTATCTATCTTATCCATATTTTGAATATCCTTTTTAAGAAAAGCACTTTAATCTTTATTTAATACACCTCACTTGAACTAGGTTTACTTTTGTTTTGATTGGCTAACTTATACATACATTTTATTCTTTTATCTAATTTTGTATAAATCACTAGTTTTTTATCATATATTGCTTTCTTTTAATTTAGTTTATATCTTATTTCCAAGTTTTACATCTACCAAGTTTTATATTTTGTTTTATCTTTTTTATCTTATATTTTATTAGTTTTGATTTTTATATTTTATTTTTTAATTTATTTATTTTTTATAACATTAGTTCTTTTATGAACATCCCAAATTTAAGTTTGTAGTTTGCTCTAGAAATATTTTATTTGTGTTCTTAAGTATTTTTAATAGGTAATTATTTATTTTTTTATTTTCATTTAAAATCTAAAACTAACAATCATGTTGGTACTTAAACTTTCACTTGAAAACCAAGACCAAAAATAAAACACAAGGGTCATGTCTTCCACAAGCAAGAGGCAACAAGGTTGTCACCCAAACCAAAAAAAAAGCAAAGTAAATAAGAGAAGGAACAGCAGAGACCAAAGACACACCAAGAGCTGAAAGAAAGGCCAGCCACCCATCCAACCAACCCAAGAGGAATAACCAAGAACCAACAAGCATGAACCACCACAAAAAAGAAAAAAATCAATGAAAAAGACCACAAGATCCATCATGCCAAAACCACCCAAGACAACCAAGAAAATGGTAAGTAAAAAAGATCCACCAAACCCAACCAAAGCAAATATAAATTATAACCAAAGAGGAAGCCAAAAAAACAAATGGAGCAAAGACCAAGAAAGATGACTAAAAGCCATCCATCGAGCAACATCAATACAACAAGAACACACCAAAGCCAACCAAAAAAGGAAGAGAATATCAATGAGTGCAAGCATCATAACCACAACCAAAACCCAAGAAACCAAGTCAGATCCCAAAGCAAAACAATGACACTAAATAGCCATCAATGATCCAACCCAAAAAAATAACAAAAAAACAAAGCAGTATAGCAAGAGAGGAAGACCATTATAAGAAGAGATCAAACCAACCAAAAGAAACAAACCCAAACCAAAAAATCACCACCAAACCCAATCCACAAAAAGAAGAAATAATAATCAACAAATAACCTCCACCTTACAAATCCAATCCAAAATTAGCCACCAACACTCTCCGACCGCCATAAATAGAAGTGGATAAACCTAACACAAACCAGCAACAAAACCAACCAACACAAATAACCCACCCACCAACCACATAGAAAATTCAACAGTTAAGGAAGCAACCAAGCAGGATATGGCAAACCCCATACAAAAAAAATAGCAGAAAGCCACCACCCAAATGAAGGTCACAAAAAATAATCAATAATAATTAACCAAATTTAAACAAGAAATACCAGCAAAAAAACCAAACAGGCGTAAAAGATAGGAACAACTAGGTAGCAACGACTAGGCCAACCTAAAAGCAAGAGCTCAAAAACAAAACCTAGCACAACCCCAAGAGTGAAAATAAGCAAATGGCCACAACCTAAAGAGGGTTTAACAAAGGGGAACCAAAAGCAATGGCTCATAAAAAACCAATAGAAAATACCAAGCCAAGAAAATTATAATCTGAGATAAGGTAATCCAATGTTATCCAGATTGACCAAACCCCTTAAAAGTTCAGGAAAATTTTGATTGTCAAATAAAGTAAAACAAGTTAAGTTGGCAACTAAACTAGCCAAGAAATTAGCACAAGCATTACCTTCATGAAGGATATGGGAAATTTTATAACGAACTTGATAAAGAAGATTTTTAGTATGATTGAGAAGATAAAATAAATCAACATTTCTTGTTCTATTAGAATTTAGCATGTCAAGAAGCAAGAGTGCATCAACTTCAATCTAGATGTTGAGGAAACCTTTATTCAAACAAATTTCAATAGCTTTATTGATATAAGCTCAACATAAATAATGAATGGGAGAGGATAGCAAAAGAACAAATGATAGTACCTTTAGAATACCTAAGAGTACCACCACAACCATATTTATTGGAAGCAACAGACTTATCGATTCACTTTAATCAAATTTTCTTTGGGTTTGATCCAATGGATAATCCTAACTCTTTATAAGAGTCAACATCAGTAGAATGATACCCAATTGTTTATCCATAAATTTATAGCCTCTAAAATGAATGATCCTAATAAGATTAGCATTAAACAAAGCATGAGTTTTTCTTTGGTTCTATCTAAGATCCTTTTATGGCTCATGGGAATACCATGATATTTAGCATCATTTCTGTACATCCGGATGAACCAGATAAGGGTAATAGCAACTAGAACTTTGATATGACCTTTCATAGTTTTTTGAAACAGACTTTAAGAAGTTGATATATGGAAAGAGAGCCATGAAAGAAGTTGGTATTAAATAAATCATCATACCATAACCATAATTTAGAAGAAATAGCACAATTGACAAAAAACATGAATAACATTTTCAATATGGAAATAATAGCACTTTGAAGGCAAATAAAACCCTTTATTCTAGAGCAAAGAGTCCAGAACAAAGTTATTCAAAATCCTCCAAGCTAAAACCAAATAAGAAATGGGAATGATATTGTTCCAAAGTTTATTGAAAACATTAGAGGAGTTTTGCTTATCTCTAATAAAATTCCAAACCTCTTTAAGAACAAAATCATCATTGTAAGAAAGCTTAAAGAGAATTTGGCCAAGTTTGTTAGAGAAAATAAGGATATTTCTAAAGTTATCTAAAAGAGAAATATGGATATAATTCTCAAGTTTGTTTTCATTCCAAGTGTTATTATGCCAAAAAGAGTTAACTTTGATAGCTGCAGTAGAGTTGGTAGATAAAAGGGAGTCAATAAGGCCATTGCCAATCTAATTATCTTGCCAAATGAAAGAAGAACCCGAATGAATACCCCAAGATATTAAGGGTTCAACAACCCATTTAATGGAGTAAAGCCTTTTCCAAACTGGAGAGTCACCAACTTTATAAGCACAAATAAGAGGGTGTTTACCTTGGAAATATTTTTTCATCATAAAATTAGCCCAAAGGCTATCATTCTTTCTAAAATTCCACCGAGCTTATGAGAGAAGGAATAACAAATTGTTTACAACGAGACCATCTTCACCCAAGGGACCACAATTTATGCGGAAGTCCAATGCATTATTTTAATAGAATTATTGGATTCCCAAAAATATTTATTAAGCAAGAGATCAATGATAAGAGTAGCATTAGTGGGGATAATAATTTGAATCAAATAAAGATGCATTGAATTGAGAGTGCTTTTAAGAATAGTGAGCCACCAAAGGAAAGTAAATGATATTCTCAAACATAAATTTTATTTAAAATTTATTGAATTAACTCATCAAAAAGATGGGATCATTTTAGAGCTTTAAAAAGAGGTGCACCAAAGTACTTAAGAGGAAGGTGTTGATGTTTAAAGTTAGTGATATGCAAGATTTGATTAATTTCATTATTGGAGATGCTTGAAGAAGTAATAAAATAGCTTTTGTTATCATTGATAGATAGACCACTTTCTCTACCAAATTTATTTAAAAAATCTTGAGATTTTTGATATGATGAATAGAAGCATTGCAGAAAATAATAAAATCATCTGCAAAGCTTAAATGAGAAATAGGAAGACCACTAAGAGTTTTGTAATACATACTAGGATTGTTTAAGAATAGATCATTGATGCTCCTAGATAAGTACTCAACAATAATAATAAATAAGGCAGAAGATAGAGGATCCTGTCTTAGGCCATGGAAGAAGGAAAGAAGCCTAAGGCTTCCCATTAAGCAAAATAAAAAAATAAGGCATTATTATACAATTTTAATAAGAAAAGTAAATTTATCGAAAACCTAAATAAATTTAGAATATGGATAAGGAAATCCCAAGAGATATTATCAAAAGCTTTGAAAATTTCTAATTTGAATATAATGTTGCCACAGTCTTAGCATCTAAATCATGAATTAATTCTTGAAAAGGAATATTATCAAAATACTACCTCTAACAAAATTAGTTTGGCTTAGAGAGATAATCATGAAGTAAAGGACTTAGAATTTTGAAAATAAGGTTATTGAAGGTGCAAAGACTAATAGTTCTAAAATCACCCAATAGTCTAGATTATCTTTCTTAGGTATGAGAATAATAGAAGTGCTAGAAAAATATATAGAAAAGGATTACTATTAAAAAAATCAACCACAGCCTCAACCAAATCATTTTTAATAATAAACCAAAGATTTTGAAAAATTGGTAGTGAAACCTCCGACCAACAATAGAATCTATGCTCATGCTATTAAGAACATTAAAAACTTACTCTTCATTATGTACAATAGTAAGAAACTCATTGTCATTATTGTTTATAATAGACGGAATCAAGTGCGATTTAGAAATAGCTTCATAAGAGCAACTCTTATTAAGCATATTTCTAAAGTAATTAATGGTCAAATCCTTAATATCATTATTCTCGTAATCCATTCTCCATTGTCATCATTTTTTGAATATTATTTAAAGATCTCTTTTATTAACTAAAGCATGGAAATATCTAGTATTTATCACCATCCGCAATATGTTTGCAAGTTTTTGGTGGCAATAAGACTCTTCCATATTTTGAAAATTAACAAGTTTATCTTTCACCAATCAAGTCCTTAATCTTAGTAGGACTGATAATAGACTTCAAGATCATAAACCAATTTTTCCATTTCTTTCATATTAAAAAAGGTTTTAAAATAATGCTTGTTCCACAAACCCATATTTTTAAGTCTTTAAGCTTAAACCAAAATCTATTCATCCCCATAATCAAATTGTAGGATGTAAGGGAGCTTTCCAATTATTAGCCATATTAAAGAAATCAATATGTTGAATCCACATGTTCTAAAAAATCTAAAATGAAAGAAATTTTTAATCTATTAGAGTTATCTTTAATAGAAACCAAAAAAAGGTGCATGATCCGATAAGGTTCTACTTAAATGATCAACAGAAGTAATAGGCCATTGAGTAATCCATTGAGTATTAAAAAGAATCTGGTCCAACCTTTGCCAAAGTCTAGAGTTTTGCCAAGTAAAATTTGAACCCTTAAAGCCAATATCAATCAAATTGCAAGGATCATATTGGAAAATTCTTCCATGGAATGAATATTAGAGAAACCACCTCTTCATTCATTAAGAGAATAAAATAGTGTTGAAATCCCCACAAACAAACCAAGGTTTATTGATAGAGGTAGCAAAATTCCTCAAACTTTCCCAAAGAAGATTTCTACCATATCTATTACAAGATGTAATAAAAGAGCCCAAAACACAATAGTCACCATAAGATATTTGCATTGACAACTTGTTGAAAATCATCAAGAATAGAAACCTCCACAAAATTATTCCAAAAACACCAAATTTTATTACTAACATTAGAGAAAAATTTATTGAAATCGATCATTCTAGCAATATGGTTAATTTTGTTTGCATGAATAAGAGGCTCCAAAATAATAAGTAAAGAAATATTATGAATATGACAAAGGTTTCTAATACGATTACAAATAGAGAGGGTATCGATCCCTCTAACATTCCAAACAAGCAAAATAAAACATAAGGAAGTAAAAAAAGGTGTTAAGAAAAGGTTAATTAAGAGGAGAGGGAGGTCAGATCTAGTGTTATTGTACCATTTGGGAGGGATGTTTTTAATATTTTTTTAGCATTATAAGTTCGGGAACCATTTCCTTTTCCCATAGAATCATCATCCAAGAAGGATTTAGCAACATTAGTCATAGATTTAGGGAAGTCTCTATATAGAAGTGAGTTCTCCTTCTTCCAAGCCATTAGAATTTATTAAAGTTAAATGAGTATCGGGTATAGCAAGGAGAGATTTATTAAGAAGGCAAGTGTGAACATCCAACCCCTTCTTCTTCAATAATCGATTATTAGACAAAACCAAATATGTTTGAGAATTTAAATCAACTAAAGTATAGTCGTTTTTCAAACTTGAGAAACCAAATTCATATTATCCATTGAATTCAAATGATGCATAACATTGATATCCTCATTAATATTTTCAATTAAAGCTTCATTTTCATCAATAAAAAATTGGTAAGGATGCGGATCAACTTAGGAAAAAGAATCATCATCCAAAAGTTTAGAGAAATTATTATTTTTCACATTAGAAACCTTCAATTTCATAAAAGAAATAAGAGGTAAAACAATCTTATTAGGAACATTCAATTAATCCTTTTTTTTCTGAATTAACTATTTGATATTTATCAGTGGTCGACCTAGGGTTAGGAGCAATAGTTTCCTTAATAGGAATTTTTCTTTTTAGGTGAGGATGTAGAATGAAACATTCAGAATTATTATGCTCATGGAATTTACAATGAGAACAAAAGAGAGGGAAATTTTGAAAATCAACTTTATGCATATAAACATAATTTTTAGATTCCAACCAAATTTCTTTGGGGTGTTTCTTGGTAATGTCTAATTCTACAAGGATTCTAGCCATGGTCGAGATTTCATCATTTGATCAATTTGCAACCAAATAAAGCACCCATAACAAAAAAGAATTGATGATTAATGAAATAAATTTGCATATTGGGGAGAGAAATCCAAACCAAATGATTGGGGATTCTTCTAATATCAAATAGTGGAGTCCATTTCAGCAACCTCATTTGGCAATTGAAAACAAAATAAGAACGATGAGCAAAACATGGAGTAATCCAAATCATTTGTTAATTGAATCAAAATGTGGGATTAATTAAACCAATTAAAAAAGCACCAAAAGTTTCAACCATGAAAGAAAGAGTGAATGTTTTCTAAATTCCTATGAAGAGTAAACTTTGACCAAAGTGAATTCTAATGGCTTAGCAAGCTTTTCCACAATCATCGAGCACATAACCGCAGACATGCCTAAAAAGTTAAAAGTTGGACTCACCAACAACTATCCTTACCGAGGACGTCTTTCAATGATTTCGAAGCAACCAAAGCTAAGGTAGTTGATGCCCTAGTTAGATCCAATGGATCAATTTCCCACAAGAATATCATTGGGAAGATGCCAACGGTGTCACCCAAGTAAAACACAAAAGTGGCCAAGAGCCATCGATTCCAAAAAAGGAATCCAATGAGAATCATGCCAAACAACATCAAGCGTGGCTAGAAAGCCAAAATGAGAGGGAAAAGGGGAATCTCCGAGCATGAGGTTGGGGGCAAATGGGTGGGTTTAGTTTAGGTTTTAATTTTTTTAGTTTAGTTTATTTTTTTTTTAGTTTATTTTAGGTTTATTTTATTTTAGGTTTAGGGTTTAGGTTTGTTTATGGGTTTGTGGTTTAGGGTTTAGGTTTTAGGTTTAGGTTTAGGGGTTTTAGGTTTAGGGTTTAGGGTTTAGGGTTTAGGTTTGATTTTAGGTTTAGGGTTTATGTGTTTTTTTATTTTAACACATAACAAATTCAGATTCAACATTTCTTCTTTTCGATTTCATCAACCAAGTAACAGACTATTTACCTCACTTTTGGAGTGAGTTCTCAACCTCCTCTTCTTAAACCTAGGAACCTTCTAGACACTAAGGTTTCTTTAGTCATGAGACACTCCTATTAGGTGAACACTTGACCTAAGAGAGACTTTGAAGTGTTAATCATGGGATTAGGCCATGCTTGGACTTAGGAAAATCACCTACCTATAGCCCAAACCCAATCCATGTACACATTCTTAAATTCAATTCAAATCCAAATTTCCAACCACACCTCAAACTCACCCCAAATGATTGAAATCCAAGATCAAATCCAAACTTGAAAACCTTCCTAGCCCTTTAATCAACCTTCAAGAACTTAGCCAAATTTCCATCCACCAATCCAAACTCAATTGATTTTTTTATAAATCAATTGTACCTAGTTATCTTCTCAAATATAAATGAAATATAAATTCAAATAGCCAAAATAAAATCCAAAATCAAATCAAAACCCAATTTAAACCTTTTAAGACATTTCCTTGAACTTGGCCAAAACCCATCTAAATCAAGCCAAAATCAATAGATTTTCTTTTGAATCAATCATTCCTTCAATCATCTATAAATGAAACCTACAATCACCTAGTCAAACAAAATCAACCCATGTCAAACCCAACCTAGCCCATTTGACTTGAAATATTCAAGTGAACCAAAGCTCATTTGAATCCAAACCAATTGCAATTGAATTTATATATCAATATCAAATTCATATATAAACTCAACTAAATAAAACTCAACCCAAAATCAAGCCAACTAAATCCAATTGTTCACTTGACAAAGTGGCCAATTTGACCTACATGAACCAAAATCCAATTCAATCCAAATCAAAGTGAATTAAGCTAATCCAAACTTTATGTTATGATTGTTGATCACCCTAGGATGATCAATTGATATAAATTAGGTCAAACCAAGTCAATAGCCCATTGACCAAGTCAACCCTTTAGCCTATATGAACCCAAACTAGCCAAATTACAACCTAAGCCAAATCCATTGAAACCAATGATTCAAATCAACACAAAATCAACATTTAAACATGACTTAACTTTCAATTGAGCCAAATCTAGCCCAAATAGACCTCTTGACCCAAGTTGACCCTTTATGTCAATTTGGGTCAACTTGGATTTAATTTGGATTTAATTTGATTTGATCTAATTTGACCATTTATGTCAATTGACCCAAATTAAATCCAAATTAAATCAAACCAAAGCATGCAATGCTCTCCAAATAGTCATATGAACTTGACTTAACCCTTGGTTTGACCCAATTTGACCAATTGGTCAACCTAACCCATTTTGATCCAATTTGACCCAAATGGGTAAAATTGAGCCAAACCTAACCAAATAAACTCCAAATGACATGAAATTTGGTCCAACTCACTTTTGACTCATTTCAAATCAAAATCAAATTCAATCCAAATGACCACTCTACCTTGGGCTAGGGGTATCACATAAGATAAAACACCTATGTAAATAGTCATTTCTCTTCCTTGGCCACTTAGCACTCATCCATAGGTCCACTTAGGCTCCAAGAACACTGCCCAACCTGATCCAAGAGGTGGTTGGGTCAACCATGACTCATGGGGAGGGGAAATCACCTCCCCTGCCCCATTGGAAGACTTGGCATGAAGGACCTCCACTTCCCTTTGCTAGGACACCCACTTGTCCTTCATAACAGCCACATCCCATGCCTTGGACAACCAAATTAAGCCACCTAAGGAGAATCCCAACCACCTCAAGCCAAGGACACCCACTTGGAGCCAATAATCACCATGAATGAGGTCATTTTGGCCATTGCAAGGAGACAGAAATAGAGGCAAAACTCTACCTCACACACTCATTTCTGCCTAAAGCTCCCAAACCAACCAACAAACCATTCCCACTTGGTTTTGAGAAAATCTATCAAAATCAAGTGGATTTTACAAGGAAGTGGTGACCATTGGTGGATACATTATTCAAGTGAAGTAAGAGGAAACCCATTCCAAAGCTTCTTTTGTCCTCAGCGCTTGATCATCACCCACCAAAATCATCCTCGTGAGGTAATTTTCAACAACCATAGTTAGGTTCTTTTGTTTTGTGATGATTTTGCTCAATTTTAGAAATTTTCTTTAGCAAGGGTTAATTAATGCTTAAATTGGTTGTCTTAACATGATTTGATTATCCTTAGAATTAATTTAATTGATTGAAATCACATGTTTATGATTATTAATTTCTTTCTAATCATGTTAAATGTGTATGTCATTTAAAATCATACATTCATCTTTTCAAAATTAATTAAATCAAATGGTTTTCCTTTATGTCAAGCTTGCATGTGTTGATTTATTTTAAAATATGTATGGCTATTATCACTATTAAATCCAAATGTATTTTCCAAAGCTTAGAAATGAATGGTTACATATGCTATGAATGCTAGTTATAAATACATAGGAGATGTATGTGATTATAGCTTAAATGAAGTGAAGCTCCTTTCCTTTTATTCATTTTTTGATTTATATAAGTGAGAATGTTAATGGGTATATAGTCTGGACATCCTGGGAATATGAAGCTTTAGTTAGCCCCAAGGAAGTCATTTGATTACCTCACTTCCCTAGTTTAACAATGGCATATACTCCATTTGCTTTCATTCTTCTGTATTTCAATTCTAGAATTTGGATGAGGCTTTAATTCATATACATAAATGATTCAATCAAATTAAATATCATTTTTTTGCATGATTTTCATTCTCCAAATTATGAATACATGTGTATCTATCTAAGAAAAGTATAGTTTGGACATCTAGAATATGATTTTAGCTAGCCCTAAGGAGGTCATTTGACTACCTCACTTCCCTAGTTTAACAAAGGCACATACTTGCTTATGTCTTTTATACATACATGTGTGTATTTAATTAGTGACTGGTAATCCTTCCTTTTTTAATATAAATACATGCATTTGCAATTGTTCTAGTGATTGAATTAATTGATTATGTGATTTGGAGCTCTCTTTCTTATGTTCATGCATGTAAATTTACATATGGTTTGAATGTAATGGTATATAGTCCGATAGCCCTGAATATGAGGCTTTAGCTAGCCCCAAGGAGGTCATTTGATTACCTCACTTCCTAGTTAACAATGACATGTACATGTTTAATTTCACCCCTATGTATTTTTTGTATAAGAATTTAGATAGAGCCTTAAATTAATATGATAAAATAGTTCAATCAAAGGGGAAGTATGAAGCTTCAAATGTACATACTCACATCCATCATTCAAGTGTGCTAAAACATATTGTATGTGTAGGTATACTTAAGTCTTAATCATATGCATGTTACATGTTATAGAAATGAATGATTTAGCATGTGCCATGTGATAGTATTTTGATTAGATTAAGCCTTTCACATTGAATAGAATTATTTAAAGAGAACCTAAACTTAGTATTAATCTAAAATGTGTAATAAGCTATTCACTAAAGAGAACTAAATAAAATAACATGCTTTATAAAAGTGGTTTAAGGTAGGGGATGAAAGAGGGTAACCTCTTTTCTCTCTTTACAACACTTAGTTGCTAGGTGTAGGTCATATGAAACAAAAGAAAACATAAATCAAACTTGCAAATCAATTAAAGCACTTGAAGTGAAACCACCCTTTAAGTTGAATCTTTCTACACTTAGAGAATCATAACTCTAAAGCCTAGTCCATTAGATTAAGTCACCACTTCTAGCCTTATGTTAGGATGGTGCATGGTGTGATGTATGTTTTATTTTTTGATGTATTATTTTAGACTAGATGTTAGGGTGCATGTTTTATAGACTGGATGGCAGGTTGTGATTAGTATAATCATGTTTTCTATAGGATTATGTTTAAGCTTAAAATAAATATCAATGCTCTCTTTGATTGCTTATGCCTCTAAGCATAATCCAAGTTAAGATAAGTGGCCTCTATTACCCATGTGTAGTTTGCTAAGTCCAAATTATAAATATAATTGCTTGGGTTGTATGTGTGTTTAGCTAACACCTATCTTATAGGTGTAGTTAGATTTACTTTTCTCATTTTTAATGTAATTATAAATTAAGAATTATGATTAGTGCTATGAGGGTATAAGGTTGAGCATTAGAAGGCTTTGTCCTAGGATGCCATGTGATGCCTTTGAACTGGAGCAAACCAAATCAAAGCAGAAAGATACATGAAGACATGAAGACTTGAAGACCCCCCATATCATTTATCATTTGTAAATTGCAAATTATTCTTTTATGTATCACGTTGTATAAGGGTAGAGCTCTACCCATTTTTCTTTTTTTTATGTTGTATGTCACCCTACGCTGTTATTCTTTTACGTTAGCTATAAAATGGTTTGATGTTGTGTTTAAAGTGCATAATTAGGATGGCTTGCTTTTCTTAGTTTCCTTATATGTTTCATGTTTGAATGTCTGGCCTAGAATATGATTAGGCTCTTAGAAAAAAAATTAACCTTTCTACCCAACTACAACTCATAACTAAAGTTTTAAGCAATTCATGACCTCACATAAAGCCTAGGACATAAATCAAGATAATTAAAATTTAGCAACCCTTTAACTGAATATTGAATGGCCAACAACATGCACATCATATTATTTCTCTCTTGAAAATAGAGGATTTACATCCTTGCATGATAGTGGAATTCTTGACTTGTGAGGGCATCCCTTGTGTTGGAAAACACCCCTTTCTTACTTGATTTAACAACCTTATTTCATCATGCATGTAGGCATCAAAAGCCAAAAGCCTATATCAAAATGAAGTGTCAAAATAAATAAAATTTGAAAAGATTTTGCACTAGACTAAGTCATATGCTCATACAACTCATGCTCTAGTCTCTTAGGGAGTGGGTTTAAGAACTTTAGTTTCTTTCTAATTAAATAATAGCCTAACTAATTTTACAAATCATATGACCAGACTTCATGGATTTAAAGCACAGGAGGTGTTAGCTGGCTGCCACTCCAGGTAGTTGTAAGTCCAGCAGTTGAGAAATTTATCCTCTCTTATGGAGTTAAACCATATGCCAATTTTTAAGATCTGAGGTGGTTGTTTCTTTTGAGCTACAAGCATAAATCCTCACCTCTTAGGCATCTCCATAATCTTGTGTTGTTGGATTACAAGTCCTAGCTTTCTAATGAAATGTCAACTTTAACACTATTGGTCTTCTCTTTAATTTCAAAATTATAAAGCCAAATTATAGGATAAGCTCAAATTCTCACTAAGTTTTATAGTATAAAGAGCATTCCCTACTCGTTTCCTTTGGCTTCGATAATAAGTCTTCTCCTTGGGTTTTCCCACTTGATTTTCCAATACAACTAATCCTTTGATAGTCTAGCCATGAAATCATTGAAGACTTGAATTGATACTTTCAGTATTCATAAGTGATTCACATCCCTTAAGATGTAATTAACAATGGAGGCTAGCCTCCATAGGGAACTTTATGAACACTTAATATAAACCCTACTTTACTTTTCCATGTAAAGTAGGGGAAAGATCTTTACATTCAGACCCATCATGCCTTTGAGTCCTTATTAGTGATTATGTCCATTATAGGGTGATGATTTCTATCTTTTGAGATACTACATCTTTCCTTAATGTCATCATCATCATTTAATAAAGTGATCTGTGTCCCACATCTAAAAATAACACCATAGATTTTTCTAGCTACTCCACTGGGGAGGTTCTCTCTCCATCTCTAATTTATTGTCTCCAAACATCTATAGTGGACTTGTATTTTATATGATTCCAAGACTATCTTTTTCTTTGTTGGCCTATTTTATTTATCTAGGTTGTAGCTAACATCCTTTAGCTTTTAAGACCTCACTCCATGTAGGTCTTAAAAGCCCTAGTCCCCAATAGGTAAATAAAAAAAAATTAACTAAAGGACATGACTAAAAATTTAGAACCTCTTTACCATTCTCTTGGTGAGGCAAGGTTCATTTCATACTTAAGAAATAAACTCTTTAAAAAAATATATAATTTCAAATAACACTTCTCAAATTAAAATTCACATGACAAAATATCTACATTTAAAGATAACCAAACCTCTTGCAACAATATCCATGATTGTTACATGGAGGTTCTTTAAAAATTTAAAATCAAATAATTTTAAAATCCTTTTTGAAAAAGCACATATTTCAAAGTAGTAATCTCCATTCAACACACCTAAGCTTGTTGAATGAAGATTTTATTTTCAAACAAGATCATGACATAAAATTGAAATTTCATTTAGCACATCCCTATGTGCTAAGTTGGAATTTCTCTTTTCAAAAGAAACATCACACAAATATCCCATCTTTGAAAATCAAAAGAAAAATATAATTGATTTCCATTTAACATACCTAAATTTGTTAACTAAGTCCCCTTTTCCAAAATCACTAAAAATTAAACACATTTGAATTCCATTTGACATACCCAAATTTGTCAAATGAGAATTCCCTTTTTTCAAAATCAAAATCAAATTGGACTCTGCTTAACATACCCACATTTTCTAAGTAGAGTTCCTTTTTTTAAATCACAAATAAATCAAACGCACTTGAACACCATTTGGCATACCCTAATTTGTCAAATGATAGTCCCCTTTTAAAATTGAAAAAATTTAATTTGAACTTTATTTAACATACCACATTTGTTAAGAGTTCTCTTTTTTCAAAACAAAATGAAACAAACTCATCAAACACTTGAGCCCTACTTAATATACCAGTTTGTTAAGTAAGGGTCTCATTTTTCAAAATCAAATCAAAATACATCAAACACATTGGGCATCACTTAGAATACCAAAATTTTCTAAGTAAGGATCCCATTTTCAAATCAATTCAACAAATCAAACACATGACACACATCATCTAAAATAACAAAAATGCATTCAAAATTATTTTCAAACATGCACTTGTATCTCATTTATACATAAATTTGCTAAGTGAAGATTTCCAAATCAAAACAAATTCAATTGACCCTCCATTTAGCATACCCAAATTTGTTAAATGAGGGTCCAAAAATAAAATCAAATTGTGAGCTAATGGAAGCATCAATTAAGAGCCTCTCCAAAACATTTGAACCCCATTTAACATACCTAAATTTGTTGAATGTGGGTTCTAAATTTAAATCAAATTCAAAGTCACTCCTCTCCTATGGTGAAAATTTTCTAATATGGGAGTCACCTTTCAAATCTATTGGGAGAAATGAAAGAGGAAAGCTATAGAAATTCATCTTTTTAAGATGCCATGCAGATCCACAGATGTACTTATTTAGGTGATTATGTCATCAAGGAAATAGTGTACTATCTTGAAAGATAGAAGTCACTACCTTTAATGAAATCACCTCAATAAGGACTCCTAAGGATGATGGGTCTTGAGATTCTTCTCTACTTTACATGAAAAGTAAAGGGGTTTATTTAAACCGTTCATTAAGTTCCCCATAGTTAATTACATCCTAAGAAATGGGGATTCCTTAGGAAAACTCTCGATTAAGGTAAATGATTGTTGTCTTCAAAGATTTCAATGAAAGAAAGGACTATCAATTGGTTCATTTTGAAGATCAAATGGGATTGATCAAAGAGGGGGTGGCGGGTTATTATCGAAGCCAAAATGAAAGATAAGTAAGAGATGCTCATGAGGTTATGAAACCTAACAAGCATCTCAAATTATCCTACAATTGGGCTTTACATCATTGAAATTGATTTAATTTGTTTGAGTTAAAATTTTCATTTAAAATTTAGGACTTGTAATTCTTTAACACAAGATTAAGGAAATGCCTAAGAGGTGAGGAATTGCTTATGGCCCACAAAGAGAAGCAACCTCGAACCTAAATCTAGGGAGCTTTGGCAAAGGGCACAACCTAAATCTAAAAAATGGGTATTTGGTTTGTCTCCACAAAGAGGACAAACCACCATCTTGGACTTACAACCCTAGGTGGATGCCAACTAACCTATGATTTTAAATATATGTAGGCAAGTCTTATGCTTATGCAAGATAGCTAGGCTATTATTTAGAAAGAGACTAAGTCCTTAAACTCACTCTAAAGACTAGATCATGTAAAGGGCATGCTTCAAATGACCTAAATCTAATGCAATTCAAATTTCATTTTATTTTTTATTTTTGGACAATTATCTTGACACAATGAGGATTCATATGAGTAATGCATGAGAAAGAAGGTTATTGGCCAAAATCAGAAGGTAGGAGGTGAGTTTCCACCATGGCTCTCAAAGGTCAAGCCAAGTTTCTCTGACAAAGGTGGAAGCCCTCCAATCAAGAGTGAAATAAGATGCATTTGTGCATGATATTAGAAAATAAATGCTCATCCAGCTAAGGGGTTGCTAATTCTTTTATCTTGATTTTAAACCTAAGCTTTAGATGAGGTTATGAGTTATTTATTTTAATTTGAGTTATTAAGTTGGGTAAAAGATTTATTTTTCCCTAAAGAGCCTAATCCACATCTAGGCCATACATAAAGCAAGGAAGAAAAACATGCCACTTAATGCAAAAGCTAAATAAATCATCATCCAATTTATAAAGCTAATCAAAAAAGAATAAAAGGCCGTTGTCGCACACCACACAAAAAAATATCAAATGTGGGTAGCTGAGCTCTACCTTATACAACTCGGATTACAAATGAATTAAATTACAATTAAGCAAGGAATTCATTATTTATTGGGGGTCTTCAAGCTTTATTTCTTCTTTCTTCTTTTATTCTTATTTTCTTTGGTTTCAATGTTTTTCACATAGATATCAAAGATATCATCCTAATCAATAATCATTTCCCATAAATTTACATGAAAAGGAAAAGTGGAAATCTAACTAACACTTGTAAAATAAAAGTTAGCTAAAATAAACTACACAAATCACAAGCATGTACATTGGACTTATCACCTCACACATGGGTGACTAAGTCCACCTGGATTATGCATTTGGGTATAAAGCACCTACAAGCAAAAGCATTTATATTTTTATTTATGATAGCTAAGCACAAACCCCTATAGAAAAGAATAGTTAGACTAAGAACATCCTACCATTCATTCCTAGCATAACATCTAGTCTAAACATATATCATAAAAAAACAAACATCAAACCATGCACCAACCTAACCTAAAGCTAGAAGTGGTGACTTAGGCTAATATGTGTGCTTTGAAGGCTTGTGTGGTATGCTTAGCTATGGCTTTAGGTTCAAATTTTCTAAGTGTGAAGAACATGTTCAACTTAGAGGAGGGATTCATTTGAGTTGTTTAATTATTTTGGATTGATTTTATTTCATGTTTTATTTAGTTTAAGTGGATCCTACAATTAATTACTAAGTTATGAAGAGTAAAGAGAAGAGAACTTCTTTCCTTCCCTAACCTAAGTAATTTCTAAAGTAGATTCATATTTTAGTTTTGTTTAGGTGAATGTTTTGATTAAATAATTAATCCTAAGTTTAGAAGAACTCTAAACAAATCTATTCAAAAGAAAGGCATTTTAAGATTAAATAAAATGAATCAAAATTCACATAACACACATTACTTCATTTCTTTCCCAACATATATAATATGCATATGGATGGATCCTAAGCATATACATACAAATGAGAGTATTTAACACACTTTATGATGCATGCTAACTAATCCATTTAAGGAAATTTAGAAGTTGAATATGCATGATTTTTCTTAAGAAAGAGATTTCCTTATCCAAATTTTCACATACATGAAAGTAAGAAAGGCATAAGTGAGTACAATGCCATTGTTAACCGAGGTGTAAGGTACAAAACCTACTTAGGGCTACTTAAAAGCCTCACTTGGGGTTGTCTAGACTAATATACCACTTTCCTTAAATACAAACATATGTATAAAAGAAATGAAATAGAAAAGAATGCAAAAGTTGTTTAATGGATTCATTTTATTTATGCAATTTATGTATGCAAGTATAGGTAACCCTTCTTAAGTGATAGCATAGGGATGAATAGGGTATGGAATTAAGTAAGTGTTCTTTTTTAAATGAACCCTACTTCTTACCAACTCCTATTCAAAACTATACCAACATAAGAAAGAAAGGAAACATATGATGCTAAGCATGCCTTTATAATCTATCACATGCAAACTCATAATTAAAAATAAGTATCATACTTTCATATTTGGTATTTGATTTATGTATTTTGAAAATAATTTGGAGTAGTGATAATAGCCATTCATATTTCTACTTTAGCCAACACATACAAACTTGACATAAAGTAAACAATTTCATTTTTAAATTTGAATTTGAAAAATATGAATGCATGAAACCACATGACATACAAATTTAACATGTTGGGGAAAGATTAAAGCAATGAAAGCATGTAAACAAGTTCATTTCACTTAAATCCTAAAGACATTCTTATAGAATAAGAAAATTTAAAATAAATCAAAGTGAACTCAAAGTGATTTTGTTTAGTTTGAAGTTTGGATTTAATTTTGAAGGTGAGATGAGTTTATGTTTCTAACATTCCACGTATTTTGATATTAAATTTTTATAATTAGATCCATTTTTTGTA